>JAWLRI010000367.1:2783557-2813845 GCA_034781795.1 Crypturellus tataupa | reverse complement strand
CTTGGATGCAGCCCTGTGCCACGTGCTCTAGGTGGCCCTGTGTGTGCAGGGGGGTTGGACTAGATGACCTCTAGAGGGCCCTTCCAACCTTAGGCATTCTATGATTCTATGATTCTATGATTTGCTGGGTGCAGGTCATCAGGAGATGCATGACACAGGGCTGTGAGAGAGAAATCTGAGTGTCGAGGAGAAGTTGCAGCACAGCTGAAATGACACCAGGGGAACAGGTCACCGCAGCCAACATACTCCTGCAGTCCTTCTGTCACGGGTTTTCTCTGTCTCATCACCTTCTGTTTCAGCTGCAACAACACTACGTGTCTGACGTTCTCAAACGTGACAAAAAATCATGCATTGGAATGGGCTGGTCCAGGGCACTTTTATACACAACATTGAAACATGATGCTAATTCAGACCAAACCTCAGATTCTGCACAAGTCTAGATTGAAAGATACCTTATTTGATCATTTTCACAAATTGTACTAGTTCCAAAAAGTCCATTTTCAGTCTGAAACTTGAAACACACAGGTGAATTTGTTATATACTCTGGCTCTGAACACAAGCAAAGCTCTCCTTTCACATCTGTTTAGATTAGGGGAAGCAAAGTTTCTTTCTCATATTTTAGACCTCCTATTCTCTCTCACTCTAATATTGCTTGGCAATCTGTTCTGGCATACGTGAACTAGCATATGCTAACAACAACATTCATTCACAATTTATTCATAAGAATTCCAACCAACCTTTAGTCCTCAGCCAAGCCAAAAAAAAGGGACAAACTTGAGCAAAAAAGGGAAAACTGAGCTTCAATTTTCATGTACTTTATTCACTGCATGTAGAATTAACTGTACTTCACTTCTCTGAAAGCTTTCATGCCATGCATTTCTGGCATATGCAGAAATTTTGGATCACTGCAACAGCACATTAGAAATAATCCTGGAACATCATCAGAAGAGTATACCAAATTTCTTCATCACCTATGGTCATCCATCTCCACCTTTCCCTACTTTTTGGTGTATTAATAATGAGAAAGCAAAGAAACTTCTCTCAGAATAGCTGCACTGTCATAGTAACTTGTCTTAGTTGTACAGATTTCATATTCAGGTTCTGTAGAGAGGCATAACAAAAAAGAAAGAAAAAAAAAGAAAAAAATGTCAAAGAAACTCTTTACACATCAGACCAGCTATTCCGTTTTATTAGCTTTTGCTTGATGTGTTTGCCTCTTTTACAGACATGTCACATGCTTCCTGCAGTGAAAGTAAGAGTTCCTTAATCTTCTGGTGTTTGGACTCCAGGGTGTTTGAACCCCTAGGCTTCAAAAGGTATGTGTGTTTTGTGTCCAAGTATTGTTTACCTAACAATTGAGTTTTTCAAGGGAAACAGCAGCCACTTCTCTCCCCCTCTAGCCTTTGCAAAACAAAGCCCCATGTCTCTTCAGGAGAAAACCTGGTTGCTCTGCTGCTGTTTAAGAAACTGTCATGCCTGTTATGCCTGGGATAGGCACCAGTGACCCAAACCTTCCTTACTGAAGCAAACAGTTCAAAACCAGGGTGAGGTTGATTGGATGTATTAAGTGTCATCAGGTATCCTTATTACAAATATTCTTCCGACATTTGCTGTTAATGTTCAAAAAAGGATATATATATATAATTTATCCAGAACACAGGAAGGGCAAGAGGACAATTCTGGTAATAACTCTTGCTTTCTCTGACACAAACTCTAAGTTTTATGGCCAGCATGCAAGTTAACAAGAGAATAATTCAGTACTAAGCAGCACGCTCCAATACTGATCATTCCTAATAATCAGCCGGGGTTAGAAACATTCTGGTCTTTGCCACTTACTGTCTCTATATTCTTACACTTCTTTTCCAGACACTTTCTAGAAGAGAAAAGGAACGTTCACAGCTGAACAATTTATAGTGAAATTAGTCAGTCCAGATGTGAGTTGAACTTACAATAATCAGGGTGGTTTTCTCTTCCCAAAGTAGTTGTTTAACTACTATACACACTCTTGGGAGTGCACATTTAACACGAAAATGAGAGTCCCACATAACAATATATCCCATGCAGTAATAAATAGAATTCCATTTACGAGAGATAATATATTGCAAATATTAATGTGTCCAGTCATCTTTTAGCACAGGGAGAAACATTCCTCATCAAACTACTCTTTAAGGAAGCAGAGCAAATAATAAAAGGTACCATAATTAAAACTAGTTGCTGTCAGGAAGACCAAACACTTCTGGATTGATTTAAAAAGTAATCTGTTAATTCCTGTTTCTCACAATACCTTTCCCTCCTTTCATTCACAACTTAAGCCTCCTTTTTTTCTAGCCCAGACTCCGTCTCATCCTTTCAGAAGGAAAACTGGCACTCTAAGCAATAATAGCCTTCCTCTTCCCTATGAACCCATTGACTGGTTCATCTTTCAAGTCCCCTTGCAAAACATTTCTTCCACCAGACTTTTCACCCCTAACAACATCCTTGCAGGATCTTTCAGAACTCCTGACAAGGGAGAAATGAAAGCAAGCTACCTGTTAGTACAGGAGTGAGAATGGTCTTGTGGTCAAGACATTTGGCTTGTGATTCAGGGTTCCCTCCTTCATACAGAGACATGATTTTTGTGAGACTTTGTACTAATCATTCACCTCACCTTTTCTCTCAATTCATCTTCCCTTAAAGAAAGCACTGTGATAACAGGACTTCCAAACCACCCAGGGACAACGTGAGTATTTGTTTAATGCAGGCAGCGGAAAGCACATTCACTAGTTTTAGTTACGCAAACAAGCACCTTACCATAAAGAGCACTACATTGTAATTACTCATCGACGCCAACCTCCTTAACCAAACTTTTCCTAAAACCTATATCTATGCTAAGAGTGCTGGGCAAGCAAACACCAAGAGAGCCAGGAGACCAAGCCTTGTTATGGTAAGCGAATAGACACCACCCAAGGGAGGTAGCTGAAGGCAATGGGCAACTGGATAAAAAACAAAGAAAATAGAAAATAGCTTTTTTCATAAGTGAGCTCCTCCCCAGCAGCACACAAACACGCCTAAACTAGCTCTAAACAGGTTAAAAAAAAATAAGAATCTAAGAACATTCCAGGCTTTTTTACCTAGCAACAAGGCTGTTTTACAGGGATTAAATGCTCTAACACAACTAACACAAACATACATGCCAATGTAATTCCTGCACTTTTCCTTCAAAATAATAAAGAAAACATTCTTAGTAAGCAGATAGAAAGGTGTGCCTTGTATGTCCTTACATTGCCTTCTAACAGGAGCACCGCATTGTTACCAGGGAACTGTCTAATTCGTTACCTAACAAAATATGTCCCCCAGCCAGAAAGCTGCTGGAACCCTTTCCAGCAAATACTTTTGTCCAGCCTGATAACCTTCCACCACACATTGCAATTGAGGCAAAATGTGTTTGGCATTGATAAAAGGAGGAAGAAAAAGACATTTGAGATCCCTTCTTGCAAACTCCCCCTCCAAACTGCACTCCCTGCCTCACTGCTTGCTGCAGTCCTACAGCCATTTGCGCCCCGGTACATGATTGTGAGCACTTGATTTGACCCCACATTATTCATTAAAAGGTAAGCAAAGCACTCTTCACAGAGCTGCTCTATCTGCTTATCATAGTACCCATCTCACCGAACATTTTTTTAATCACTCTGATGTCTGCACGCATGTGGTGCATGCCCCTGGGCTCAAGTATCTTATCGCGTTGCCGATCTGTACAGAACCGTGCCCACTCTATATCTTTAAATAACAAAGTAATTATTACTAGTAAATAATATATACGAGCTCATTTAAAATGAATCATCTTCTCCAATCAGCCCAGAGAATGAACAAAATAGGCAAAGCTACAAGGCATTACTTTAAAATACTTTTTTATATAATTATTACGAAATTACATTAGCGTATGACTCACTCCTGCAAATGCAGGGTTTATTGAGGGTAATTAAAATAAGTCACTGTCTCTTCAAAGCAGTGACTCATAGGCTGCTGCCCATAGCAGAGCGTAGTGAAGTCAGAGAGAAGCTCCTGTCTTCCCACTGAAACAGCAGCAGCAGCTTCTTAGAGCAGTGAGTAGACTCAGTCTGCTCTTCCTTTAACTCCAGTTAGCCAGCATATACGGTTTTTAAAATCCTCATCCAAAAAGTCAAATCATCCATGTATTAGCCAAAGTATCTTATGAGGACTCTGGAGGAAAAAAGGAGAGTTTGGCATGACTGGGATGTACCCAAATGCCGTTTACTTGCTGCTTGGGGATTTGAAACCCTAAAATGATGGTGCCTGTGTGTAGCTGTATAGCAGTCGCCTATTCCAAACATCCTAACAGTAAGGACCAGATATGGGGATCATTTCATGATAAAAGTACTGTTGCACCTGAGATGAATTAAAGCTACCAAACAGATAAGGAGAGGAAATGAAGAACATCATGCCCTTTTGACACCATGGGAGAAATTAAGCAAGCAAGTTGGGTGACATTAAGCATTACCCATGTATATCTGCACAATAATGGGAATGTTGGAGTTTATTTTCTAAAACCTTTTTTTGAAAAAAAAAAAAAAAAAAAGTCCCCTAGCTGAGTCAGGCCAGAATAATTCTAATCCCCAGGGAATTTGTTCAACAGAATAGAAAGCTCCTGAAAAAAGTGAGTACAACACTCATGACAGCACTTATGACAGCATGCAGGTAGCTCTTTTTACCTATACCACACACTGTTTTCCATGCTTCACAGCTATGTCTTTTCTAATATGCTGTTCTTTACTAAATGCCTTTTATTTTTTTTTTTTAAGTATATTCTTTTCAGGACTTTTTTAGGTCTTTTGATATGGGAAAATATGGATGAAATGTATTTATCACAATTTATCATATTCTTAACAGCACCTCATAAATGAAAATTGCTGTCCACAAGACAATAATAAACTTAGGGAGGAGAGTATATTTTCAATGTATACATTAATCTAAAATCTATCAATATTAGGAAATGTACTTCTTGTGAATAAGTGATGAAGCCAACAGCATATTAGAATAATATTTTCTCACTGTATATCTCTTCAGAGTAACAGATCATCATTGCAGAAATCTGTGGCAGTTCAGTATTAATTAACTGGCTTCTTTTCCTAAAGCTTAGCAGGGAAGTTTACAAAAAGTTGTGCTTACAAAAAAATCTTTTCAATAATGGAGCACATTAATGGAGCAGAGTTTAACCTGTTTTATGAACCTAATCAGGACAAATTTGGTAATGAAGCTGTCACAACTATAGAGATATGTGCAGAGTTCACAATGTCCAAGCCAGGTTTACCTTTAACCTAAAACAGTTAGCTTCCCTTTGGCTTCCTAGAAAATGCCGACTTCTGAGTAGCTGCTGCACCAATTTCTTTGTATCAAGAGGCATATTAACATATTGTCCTGACAAGCCCTATTTGATATTGTATATTGGCCCCAGGGCCTAAAAGGGAGGGTGTAATTCATTTACCAAGCTTAATTTTCATCATTGAGAAATGAGATCCTAACTGATAAAAACAACGCACAGTGGAATTTGCACCCAAATTTGCAAATCAGCAGGGCACCTCATTGGTTATAGGACTACTAGTTTAAAAAAAGGTGTAAACATGTGAACTGTCTTTTATCCACCTACAGTTGATGTATCAGAACTTTCTGACCAGATAGAAAGACCTGGATGATCTTCCACAGTTCATCATTGCCTCTGTCTATCCTTCTTGCCCATTCTCACACACTATTCTTGTGCGTCAGGTCTTCCCATGATGTAAGCTTTAAGCTACGTTATTCACAGTTACACAGTTCTATATTAAAGGTGGACCTCACACATTGCCTTTTTGCCAGACCATTCTGCATTTTGGCTGTCTGTTACGAAATAAGTTTTTCATTTTAAAATATGAGTGAATCATGGGCACACAACAGCCTTGTATCAAAATCAGTATCACAGGTCACCAGTCCCAGTGAATAAATCTTGTTGACTGTTCCAGCAGAGATGGGCTAATTTTGTGATACAGCAGTCCAGAAGATCAGGTCAAAATCTTAGGTGACCTGTTCTGCCAATTGTAATTACGTTTATTTCTTAGTGTTCTGGCATCTCTATCCAAAGTCTCTTTCATATAAAATTATTCCACTCCCTTTTTTTCCTCGGATTTTTTCTTAGGAACATGACTGGACAAAGCAAAGAATTCTATTAAAATATTTCCTGTTCTGTCTTTTTTTTTCCAGGCATGTGCTCAAACACCCTGGAATACAATCCAACATTTTTCACTGAGATGTCTTCTAAATACAAAGGAATCCAAACTAGAGAACATCAGTCACCTCACAAACAGGAAACCTTTGAAATGTACTTTTTATTTCTAAAAGAAATATAGGTAATCCTAAATTCTAGAGCTTCCTGAAATATACTGGACATTATTACTTCCCTCTTCTAATTCATGTCCATCCTTTACAAAAAAACAACATACTGCTTTGTATCACCAACCGAGTCTCATTAGTGCAAGGAAAATCAAACAAAAAACCCCACAAACAAACAACCAGGGCCATCGCTGCAGGAACAGGAATAATTGTGTATTAATTATGTATGATTGTGCATTAAAGAACTCTATGAAATGGTTTTTATTATAACTATCATGTCATACTATTTTTCTCATCTCTCCATTCCTATATTTATGATTCTGAGTTGTCTGAACACAAACTTCCCAGATTAGGGACCATCTCTTTATTTATCTCTGATATATCTATGGCAATAGTAGATTGCATCAGAACAAGATTCACCTTAATGGCTTGGCTTTTAATGTTCATATAGGGCACATCATAGGTACATCATAGGCACAAAATCAGTTGGGATATACACCTACAAAAAATAATTTCCCTATATTTTCCCAATACATGATTTTTATTCAGGAAATCAGGATCCTCAACAGTCTGAACTGTGTACGAGACTCCACTTAGTCTTGATCCTCCTCTTAACTAGTGCAATGTCAACATATAAGTCCACTTCCAAGGCAAAACTTTTTGCTTCCAGCAGCAAAGGAAAATTAAAGGCTAGATTCTGACTATGCCAACACAAATGCACTTTATGGAAGAATATAGTATTTGACTTACTTGGTAGAGTACTTCAGGATAAACTGAACCAAAAGTTACTCTTGAACATATATTAGGCCAATGAGTTAAAGGTGAAAGAAACCTCTTTGTATCCATTAAGAAAACAATATATTGACATTTAATAAAAAACAACCTTTTTTCCAGAAAAAAAAAAAAAAGGTGGGATAACAGGAATGTTCCAAGATAGGATGTACCAGTTTGGCACAAGGATGTCTGGATAGGCTACAATTTAGGGGAGTTTTAGGGGAAACTGCACAAGTACATGGAAAAAGAAATCATATATTTTGGAGGTCTTTTCAGACAAGCTTGCATTGATATCACTCTTCCTGAAACATCTGATTACGACCAGTGTAGAAGATGTGGTATTTGGCTAGATGGTCTGACTTTCCATATTTCTATCTATGTATTCTTAGAACTGATTTTTTTCCTAAGAACCATGTGGCTTCTCACCTATTTGTTCATCAAAGTTCCTACAATTACTTTGGAAGCTGTTCACCAGCTTCAAGCAAGATTGACAGAGAGGAGGAAGTTTCTGAAATATTAATTTTCTACAAGTTTTCTAAAAATCAATGGCAGGAAGAAGAGGCAGATCCAGTTTACTGCTATCACAGTGGAAAATACTAAAGCATTCATCCAGCAGCCACCAGAGAAACCACATAAATGAGCCTTGGGAAGAGAGTCTTCTCAAGTTCTGCTGCTCATGGAACTCACTTCTTACTGCTGAAATTATGAATTAAAATGGCTTGGGGGAGAGAGAAATGAGGGACATTGTAATTTCAAAATACGAATTCCACTGAATTACAACTAGGTACATCTTAACTTTCATATCTCTCTTCTTTCCTTGGCATAATTACACTATGGCCTATGACTAAGATGTTATAATAAACTCCCTCTACAAATGACTCACAGCTTTCAAATATTACGTATAATATAAATCTCAGATCGTGAATACATACATAAAGTATTAATATTACCACATCATCCATATAATTGCCATATTTTAAATATATCTAAAAATAGTCAAATTTGACCGAGTTTTGAGTATATCTAAAAATACACAGATTTGGCCATTAAATCTTTTCCTGTTGTAATGTTGCGCAATAGCATGATAGACTTCAAATACAATACAAATTCAAATACAAATACATTATTGATACCTGCATGTGAACTTTTCAGACCTGGCACATGTGTCTGTGCCCTGACTGCACTGGTTCTCCCTTTGCAAACAAAGCACAAGCCTTTGCTCTGCTGACATGCCCAGGATCTTGCTGGTTACCTAATATCTATTCAGCTTTCCTTCATATAATTTAAATTATACTTTTGAAAAGTGCTTTGGGATATTTCAAGTATGACGGGAGTAATTTAAATCCAATTTTTACTCTATCATGCCAAGGGGCAAAAGTAATAGCCTTATACAATTTTGCATCACGTTGCATAGGCTGATGCGATATTACATAACATTCACTTTGGTACTGAAGGAAACAAACATTTTCAAAATACACGCAAAAAGCTGTAGATGCAGGGGTCCTTTTTGTGCTGTGAATGATTGCAACAATACAGACACTTTATGTAATAAATCTGGCTTTCAGATGAACTCATTCAAAAAGATGTGAAGAACCAAGCAGGACTTCATGTTCAAAAATAACCTGGAAAAGTTCTGTTAAATCTTCCAGTAAAAGGATTTTGAACTTGCATTAAAAAAAGATTTCTTTAATGAAAAAATATGATGTTGGTGACCATTTTGGAACCTTCTATTTTGATGCTCATTTTTTGAAAAGTAAAATTCAAACAAATTCTGCAAAATTTCTTTCTCTAGAAAAGTAAGGAATTCAAGATATAATCTCTAAAAATAAGGGATCAGCATTGGGTTACCAAAACTCTGCACACTCTTCCCTGCATGTGGTAGCACATGGCCAAATAAGCAGGAAGAACTAAGCTTCAGAGAAGGACCTAACAGTCCTTAATGAAGCTTGACATGCTTCCTGACTCTTTTAAATATATTCATGAAATATTTTCTTTAAATCTAAGCAAAAATTTTCCTGTACTATCGTAATATTTATTTTCCTTTACTAAATAAATCACTGATAAATCGTATGTGCATAAAGTCTTATCTCCATTATCCCAGACACGAAAGTAGTGTCTGCTCAAGGCACATGCTGCTGCTGTTCCAGGAAGCCATGAGCACAGAACTGGTAGCATCAGTGGGAATAGAACATGACTTCAAAATAAGACAGTATCAAGAATCAGACTTTGGGATCTGTTGAGAGAAAAAAATTATAATGTTCAAGAAATCAGTTTTAAGCCAAAGGTAAGGCTCTGCTGTAAAGCACACACCACATTTGTAATAGCACATCAATACAGTTTGTTGTACAAAAGACAGCATCAAATCTGGCTGATATTGCAGTTGACTTCTCCATGTGCACTTTGTATCTTAGCTGCTCAGTTACTGACAAAGCAAATCTTTGCTACAATAGATAGCATAGAGTTATCTAACAGCTACTGATTATTTAGAAGCAGAGTAAAAACAGACTTCTACTCTTTAATCTCCTTTAGAGCTCTAAGTGGGTAAAATCTGGAAATAGCTAAGAAAAATTAAGTATCTATTGGTCACATTTCAAATCTGCACTTTGTAATTACAATTTGAAGTTAAGATCTAGTCTTTTAAAAGTATATGTATGCTAAACCATGAGAACATACAGAATTCTAATGTACTAATGGGAGATGACATTAATCAGCTATACACCAAACATTTTCATATGTGTTGTTTTTTTCAGGTTTATGATAATAAAAAGAAAGTGGAAGCAAAATGGAAAAGAACAAAGTAAAAGCCACTGATAGAAAATCTATGAAATGTAGAAATACGAAGTAATGCCATTATACTAGTCTCTTTCTCTTCCCTGCCACAGAGCCAACAGAGCCAACAGAACAACTGAGCAGGAACCAATCCTCCTGAGCAAAATCGAAGAAACTACATGAACATACAACTGGTTAGCCAATCCAGCTAGGCATGTCCTTTGAATTGCCCTAAGTTACCATGTGCAGGTTTCTTCTGTGATGTCTCGAGAAAGCTTCTCTTTTAATAATTTAAGGGCCTCAGCAAATTTACAGCCTCAGCAATGGTCACCAAGCACTCACCAAGAGTGAAGAATTACCAAAGAATGAAAATAAAAGATAATTTACATTAAAGAAGTCGTCAAAACTTCCTCAGAGATGATTCTTCCTGTTGGCCTTTGTGAAACAAAATCATACTTTTCAGATATTTTCCTCCACCATAACAGAAAGGTGGTTTGATCATGACAGCCAAGAGCTCCTTAAAGTACAGGAACATTCTCCCAGCTACTTTCAGGAATTAACTGTATCATGTCTGTACTCAGGGACATTAATTCAAAGGCAATACTGAAGTGCAGCTCATTTCTTAGTATTTTTTTCATCAAATAAAATGAGTTGATTTTTTAAAAAAACTTCATTAATTATAATTTTTGGTTAGTCATATGAGATATTAGAATTTAACAAAAATAATTCTGAATTACAATAGTATAGATTATCTTATGAGCTAGAGGAAAGCTATACTAAATTTTCAAAACTAAGAAAAATATTTTTGCTAGAAACCTGGTTATGCTTACACACTTCAGTACTAGGGGACATTGCAAGCACATTACAAGAGGTTAAATAAAAACTTAGCTCAAGTTTAACAAAGTTCATACACTTCGGTGAAGCAAGATGTCAGTGTCTAGTGAGTCTTGCAAATGTTAGCTCAGTTAATTATTTCATCTGTAAACCATTTAAAATAACTTCTTACATAATTTTATATTGAAACCATTCCAAAACTGTAACTAAGGTTGATGGACTCGGTTCAAAGGTTACTTCAAAGTAATCACAATTTGCATATAAGATACCACTGCAAAGTATAGTTGGTGATTAATGCAACCCTTTTTTCACATCTAATTTGGGAATTCATCTCAGTTCCAGATCCCTGAAAAAAAATGAGAGAAAGGAGATGTAAAGAACCAAATCACAGAAAGACAGGACAGAAGGAAGCCTAAGACATCACTCAGTCCCTACTGGCAGTACTTACTGCTACGCAAAGGCAAGATCAGGGGTACTTAGGTCAGTCCTGAGACTTTTTGTCTTCTCAGATACCTCCAGGCCCTTCCAGCAGTAAGACAGCTGGTCTACTCAAAAGCATCCTTATCCTTCTGGAGCAAAACAAAGAACTTTTGCCACAGAGAACAGCTATTATGTTCACCCCGCATCATATATTTTCAGTGTCTGTGGATAAACCACATTAACCGTATCAGAGTGTAACCTAAGAAATACATTATTTTTCCAAAGGAAAAAGAAATGCTGTACCCTGAGGTGTAGCACACAGGCTGGTTGTTTCTAGCACACCAGCAACATGAGTACATCTCATGGGTCATCACTGGTGTTCAAAAGAAAAGAGAAAAATAATTTGAGTAATAGCTATGTTTTTCTCAACCCAAGACCTGGGACTAGGCTGATGTAATTCTATATGGGAGCAATGCTTGTTCCCAAAAAGCAGACTCTATCCACTGTTGTTTTTGGGGGTCTGTTTTTTGTTTTTTTTTTTCAGGAAAAGATTGAAGAAGCTAAGGCTGATCAGAGTAGACACTCTCCTCTGCAGAAAGAGAGGTTATCCTTAATAAATGGCAAAGCATAAAGGAAGAAATACTGTTTAAGTGTTGAAAAGAGGCACACAGGACTGAAGACAACCATCTGGGATCTGCTGAACCCAGTTCCACCCTAAGTGAGGCAACAACTTCACATAATTTAGTGTATGAATTTATCATGTTCCCTCTTGATACTGTTGTTTTTCTTGATTATCTTCAGTTATAGGCTCCATAAATCATGTAGGTACCCAGCTAAGATGTGCAATTATAGCTGTAAAGATAAAAGCCATCACAAAAGACTTGCTATCTTTTTTCACTTTTCCATCTTAGTCTCCATTTATGGTTATAGATGTGGCGATAACTAAATTCTGTGTAAAAGCAGGCAGAAAATCCCCCAACACAGTGGCAAGACAAGCAGTGATCCAAATAGGCAGTTACTATGGGCCTGATTTCAAGGGCACAGATAGTCCCGTTGAAGCTGGAGAGACACCTGAATAATTATATCGCTTAGTACTACAGCCTTCACAGGACATGAGCTGTGTCTGCAGTTACCTGAGGACAGACAGTAAATCACCCACTGTGTTCTTTCTATAGATACTGTACTGTTTTTTTAGCTCAGTCACACTCAGTGCCTCCTTGTAAAGTGGCATGCACATTACTAAAAACATCAGAAGCCGAAGATGAGCTAAACCAAGACATACCACTGCCTCCCATATGAGTCAGTGATGAACAGCTTTCATTTGAGTTACATCCCATTTGTGTCTGTCTTAGCAAGAGCCATTCCACTGCTCTGAATGATAAAGGGACTACAGACACCATATCACAGTAATTAAAGATTTATAGTAATGTAAATAATTAACATTCTTCCTTTCCCCTGAACACAAAAGTCATCCTTAGATGAATACATAAGCAGCAGTAAGCTCATACTAGTCAGCTGAAACCAATTTATCTATGATACATCTCAGAAGACTCTCTCCAAAGAAGAACATGTTTTGATAGGTCTGAATATAAATTGGATATGAAGTGATATATTGCATATTTCCTTCTGAGCTCTTCAGTTACTAGAGACTCAACCACTCTTCTAGTCCTGCCACCAACAGCCTTATTGCTATCTGGAAGCTCAGGGAAGATTTTCCCTCCTTTGGGACTTTAGATACTGCTGTCTTAGATACTACTGTTTTTTTCCAATCCTTTTTCCACCCATAAAAATAACTTTTCTAATTTGGAATACGAAGTCTTGAGTAATACTCACCACAGATATTTCCCTTACTTGAGAACACCTCTATTATACCCCTACTTGTCAAGCTACATTTCTCTCTCTTCTTTGTATCATAAAGGCTTTAAATTGCTTTAGGTAATGCAATGTGCTTTCAAAAGTATGCCCATAAAAATATTAAGATTTTAAAGACCAGTGCTCAAAAGAGATGAAACAATGCCAGAAGTAAAAGTAGCCACGTAAATATAGTATGGATTCACTGCTCTTACACGTTATGGTATGGTTGATGATTTACTCACTTCCCGCAGACCTTTTCCCTTTGCCAGTACAAAGATGGAGTTTTTGGTATGAATGAAATGTGCGGAGGCAAAGGTTACTTTCTAAAGTATCCGAGCTTCAGTTGTTGCAGAAGTTAGAGGACATAATATGATGGAGTATGGTTGAACTCAACATTTCTGTCTCACAGAGAATTTCAATAATCTCTTTCAGGTGCCTCAAGTCATAATGAAAAATTAAAATGACAATATTTCCTGCAAGATGAAAATCTGATTTTTGGTAGGGAAAGCGGGAAGGAACCCAGCTAGTTTGTTTCACAAGTCACAAATGAGTCGCAGACTGCAAGAGTGCCTGAAGGCTCCTCACAGCACAGACCTGGGCAGATGCCCTGCAGTGCCATGTCCCAAGGCTGCTGGGACACCGCAGCCCTTGTGACTGCCGCCAGCCTCCTGCCTCAAGCGGCCCCCAGCGCTGCTTGCCTCCAGCACATGTGCCATTCCAGCTCCTTGTCAGACACATCACTGGCTACCAAGAGAATCGGCCTCCCTGACCAACCTATTTCCACTGAGAAGCAGCTGTCTGTCCTTTCTGACTCCACTGGTGTGTTAGTTTATGTTGTGAGTTTATCTGCGAAAGTCTGCTGCAAGCAGCTTCAGATGCAAGCAACTGGAAAGAGGGCAGGAATGGAACGGTGGGTGTCCCCGGCTCTTGAACGATCTTGGGTCATGTTCTCAACCACAACGCAAGTTTTGAGGTCAGAATTTATCTGCATTGTTCAATGCAAATCTCATAGCAAGAGGAAGTGACTTTATCTACAGTTCTGGAGAGCCGAGGAAAAAGAAAAATCCTTAGTTATGAGATCAGTTAGAGAACATTTGCTTAGGGCCCTAAGAAGCTGCTTTGACAACCAGTGGTTACTTGGGCATTGCCTACTTAAGCCGGTGCTTCTTTCAAAGAGCAGGGCTTGTTGTTCTTGTAGCTGAGGCCAGGATTTCTATGCCGAAGTCTGTCTAAAGAATAAGCCTTCAAACCTTCCCTCTAAATCACTTTAATTTCAGGATCATTTTTTAATGACAGGAAAGCAACATCTTTGTGAGAGTCTATTGCAGCAGTTCTCTTCTTTTCTTTTAAAATTGTATAACTTGACCTTTTGTTCCTTGACATCATGTCCCATGATGTTACACGTTCAGCAGTGCAGAATGGTGTATTACAAGCAGCAAAAAGGTCTCAATACACAGATTTCATATTCATTTCTCCATAGAGTTTCTTAAAGACATATGATTCCTATGACAAGAAGATAGTTACTAAATAACTAAGATTAAGGGATTAGTGTTACCATTTCTTATCAGGCTGCAGACAGGCAATGAAAGGGAGGAGGAAAGTAGTAATATGTGCTATAGAGGACATTGAACGTGCTCATTGCAATGAAAAGTCACACTATTCATCATGATTTTGAGTTGAGAAATTAAACTGTCATTTTCTTTGGCCTCTCTGCTGCACCACTGATGGCCAAATTAGGTAAAACACTGCCTTTGCACCAACAATCCCATTTAAACATGTTAATGATGATCAAAAACCCATGATGCAATTTGCTGTAATGTGACTTTTTATCAGTACTTTACTCATGGAAGAGGATCAGGATCAACTAACTGTTAACTAACAGTTAAAGGATCAACTAACAGGGTTCTCTGTTGCCCTGAGATGAGCTATAGAGTGCTTAGAGAAGAAACTGGGACTAAACAAGAAATATCAGAATGAATGGGAGAGTATTTATGTGTAGTAATTTCCTATACTGGAACTGCAACTGAAATGAAAAGGAACTAGATATCCTGAACTGCTACAGGTACAAAATGGATCAGCTAATTTTTCTTAGAAAATTCTGTTTTGAATAATGTCTGTAGTTCAGTGGATGGAAAATGTTCCCATTTCTAAATGTATATATTTTTTAATGAGAAAAATCACAAGGCAAAAAATGACAAACAACTTTTAGCTAGTTGGAGAGACAGCAGAAGTTTCTCTAAGTTTGAACAGCGAATTAAAAGAGAAAAAAGGAAAAAAAATGGGGGAACAGAAGGCAACAAGACACGCAAGTATATCCTTTTGTTTCCTCAAGACTGTGACATTCTTCTCTTTTATTCATGACTCCTCTGTAGAAGTCTGCAGATTCTTCAGCCTTTGTGCAAGCTTTGTTAAAATACTCTCAGACTATAGCACGTGCTCAAAAATATCCTGCAGCAAGGTGAGAAAAGTGTTCAAATACTCATATAATGGGAAAAAATGTCTATAAGCATATTTTAGTCATCTGCAGAGCAAGTTCAGAGGTTTTAAATGACTGCTTTTCAGAAACACATTCACTGAATCTCTGCCTTTTAGCACAGCAGATGATCTGAGGACTTCTTAGAAAGCTCTACAAATATACAGTTGCATCACAGGATTTTCCCTAGCGTCAGAGGATGAACCTTAGGAGCATTCAGAAGAGCACAACCACAAGTGCAGTTGTGCCAGTAACCTGGGAAGCTCACTTTTACCTGGTGTTTTTTTGCAGAGACACCCCCAGAATCAGCCAGGGCCCTGGACCCGCCTGCACAAAGCTGCAAATCTGTTCTGACTGTGCAGAGCCAGGGCAGGATCCCCAGCAAATGTGTGCAGCTAATAGCTTTTTAAATGCCCACGTGCATTCATCTCTCTTCAGAAACACATTCTCCTACTAGATAAAACTGTGTCCTTATGCCGTCCTAGGGCAGTAAGGGAACAACTCCAAAATGTTATAAAAACAGGAATTATTGTGTATTTCATCTTTTTCCTATTCGTGTTTGATCTCTGACATCTTATACTTTGCAACATATTAAAGCTTGCTAGAGTAAGGTGTGTGCCACATATGAACACTTTTTTTTTTTTTTTTTTTTGGAGCTTTTGCTGATTCCTTTAGAATCTACCCGAAGCAGGTAGGTGCAAAAGCACCTTATGGAAATTTTAATATACCTTGAAAATAAAATGAACACTGTTGAAATCGCAGAACACATTTCGAAAATCCCATATCCATTTGCCAAAAGCAAAAGGGTAATTTCTATCTACAGAGTATTTTCATGCTAATTCCTGAACAGAATTAGAGGATATCAGAAAATACATGAGAAGGTTATTGGTATTTCTGAAGGTATTTTTGCATGCTGTGGAGCTCTGAGTAGTTTGGATACCTTGTGTTTCAGATTTCACATTCTGGCTGCACATACTCTTAACTCAAGCCAAGCTCTGAATTTTGTCTTTCATTCAACATAGATAATAATATCTCCAATGCAGTCAAATATAATTTCAGAGAAAATTAATTCTTAAAAAAAAAAAAAAAAAAAAAAGCATTTGTCTTTTTAGAAGTATTTTGGCTTCTCCTCTTCCTTTTTCTGAGAGTGGGAAAAAAATAAAGCAATAGAGATATCTGAACAAAACTATAAAAGTGTGAAATCTTTCCATATGAATTACCACTACACATAGTGCCAAAAATCCTCTCAAAGGAGCTACAAGTGCTGATGGCAAGGACTGAGAGAAATCTTACTGGTTAGAGTTAGTTTTAAATTATCATTCATGGGTGGTTAAAGTTCCCTTCATAGCAGCAGTTTTCTCTGGCTCACTGATCAGGAAAACAGAACAGACTACCTTTTCCCCCCAGTGAAGGATTAGGATTTCATCCTGCAGGCACCAGCTCTGCCTTCTTCCTTCACTGTCATTCATTTCCCAGTTTCATCACCTTATTAGCCCTTACAGAAGAGCCATAGTCAAGCAACCCTCTCACATCACTGTTGTGTAATTTAACCCCTGCTGCCACCTGATATTTCCTAGGCATTTGGAATAACAGAAAGGAGAGAAGCTTTTCAAAGAGGTTGTCACAGGCATGTACGTGATTGACAGTGGCTTCCTGTCTCGCTTCATGCTCTTTTGCTTGAGACCACAAGCAAAAGACCTCTCTTGTTTCTTGGGAAAGGACGTGGCATTGGTACACCACCCCTGAACACTATTTTTGAGAAGTCCCTTGACTTGAAAACTCTTGAAAGAGTTTTTCAAATATGAAGCCAATAAAATTCACCTCTGTTCCACTGTGATCGCAGCTCTACCTATTCAATATAGCAGGGATTCCAATCAATTCAGTTGTCTCTGTCCTACTTCATACCACGTCACTGAACCAGAATCTATTGTGCTTGTTGTGGGTATTGTGTTTATCCCTCCATGCACCAGAAGTCCTTCTTCACTCTTCTTTTGTCCCGAATCATTTGCATGAGCTACCTCAAACATAGCTCTTTATCTACAATTGCTTGCTATAACAATGTCTTTACCTTTTAGCAGGTATAACATTGCTCAGGTTGAATTTCAGCCCTTCTTCAACTTTTCTCCTAGGATATAACAAGGATTACAGAAGAAAAGTATATGCTATCCCATCTTGACTGTGGTGGTGCAATGAGGCCAAAATCCGAGATTTGCTATATTTTAGATGCAGGACTTCTATTTTCAAGCTGCTGCTCCTTGTGCTCGGACTGAACTGGCTATGCCATATCTAATTTGGGGAATAGCAAGCACAGGGACTTACTGAATGCAGCCACATGGTCTGCCTTTTCCTCTGACATCTTTTCCGTGCTGACCCTAAACCTTCTCCCAAGAGCCAGTCCAAAACATTCCTATTGGATAAGGTAGAAAAGGATCCTTCAATGTTAATAATTTCCCTTAGATGCAATAGAGAGTACACCTTGGATTTGTTACAAGAGTAACTAGGCCATTAAATAACCTGGCAACCTACCCAAAGGACACAGAAGCATCTGCATGGGCAAGATTTTACGTAAACATTTCAATTCAATAGTGAGCGGCTCTCATTAGTCTTTTAACATGCAGTTTGCATAATCATCAGATAATGCGTGACCTTCTCTTCTGATCCCTCTCATTGTTACCTATTATCCTCTTGGTATATTTCTGCATTTCCCTGTAACACTTACGTTGTATAACCACTAGGCAGATTTGCCCTATTTTGCAAATTAAGCTTCACTGTAAGCTAACAGGCATCTAGTACTCTGATTTTGCAATAAAGCCATGTCCATCACAGATCCCACAGATCACCTTGGCTTTTACCTCTTGTTGAACAGGAAGTCAATTTATAAGGTTTTTTTTTTTTTTTTAATCATACACATTATAGCATTGGGACACCCTGGCTTATATTCTGTTGTTTTAATCATTATTCTGCTTTGAATTTTTTGCTGTGTTTTATTTTCTGTAGCAATAGACTCTAGTAGGTTCTGGTGTTCAGAGGTCAAACTAAATAAAAATGGCCCTGCTGGTTCTGTCAGCTAAATTCAAACATTATGATGAAGCCATATAGCAATAATACCTTTCGTGCTACTATATTCAGTAAGCAATTCCAGCAGAATCCTTGTTCTGAGTGGTTTATTGTATCTCAACCATAAAAATGTGCCTTGGGCTGAAAGTGGATTTATAAGATTTCTGCCCAGGAGCATATGCTTTGTAAAATTTAATTTAAATCAGCTTAGATATTTTTTTCTTTCAAGACTAAAAATGAAAAACAAAAATAGATTATTGGTCTTTTCATAATACAAAAAAACTCTTATCTTTATAGAAAACAGACATAACTCTTGCCGTTTATGCATATACGCTATACTATCAACATTGGGGAAGACATGGGGAGAGCCATGAAAGCAAAACTAGTCATCCCTATTTTAAATGAAATACTCCATATTCCATAGTCAACTATTTGGACTAGAATTTTCTACTAGGTGAAAGGAAAAACAGAAACAGATGACAGAGATATTATTATTGGGAAAAGTATTCCTTATACATGTAAACTACTTTTTTCAAAGGTTAACAACAGAAAGTTCTATGAAATAGTAATAGGAAAATTCTGAACACCTCTGTTTATAGAGATGCTATTACGCTTCGTCTTTCTGAACACATCTTTTTTTCCTGTTTTGAAAGATTGTGCAGGAGCACTGCAGGAATTGAGCATTTTTTTTCCTCCAATTTGCCACGATTTCCAAATGTCTGGATATACGTCTTGTTGAGAATGCACAAACAAAAATATTGCAACTGCCTCACATATTACAGGTAGATTAGCAGCACACAGTAATTCCTATTACAGTGTTTGGGTAGTATTTATTATTTGTTATGGGATCGTGTGTCACGGTAATATTTATATAACGTATAGAAAACGTAAACATTCTGGAATAACGGGATCTGGAACCATGGAAAAAGTAACCAGCAAATCTGTTTTTACCCAAAAGCTATAACACAGAAAATGCTTTTGAAATCATATTAAAAATATTATTCATGATTCTCAAGTAAGAGGGAAAAAGATAAATGCAGAACAGGAAAACTATGTTCACTTGGTTCAAAATGAAAAATATGAAATAGTACAATTTTGAATAGATTTACTGAGAAATTCGGTGAGATTTTTATGACAAATATCTCCCTTTTTCCACCAAGCCTTATAAAACAGCTGCATTGACTTAAAGAACAGTACTCTGAAAAATATATTGCAGTTCCTCTGATGATACTCAGGCTCATGCCAGGGTGCATTGCTTTTGGTTAAAGTGTAGTTTTTCAGCTAGAATGAGTGCACTTTTACACAGAAGTACAGTCCTGCGTCTTCAAATTTTGTTCAGCCAAAGGCCACCTTGATAACCTGCCAGAGGTCATACGGGCACTGCACAGAGTAGATTGAACTGAGCCGCTCATCAGGCAGGGCTGTGCAGTTTGCACAAGGTAATTTGAGTCAGCAGGATGACTGCTCACCAGGTAATATGGAACTTGGAAATGTAGGAGGGATATTACTATATTGCTCAAGGAAACTAAGAAAAAACTTTTTAATCAAAGTGTATGACAATACATGGCCAAATTCAGGGGCTCCATGAGCTCAGAGGGAACATGATTGAAGATGAGGACATTTTCAAATCTCCCTTTGCAGGACATTTGCCTCGTGCCCCATGTTTCAAGCAATCTACTCCCAAACAGTTGTTTACAGAAGGCTTTTCTCTCTTTCTCTGTTTTTTTTTTTTCCTGTAATTTTCCATAATGGACAAAGATAATGCAATTAAATAGCACTGTAAGCAAATGAATGGAATCCAATATTGGAGATTCATCTTCATCTTTACTGGTGGCTTAGTTTTGATCAGCAATTTCCAAGAAAATCAAGATGAGTTATAATTAAAAAGTGGAAAACAGGGTAGACAGAAAGCAGGATTCATTTATAAACAACTTAAGATTCAATTCAAGTAAAATAATGGTGTCAAAAGAACCTAATGAGTTTTAGGATAATAAGGATAAGGAACATCTGAAAAAAGCCATTTTAGTTTCCAGTGGATTATTGCATTCATCATGTACCCATATATATACATATACTAACACATACATAGAAATATATACATGAATAGGCTTTATGCTATTTCAATCTCAAATTAATCTCAGCTTTTAACATTGGCAGGTGCAAAAGATGGTTAATGGGCGTAATAGGTGCAGCTGATAAATATCTGAGGTTAGGAAGGAAGGAACCTGAAAGCACCTGAAAGCACCTGCTTTACTACAATGTGTTTACTGGCTGGTTTTGGTGTAGTAAGCAGTACAATAAACAACAATTTGCTGTCAAGCTGGAAATAGTCAAGGTGACTTGCACATCCGGCAGCAGTTAGTGAACAGAAGTCAGTGCTACACGGCAGAGATTGTACAGCTATTCAAATATCTATCTGATATGGTGGTTTTCATAGAAGATTAGGAAGCTCATCTATTGCTTGTTTTTTATTTTTCTTCCAAATGGGTGAAAGGCTAATATACACCTCTGACATGTGGTCCCATCTGCTTTCCATCCACACAACTAAAATCCTCCTCCAAGTTCTCACATCTCATATCTCAGTGTTCTTAAATCTCACATCTCAATAGCATCCTTTGTGCTGGCACGGAAAGGTTAGAAAAATCTTTATTTTACTGTGATGGCAGCTGACCACTGGATCAGCTTGCCCAGAGAGGTTGTGAAGTCTCCAACCTTGCATTTATTCCAAGCACAACCAGAAACAGCCCGAGTTGCCTGCTCAAGGTGATGTTTTCAGGAAAGGGGTGAAGTAGATGACCCCCATCATGAGGTCCTTTCCCACCTCAGCAACTCTGTGATCATCTTATCTATTTCATTCATTATTGACTTGATGATTCTCCTTCCTAAACAACATTTTTAACAGCTTATGCCACCTAAAAGATAAATCTCCAAAGTTGTCCCAAAGCTCAGTAAAATCTCCCACAAACTTCTGCAAAACTTCCATCTTCAATCCTCCCTTAAAAGTGTGTTTCAGTCTATAAAATTTCAGTCTATAAAATTAATTCACCAAGATGTGGATAGTTGCTGTGTCTGCTTATTTTATAATTCAGGGTATAAAATCCCTAGGACAGGAACTATATTTGAGTGTTGTACTGTATGTACCACCATAGTTTCCTGTACATGAGTAGGGCTACGAGACACACAAGGAAGAGAAAAATATATGGATAACTTCAAAATAGTCACAGTATGTTCCAAATTTTCTTAACATAAAAACAAACACTGCTGTTTTCAATTTTCAAGAAACTGTAAAATATCTGGAATCCAACCTATTTCTTTGTTTGCTATGCTGTGAATTTAGGTTTCCTCAATTCCATGGAATTTAGCCTGCAGTTTATTGGTAGCTATAGTGATTAAGTGCATTAAATACCGTGACAAAGGTGCTTCAGACTTTCTTTACTGGGGAATAAGAAACAGCTAGAACAGAAAACTTTACTTTTCAGACAGACATGTCAGACATATAGGCTATTACTATACAGATGGGCTTTGAATCACTTTCTTCCCTCTGCATGAACAGATCTGCTTCTCCCTCTAACGATGACATGCTGAATGCAATGATATGAGCAGATAAAAATTCTGATGCAGTTCCCTTTGGAGTGGATGGAGGGGCACTGCATCCCAGAAAGACATGTTTCCTCCAGCTTACCAAATGTGTGAGCCTGTTGCCTTTGCAGGAGAAGTTGCTTTCCCATGTGTTTTGGTTCTCATTGGTAGCAGAAATGAGTGGAACTATAATTATTCATCCTGCTGTCCCATTTCTTTGATGTAACAAGGTAGGAGGGAAAACTTTAAGCAAGATTGAGGTCGTGGGTGGCCAATTATCTAGCAGGATGTTTAAGAAAGGTCCTTTTGCTGTTTATGTTTCATTACCAGCTGTGCAGAAAGTCATTAACACATGGCCCCTTTTCTTTCAATGTTAATACCTGTATCAACAGCAAGAATGATGCTACAAGGAGACTGATCTCGGGTCTGAGAGTAGCCTAGTCAGCCACCACAAACAACACCAAAAACGAAAAGCTGCTGTTCTTCTCTCACACTGACGTCCATTCAAATAAGGCAGCAGCCAGAACAGTCAGAAACATGGACCTCCTTGTCACAATAATAATAGCAATAATACTGCAGCACCTTTTAAAGTATGAATATGGTAGCTCAATTAGAGCAATAAAATTTTCTCATAGGTTTTCAGTTAACCAGAGATGTAGGAGATTCTTCTTGATTTTGATTCGGTATCAGAGAGACATGATACCTATATTGTGAGGCAATATGAGGATATGAGGCCTTGGCTATGTTTGGATGCATTGGCTTGAATCTAAATAAATTTGCGTATGTGTGTACATATTTATATATATCTGTAAGTGTAATATAAAAATCATTGTGTGTAAGAAAAATCTGCCACATAAATCACCAGAATTAGTTTATCTGCCTACTTTGATCTCTTTCCAATGTTTCATACCCAAAGGTCTTAAAAACAAAGCACCTACACAATTTTATTGCACAGTCGGCAAGAAAAACCAAACTACCCTCTTCTCTAACACATTACACTCATTTTCTGCAAAAGTGCCTTCTCATCCAATGCAATGAGATGACTTAACATGATACTTTGGGAACCAGAGCAATATCACTGCAACAGGGAAGACTGAGAAGTCTGTTGCTGGAGCTCTCTAGGGGGCACTCCGTTGATGAGGAAAGTTATTGTGCATACACCTGACCCTCCTGAGACCATGTGCAGCACTCCTTGACAAGCCAATTTTCTTGATTTGGGAGTGGGGAGCCACAATTTGTCCAGGCCAATATAGCAGCAGCTCTGGTCTTGGTAGAGCAAGTTCTGAGACTTGCAAACAGAGTATGAGACATATTATGGGTCGGACCTGGGGCCAAACAGTGATCCCAGTGTCTCTCTTATGGAACAACATCCTTAAATCTCTTCAGATATTCCTTTCCCTTCATCACCAAGACCATCTTTTTTATGTAGCCCTAATCCCAGGGAAACAATTGTGCTAGCTTTTCCACAGGCAGAATATTAATAGCGTATATAAGAATAGTCTGAAAAAATTTAGTTCTCATATAACGCTAGCTAAAGGAAGGATGTCTTAACACAGTGGACCTAATATCTTCCTTCACTTTTCCTTATATTGGTTTCTAAACACCATGTAACTTTTTACAGGGTCTGGAGGGAAGAGAGAAGGAGGGTATGTTAAAAATGCATTGAAACCAAGCTTTGCCTTGATTGAATGTATATCAGTGGCCACCAGCAACCCTGAATTAATAAACTACCAAGTGATAAAGAAGTATCATCAGAGAAAAGCAACAGAAAAAAGAGAATTAAACTTCAGTTTCTGATTTATACTGATTTTTTAATACAGCTGTTATTTAATCATGTCTGCACTGACTATTATTTATGTCGCACCTAGAGAATCCTGTGGTTTCTAGGCCTGCTCCCATGCCCTGCTGAGCTGAGACACTGGGGTTTCATCCACGTGTTAGTACAAGCACTGAACTCCAGTCAGCCCCAGCGGTCACTGCACCTCGTCACGGACACAAGAGCGTGTCAGTCCCCAGGACAGCCAGGACAGCCGGGACAGCCTGTCAGCGTGACAGGCCCCTAGGTCACTGCTGGCCTTCAGCCCTGGCAGGCGCTTTGGCTGCCGGCAGCCCAGACTCAGCCGGCACCCTCGCCTCTCTGGAGACGAACTCTCCCAAACCTGTTCCCGCTCTGTTTCAGCTAAAGGTGAGGAATTCCACTGAACTGATAACCTATCCTGGGTACAAAAGCATTATATATATATATTAAAGTGCTCTGTTGGCACAGAAATTGGCACTCCAGCACCACTGCCCCACATCTGTGCGGCCTGCAACCAGCATAGGCTCCTCTCTCCCCTCAAACCCCTCTTTATAAACATGGATTTATAGGGATTTTTCTTCCTGTGCATCATGACATCTTAAGCAAGTCAGCATTTGAAGGAACTGTGATTTGTTCTGCTGTAACAAATTTCACATTGCTCAAAAGAAAAGTGAAGCCAAGGCCCTGGCATCTTTGTAATTATTTGCAATACATAACATAACATATTTTTGTAGGACGTTTTAGATTCCACATGGAGGTCAGTAGGAAAGATGTCACACTAAGCATCTTCTAGATTTAAAAGGATGAAATTATGCCCTAAAAAGTCTGTTTTCAGAACTCACTGTTCACACAGTCAGTACCAGGCCTCTGGAAAGCCTGGTGGACTGCATAAAAAATCACCTGTGTTACCCCATGTACCGAGTCCAGGCTGCCCTACAGTCTTCTCGCAACCCGTGAAAAGCCGGACAATGATTCTTCTTCATTCTTCCTATGTGCTCTTTCTCCTGCAAGTCCCAAAGCTCCTCAGTCCATGCAGGCTGGGGAGAAATCAAGGAGCGAGGGTCATATAGGACTTCTGATAAAAAAAAAAAAAAAAAAGGTACATCAAGTGGGAAAACTCTTTGTTCCCTCCATGCTTTGGCAACACGCAAGTATTAGAATAAGCTGATCTACAGTGGTATTGCAAGATAGGACTTCACTCATATTTGAAGTCATCTGATAAGCTTACATATTAACCCTGCTGATTTACGTTAACACTTGGCCACAGTACCAAGTACTCTTTGCCCTTACTGCACACTAGCACTTTGTCTTTCTGCTTGCAAGGAATTCAAGTAGAGATTAATGACGTTAATGAGGAAGAATAAGAGGGTGAGTGTAAGCAAGGCTTAAGATATTGGCAGATACCAGAAAGTCTGAAAAAGCAGCGAGTAGAAAATACTGATAGATGCTTAAAACAGCATAAACTTTCATTGAGATTCAGTTCTGCTTGGTTTTGCACATATATTTTAAAACATTGTTACATTGTTATATATTTTTGTGGAAAAGAATGTTCACCAGAATGTCTTTTTCACATGCATCTAAGGATTAATTTCCTTATAATTATTGGATACTTGCTTTGTTCCAATAAAAAAGTTATAAAATTCAAGTCCAGAAGCCACTTTCAAATACTGAGAGTCCCATAATTCAGATAATATTTTCCATTCTGGAGAGCTACAGATGTAGCAAGCCCACTCATCTCTGGAACAGAAAAGATTGTGCAGTTGTCATTATTGCTCCAAAGTGCCAGTACGATATCCTACTCTGTCTTTACACATTCAAAAAAAAAAAAAAAAAAAGGAAAAAAGAAATTATAGATATGGCTAAACAAATAAGCAATCATAACTTATTCCTTCAAAACAGCAGTCCGAGAGTGAGTTCTTTCCCCAAAGTATCTGTGAACTACCTTTCTCCTATGTGAAAGCAAGATATTTCATATCCAGGACAAGGATTTCTACCAGGCGGTCACTGCTGTAACTTCATACCAAGACTGAGACATAGGTTGTCTGTGAAGCCAGTTAACACCAAGGGAAGCACAGAGCAAATGTGCTGTTTTTGGAGAACAAAGGACCAAACAGGGGCAATACAATAAATTCAAATGAAACGCTGAGAAGACAAGCAATGTGAGGGATGCAAGGAGGCAAATATGTAGGAGTGCAAGGCTGATGGTCTCCAGGGGAATATGGAGAGAAAGGCAGAAACTCTAAGTTTGTTGGCACAGAAATTGGCACTCCAGCACCAGTTTAAAAAAAAAAAAAAAAAAAAAAAAAAAAAACCAAAGAAGCTGGGAATGACGATCTTTGTTCACACTGACCTCACAGTTACTTGGCCACGTAGCTGTATCCTTAGCAAAAGGACAAAAGCTAGACAAACAGATGAGTCCTGACAGACTGTCCTGTCATGGGTCACTTAAGGAGCAGGCACCTATCCATTTTGCTGCACAGAGGATCAATTTAATGTTTCCTAGAGTATTCCTGATGAACATTTTCTGCAGAGCCAGCCTTGGCTGCATAGCGAGGTAGTTTGTACTAAAGAGCATGCTGTTGCTAGAGCTAACGTTTACTTAGCTGCAGGTGGAGGCTGGTGACGTTAATAGAGATGGATAGGAAGGGAGATGGAAGCCAAGCCTAAGATACTGGCACAGATTAGAGAAGCATATGAAGTTAGCAAACAGAAAATATTGATTGGCACTTAGCACAGGACTGTACTTCCAAAAGAGAGTTCTCAGTCGACTCAGGAGGTTGTATTTTTCCTCTTCACAGCTTCACTAAGTCATTGCAATAATTTAAACAGTGTAGCACAGACCGCATGGACTGTAACACAAAGCTCCTACCACTGCGATAGGCACATATTGCTGTGTATTGTGTGCTAACCTCACACTGGTAACTTTGATAACCATGCATAAAAAATCCCCGAGCTCCCTCTTCCCCCCAGCTGTCATGCCAATATTTCCCAGATCTGTGGCCCACAGTCTCTTATGAGTCACTGAGGAGGAAGGCATAAAAAAAAAAAAAGAGGGTTTCCAACCAGTAACCTAAGCGTACCTTGCAAGTGGGTGGGATTCAAGGTGCAATACAACAAGAAGGCAGGTGAGACACCAATACTAGGCAACAGTGAATATCAACTGTTCAAGAAACTAGCAATGTAACTCAACAGATACGTGGCATTCAGACTATTTTGACTAGAAATGTTGTCATTAGAGCAGAATTTTAAAAAGAAACTAGAGAAATCCTTTCTAACCTATGCTGGTTATAAAACAGATGAGAGTGGGAAAAAGTGGGGAAGTGGGGATGCAAACATCCTAGAGAGTCATCCTGACATCTGCAAAGATCCTCAGATGCCTGCAATTTAGGCAAGCTGTGCCTCACTAGAATGAACCAGTGAAGACCTTAGGCAGATGAGTCTTCACAGGTTCCGGGAATATTTGGTGGGTTTCCCTTGCACAGGATAACACTCTCCTCACAAGCCAGGCACTGGCTTTCTCTAAGCACTACACAGTCCTTGTAACAGGATTCTTGGAGCAGTCTACCTGAAGGAAAGGAAAAGGAAGTCATGTGTTTCAGTTCCCTTCGCTTAGGTAGTTCCTCTTGGGACAGTGGACAAGTTCAAGACCTGGTAGACAAGTCATCTGTTTAGAGGAGAACATGACACAGAATCAGAGATGATATTGCTCATTTCTCAGTACAGGAAAATAGCAATAGGGGTGGTTGGTCAGGGCAGTAACCACAGGTCTACCACCATTGCAAAAGGGCAGCTTTGCTCTCTTTTCAGGATCCCTTCCACTCAACCAGCTGTGCTTTTCTGCCTTTGGCTTTTACATCTGAACATCTGATCTCCAGGACCTCACAGCCTAAAATCTCTTTTTGTACTGCTTGTCTGAGGCTCCAAATGAACCCAGAGACCTTAATATATTCTCTATAGATATTATATAGATTTGTAGCTACAACTTTGGACAAAGGGGTTGCTGTTAACCTCGCTGGGAGCTTACTGAATGTTATTTTTAGCTCTTTTGGACCAGAATTTCATCCTAAGAGAATATATATTGTTATTGTCTAATGTACAAGCCACTAGCATTTTTCTTGGAAACACCATCACAGAAAAGCTGAGCACGTTTGCTACTGGGATTCCTTGTTCTGATGCCCAGAAATAGCTGCCATTGGAGCAACAGAAACAGGTTGGGTTTTAGTGAGTGTTAGTGTAGTTTAGTAGTTAGTGCAAATCTGTGTGTGTGTATGCAAGTGGGCGTCTGCACTCCTGACATTATCACAGGCACTTTCAGAGTGTGACTGCGTGGCCCCACTTGAAATGTATCATGGGTCTTTCCTGACAATGGTAAGCTGGAGTAGCAAAGATATGCAAGAACCAATATATATGTTTAAACAGGAAAAAAAAAAAAAAAAAAAGCTTACATCATAGCAAGGCTATGAAACATACTGAAAAAAATCAGGAAGGCTAAAATGAACGCTTTTGCCAGGGGTTACAGAACAGTGTAAATTTTCCAGAAATGCATGACTTTGAAATGCATGTTATATTAACTTCAAATTTCCTGGCTTGTGCCAAAGCCTTTTATTTATTAAAATAGCTGATAATGACTGTTGAACTCAATTTCCTCATATCTTTTGAAGAAAATTAAAGAATCTTTCATATTAAAATTTATCCAGAGAAGGCTCATATTTTCCAACATCTCAACTCCATAGTTGAGAAGAATGGTAAAGAAAAGCAAGGAAAAGAAGTTGGAATTGTCAATAAATGGATGAAGGAAAGTAGTAAGAAAATAAAACATAACAAAAAGTATAAGGTCAGAAGTGGGAAGTTGTATGAAGAAAGAACATCTCTGTGTTGCAGAGGGGAATGTCACCTTTTCTTTTCTTGTTGTAAGGCCACAACAACATGAACTCCAGTGTCACTGAAGTCACGCTTAAATACTTGCAAATTTGAGACAGAGAGCAAACACTGGGCATTGCACAGCTACTTTGCAGAAGAAGGGCATAGACTGAGGATCCACTAATGAGCCACCCTAGAATGAGCTGACCCTATATGGTCAGCTGAAGCAAAGGGTAATCTGTGGTGAAGCACTGTAGTTACATTAGGACAGTTTTCCCTCTCTCCCTCCTCTACCCCTGAGCCAAGAAACCTATTTATTTGGAACAATCTAGAGTATGAGATGGAAACCTCAATACAGGTATAAAGATCCTAACCTAAAGGATGTGGACAAGGAGATCCTGAGAACATTAAAGTGGGATAATCATCAACCATACTTTAAAAAGCCAGCCTAGAACTGATAAGCCCCAAGAGAAACAGACTAAAATTTCACTAAAAAAAAGTAATATGCATTTTACCTCCAAATATTACCTTAAGTACTGGCTCATTTCATCCGAGCTGCGGCCCTTTTTTAGATATCTCAAAGGATTCAGATGTTCTATTGTGGCCAGGCTGTGATCTGGCTTCAGTTCCCACAAATCAGTATCAAATGCAGAGAAGCAACCTGCTACACAGGCCTTTTGGAGATTAAAATAGAGCAGAGCCTAATCAGGAATCTCACGGCAGGAAACAGGCCTTCCTACAACAGGAAGCGTAGGAAAGACTGCTGGAGACAGCCGTCCAGAAGCAGCCAGTTTGCCAAAAAAGACAAAATGGCTGTAAGCTGGCAACTCCTGCAGCAGGAAATCGCTGAATTAAGCACTCAATCTACAGAGCAATTTAGTGTGTCATCTGCTTCCTGGCAACAGATATTTAGAATCACTTTTGCATTGCATTTCAGCTCTATCCCACAATCATGTTGAGGACAGTGTCCTCTTCAGTAAGCAAAGAGGCCAAGGTCAGAGGCTTTTCTGTAATCTACCCAGAATAAATATTTTTAACCCCTTTCTCAATTTGATTTTCATAATTTTCTCATTTCTAATTTGGAGGCCTATCATTCTTGCTTCTACTCTGATTTGGGGCCAGGGAAGACTGAGTCACTGACACAATTCCTGCCAAAGTTAACTGGCCTCGATGGGACTGTACAAAATTGTCCGATAAAAGATAAGTATCACATGCCACACTGAAATGAGAAAGGAGGCCAATGGATTCTCTGTGAGATCTCTGTCTAATGGTGGATCAGGAAACTTTTCAGGAGGTTTCTTCTAACCATGTACAACAAGAAGAGAAAGAAAGTGAAGAAAGCGAAGAGAGAGAGAGAAAAACAAAGAAAGAGAGAAAGGGAGAAAGAAAGAGAGGGAGAAAGAGAGAGAGAAAGGAAGGAAAGAAGAAGGAAAGAAAGAAAGAAGGAAAGAAAGAAGGAAGGAAGGAAGGAAGGAAGGAAGGAAGGAAGGAAGGAAGGAAGGAAGGAAGG
>JAWLRI010000367.1:2732666-2775987 GCA_034781795.1 Crypturellus tataupa | reverse complement strand
TCAAAATTTTTTGCCCCCCCCCCCCCCCTTTTTTTTTAGGGAGAGCAAGTTATTACTTGATTTACACAGAACTTTCCACCTTCATTTGAAAAGGCCAGATAAGGCATAATAAGTAATGTCAAATAACCACGCAACAAGCACTTCCTTTAAATACAAACTAAGATGCTTATGCAGCCCATTCTAGGCATAAAAATGCAGTCATGACAGCACAACTGCATCTTTTAAACGGCTCTGTGCTTTTGCAGCTATTTATAGCAGCGAGCGCCCATCCCTCGCATCCTGCAGCGCGGGGTTTCTTTCCCCACTGTAAACAGCGCTTCCTCCCCGGCCCTGTTTGCGCGCCGGGCTGTCCGCGAGCGCCAGGGCCGTCTCCCTGCCTCGCTGCTGCTGCTGCTGCTCCCTCATCCTGTTTATGGGCCAGCACCGGCGGCCGTCGCAGCAGCGGTGCCGCGCGGAGCTTCCCGTAGCCCTGCGGGGTGTTTTAGCGACATGAACCAGTGCAGCCCCTCTGGAGCCGGGGATCCGTCCTCCGCGCAAGCTTTGGCTTCCTCACGGCCGTGAGTTGTCAGCTGTGCCTCAAACACAGCTGGGCGCTGCTCGTTGTTGGGAGAGCACAAACACACACACAGCTGGGCGCGCTCCAGCCCTCCTCTACGCTTGGCGGGCGGCACGCGGAGCCTGCGGTGGGCAGGGTCCCGCTGGTGCAGAGCACCGAGGAAGAGACCCGGGGTGCGCCTGCCCGCTCAGCAAGGCCACACGGCGCCCACTGAGCGCTCTCCTCACACACTGAGCATCCCTCTTCGAGTGCGCTGCCCCGCGGGAAGAGCTCATTTCATCTCCGTTCCCTGTCGGAGGGGGATTTTCCGCAATGGCAACGTGTCACTTCAGGGGACTGAGCTCTGCCTTCCCACCTGTTCTTTCTCAAGGAAAGGCAGGAGAGCTCCAGTTGTGCTCGGAGGCCCACAAAACTGGGGAAGGGATCTCCAGAAGAAGTTCCACCAAGGAGAGCTTAGCATATGTGAGAACTAGAGCACAGGGGCTGTTTCTGAGCAAGGGGATAAGGTAAAGATGGGAAGGAGTTACAAATGCCCTTTCCTTCCTCCTCTTTCTGATACACTTTAGCTAGATACGGTATTTTGTTTTTAACCTAGCTGTGGGAGCATAAAGCAATGCCCAAGGTCATTAATGCAGCAAATCTTTGGGCATTTATTTCAGCAGCAGGAGGCAGCAGGAAAAACAGGCCAGCAGCTCATGTGGTGTAACACAGAGGATGCAGGAGGAAGAGGAAAATCAGCTGTAGAAACAGCTGTTAAAATGAAGCCAGTAAAGTGATCCATACAACTTCCCTGATCACCCAGAGAGATTTCTTTCCTTCCCAAACCAGCCAGGTGAATTCATATCAACCAGAAACCTCTGCCAATCAGTAAAGTCCTGTGTTTTGTGCAGTCGATAGAGATGAGCGTGCAGCACTCATAGGTAGCGCTGTTTCTAGTTTCAAACATGCAGTAGCAGATTTTTTAACAAACTCAGGATATTTTTCATGATGCGTTCTTAAAGACAGTAAAGACAGTGTTTCCTTGGCCCACAATTTCCCCCATGCAACTTGATTATAATCCAGTGTCCATCTAATTATGTCCAGCAGGAGTTTGTAAATGCCTCCTTTGAAAACAAGCTTACACAATCTGTTTTACAGCACACACCAGCAGGAGCATTCGCAGCTGAGCCTACACCACCTTGCTCCACTTTGCTATTTATAATGATGCCCAAGGAATATACATTTTGCTTAATGTTTACGTTAGACTGTGAGATACAGTGCAATAAGTGAGAACTAAATAACAAGTAAAGAGACTGACCTGAGCAATTACTGCATGGTGTACAACTTCTTCAGAGGTTTCCAAAGATGTATACACAGTGAATTTTCACCAGTTTTGCAATTATAGTAAAATCCTTAACTGCCACTTGTGCAGGTATTTATGTCTAAGTAATTAGAATATTGTTAAAAATGATATAATAATAATAAAAAAAATCGTGTTCAAAGTATTTGCTAGGGACAATTGAGCAAAATGAGTATATCTCTTGGCATGTTCAAATATATGAAGTGCATGGCATGAATGCAATTTCTTAGGGGAAAAAAGGCTGATTTAGTCATTATATTTCTTCAAGATGTCACTGTAAGCTTTTAAAAACCTTCTGCTATAGTAAAAAAAAAAAAAAAAAAAAAAAAAAAAAAAAAGAGCTGATAATTATTATATAGTGGCATCTTTCTTCCTCTGCATCCAACAGCGACTAATGTTTAAGACAAGATCAGGACTTCATAAGTGACCAAGCTTTGCAAATCCTATTATGAATCTCACGAAGTGGTGTTTTTCTTCCATGACAACTCGAGCTCTTTAAGTCATATGAACAAACATAAATGTGTTTGAGTTTCTTGCCCTTGAATAAGTATATTTTTATCTCTCATTTTCAGAAGATGAGGGGGAGATGGAAAAATATCCATCCATTGGACTTTAGCAAACAGGATGCTGTCTGTTTAAAACTGATGGATGGATTTTCAGGGTGCCAGTTCAGGCCAGGATAATATGCTCAGGAACCATGTCAGAAACATGTTGTATTCCATACCTTACCTGCGCTGCAAGAGACTATACAACTATTTATTGTTTTCCCACATTAAAACATGAGCAAATTTCCCTGTATAAGAAGACAATTACTTCACTTTAGGACTGCTGAAAGACTGAGATCTATTTTGGTTTAGTTCAGTATTTCATTTTAAATGTAGTAGGATCTCCTCATTGGTATTTCTCACTGTCATAATCACAAGACTGGGTGTCTATGGTAGATTGCGTTTGTTTTCTTCTCTTGTGTTGTTCCTCTCCTTGTTTAGATAGATCCATATTCATTTCACAAGCAGCTTCCCTCTAAATCTCTTTTGTTCAACTCTTAATTATCTCATGCACTACTTTCTTTTCAAAGACTTCTAAAACATGCAAAAAGACATAGTGATCCAAAGATGTGCATATAGTTGATATGCTGCAGCCATTAATCCGATTCTGAATTTACATCAGCTTCCAATCTTCCTAAAAAAGAAGGGGACCAAACCAGAAAAGACTGGCAAACCTGAGCATGCACCTGTAATTATAAAGCAACCATTGAGCAATACCAAAGCATGCTAAACTTGTCTAATCTGTCTGATGAAAAGACCTAATGACATTATGTGGAAAGGTAAAATGACACTTAACTCATTTTCCATTACTTATCCGACTGCTTTTGATGGTGATCAGTGATATAGTCCACCAGTGGGCTGAATTACTCTCCCATTATGGCAGTTCTGTGTGCTAAGTCACACTGATATTTAGATTTTTCTTTCACGTGAACAGGATGTTAGATACCATCTTACATTCACATCCCGTCCTGAGAGCCTGGAGGTGATCTCTGCAAAGCAGAATGGCAACCTCCTTCTGAACAGTCAGAAATGGGGGATTGTTGAGGGGCAGTACTAGGGAAAGGATCAAATTCAGTCCTGGGGCTCCCAGTTAGAAATGAAAAACAAAGAATAAGATTATTTTGCATTGATCTTTTAGAGCTGTTTTTGCACACAGAATGATCTTACCTTTCTCCGGTGCATTCAAAAGTATTTTGGATAACTTAGGAGGAAAAGATCTTTCAAGCCAAATTAAGTTCAAAATATATCTGGTTAACTCAGGGCATGCAAGAGGAAGGAAAGGGAAAGAAGAAAGCCTCTCTGCTTCCACGAGAAGAAAAGCATCTATTTGTTATTCAGCTCTATGTGCATCTTCCAGACATGTGAAAGAGCTATTGGGTCTTTCCTGGTTTCCAGAGATACTCAGTAGGTCTCACATGGGGAGCAAAGCAGGAAGTGCCGGAGCACCTGGCTTTCCAAGCCCCACAGTTAACAACTAAAGCTGTCCCAGCCAGGAGTTAAAAGGAGCTACAACCTTCTCTTTACTGTTCTCAGCATAGGGATTAGAGAAGAGTTACAACTGAATGTAGATAGACACAACTGAGTGTATACAGATATGCAGATAGATAGATATATAGATACGGATAGTGTATACATACTCATAAAGCTATAAGTAAATGGAGGCATAGAGACATGTGTGTGTGTATATATAGATACATATACACACAAGTTTCATTGCATTCTTATTCCATTACTGAAACAGACAATTCAGATAATTGAAGGAAATGAAAATAGCCAGTTAGGACAGTTTAAAACATAGCCAGGTTTGGATTGGTTGACAGGATTTCATAAAATATAAAAAAATTACTTTGAAACACTTACACCTGTGAGTTCTGTCTACTAAAGGCGGCCTTGCCTCTGAAAAACATATGTATGAGACTCAAAGTAATGTACCAATCTGCAGAATATATTTCGCATGGATAGGTCATTCATAGCTACTCAGTTTTCTACCATAGCATGACTCACTGGATGAAGCTTTTTTTACCCTGGATTTAAATAACCTTTAACAGTATGTACCTTTGCAGAAATACAGATTAATGAGTTTACTTATTTGTTATCAGTTTTGCTTTATGTCCTGAGGTAGGACCATTTACTGTTTTATTCTGTCAGAACCAACAGTTTAAACAAGATTGTGGGCCTGGGTGTTCAGCTCTAGGAATAGCCTTCCCTAGCTGCGGACAGCAGTGTCACAGCGCCTTCTATGCCCGGGAGAGAGAAATACAGGAAAGAGGGAAATTCGTTTGAAAACTTGAATTAAAGCCCAATCTCTCAGGTTTTAGAAGCGTAATTCTTTTATCGCTAGAAAGAATTCTCTATTTTAATCCTCTCTGTTGCTATTCTGCCATTAATGTGTTGGCATCACATGGCCAACACAAGTGCCAAACAGAGGAGTGAATTCTGGAGTACTATTTTTCTGCTGGATCGTTTCAGTGATCCAGTTTCCCAAACAGCTTCATAGACAGTTGTATTTCTTGAAGTTGTAGTTCAGTTTAGTTCACTAAACTATAGTTTAATGTAGTTACACTACAATAATATTCACAATTAAAACTATTTGAAGAAGTTTTGATCAGAGAGCAAAAGAGGCAGCCAATGATTTAACCAGAGGTTAGTTGGCTTAAAATTAGCCTCTCGGTTCTATCACAGAGTTAGTATAACCTATAGCTTAAGGAGTTTTATTGTCCTGCAAGTACGTGAACTGAAGTTATTGAAATTAAGAAGCTCTTGTGGTAGCAAGGTCAAACTGAGAACCTGCCACACAACCTACCCAGATAAAAACCCAGTGTTTTCCTTTTTTTTTTTTTTTTTTTTTCCGGTGAGCATCAAAATGGTTGGTTTTAATCATTATTTCCACCAGAAAGATCTTATAAATAATATTTGCTCTTACAGGTTGAAAGAATTACATTAAGTGCTAAGTGCTACAAAGTTTTGGTTAATTAATTACATAGTACATTCAGAAATGCATAAGCAAATGTTTCGACTTGCAACATTATTCAATAAATCTTAGAAATGATACAAAAAGGGAAGAGCTCATTTCAAATACTAATGAAATTTTAGATACTGAGGAGCTTTATTTGGGCACATGGATACTTTCCATTGATCTCAAGCATATAAAAAGACTCTCAGACTGAGATAAAATGTTCTAGTTTTCACAGCATTCACTTGAATCTCTAGAGATCTATAGTGAATTCATTACTCTGCCATTGGGTACGGTTTTACCGACTTACTGGGAAAATTTATTCTGGCTAAATTAAGTAAGCCTGGAGTGTTTAGAGACAGAGATGTATGAGTTTGCTCAGCCCTGCATTATCTATCTGAATCAATTTTGTAGGATTCTTTCTGTAGTTAACAGTACAAACTCACATCTCCTGGCACCAAGACACAAACTTTTCTATCTCTCTATTAAGACTCTGCAGCAGTGTGGCAAAAAACCCACATGATTTACCAAGACAAAAACAGCACAAGAGAAAGTAAGAATTAATATTCTTTCAGACTTCTCTGGAAATGAGGAAATTTAGGTTTCAGTCCTTACTTCCCTGACTGTTTTTGCATCTTTCATTAGAAAGTTATTCAATAAACAAGCAGGATTTGGGCCACCCACTGATTTAAGCACCCGAATTCCTTTGAAGCCTCAGACATAGGTTATTTCTGAAATGCAAAGAAGGAATGAGTCAATTAGGCTTTGCAACACTGAGGAGACCCATGCCTTACTATCTACAGAAATAATGACCTTTCCTCTGGACCATAACTTTAAAAGTATTTCTATGCCTAAGGCTACCTAAAGACTTTAAGTATTTAATAACTTTGGGGATCTTTGGTCTCTAGACAGATGTGCTCCACCCACAAAGTGCTGTAGGCAGCAACTAGTAGAAAGACTATAAGGTATAATGCATCTCAGATGTTTTCCTCTTACTATCTGAAGGACCATGCGTATTTTTGAAGGCCTCGGTGATTAACCTCTCCTGGCATCAAACTGATACTGACACAAGCACCAGCATTTATGAAATCCATTAAATCATGGACATGGCTACCACGAGGTTGGCTTCATCCCCTGCATAGCCCACAGCAGGTATGTGCAGCACGTGCTGACAAGGTCACCCTGGCATTAGTAACTGAGCTCATGAGAGGGAAGCTGCCTGAACGTCTCTCTGAAGTGCTGTAGGGTGCTTGCAGACATACCCTGCTTCCATAAGCCCCTGGCTTAGCTGTACTATAGGTGCATGGATGACACTTGTAGTTTCATTGAGTAGGACCCTCCCAGCTCTGCAACCCTTTCAGTCACTCCTTGAGAATGGTAAGAAAACATTTTTGGAAACAAATGTTTTTTTTTCATACAGATTTTCTGCAAAAGGTACTGAAGCCGATAAAGATAACCCAGAAACTGACATTTCTAATGTAGAAAAAGAAGTAGGGGGAAAAAAGCTCATATAGAGAAGTCATAGTTGTGCTTTATTATATTAAAAAGAAATCAATATCTGTAGTATATAGGACCACACCTTACAAGATATGATACATGCATATCTACATCTGTTTTACTGTTTTGACCTTCAAAAGTCTCTTGCAAATTCCACTGCCTCCAGCACCCACGTAACTTAGAAAGCATTTAACTTTGCTAAGGTATGTAATTGTATCATGGGGGTTTGTTTTTGTTTGTATTTCTTTGAATCACTAGCACGGAATGTACTGGGATATCAGATCAAGAAGCATTCCTAACACTTTTTAAAAGCATGTTTTTATGCTGCTACTGTCAAACATTCAGATGGACTTTTCATGTCTGCCCAGGTATGAGAAATGATCCACCTAAATCCAGTGTCATGGTAACAGTGAATTTTATTTTGCAACAACTCTGGAGTAGGGATATCTACACTTTCATCCAAGTGTGTGTGTGCGTGTGTGTACACTGCATATACACAGGCATATATACACACAAATCATGCAAGCTTTGTATAGATGTAACTTTATGCTTATGAAAGTCCTTCTCAATCTCACAGGACAGGATAATATGCTTGAATTTAAGCAGATCTGTAAATTTTCAGGCTCATATCCATGAGTTAATGTTTCTTCTTCTCTAGTCTTAAAAGTATACTCACCACAAATTGCTCTCAATGTAGGCAAAATTTACTGTATTTTTCCAAACATCCTTGAGACAAGAGGATGCTTTTACTGTACAACAGAAACCCCAGGATCAAGTCTCACACTGCAGTCTTTCAGAAGATATTTTACTTAATGGACCTCAGCCTCCCCTGGGGGTATGTATCTGCAGAATCTTCTATTTTTCCTGTCTTCTTACACTGTCAATAAGATCATTAGTTACTACCTTTTCCAGTTATTGTTACAGCACTCACTAAATTCACATCATGTAACTAACCAAGTAGTAATCACCAATAATATTTTCAGTTACACTGAAAATCTCACTTTATGATTCTAACAAATACAAGCATAATCCAGAAGCAAAAGCAACTTTCTAAAATTTGTGGAGTTTCCTAGTGTGAACTACTTTTCAAAAAAATATATGTGGGAGGGAGGAGGTTCACTAGCCCATCAGCAAAATTGATGCAAACCCATGTTTCAAACCAGAAGCACCACAAATCCACAAGACCCCATTTTCTGTTACTAGTCAATTAATATCTCAGGGGGTAAAAAACAATTAGTTCTTGCAAAAAGGTATATGTTTAAATTTAATCATTCCTCTTCCACTGCTGCCTACTAGTGAGAATTCTATATTCATTCTATATTCATAAAGTTTCAAGCCTAAAGGGACCACTAGGCTGCTTGGTCTTCCCTGAAGTACATCATAAGTGAATAAGTTTCACCAATTGCTTCTCTTTCAGATGCATAAACCTTCCACAGAGAAAGGCATTGGGTTTTGATCTAGAGACATTAAAGGGCAGCAAATCCATTTTCCATCTTGGCCTGGTGGTTAATTTACTTCATTAAAAAGTTTTTCCTCCTTCAGATTTGTACAGTATCAACTGCTAATCTTTCACTGCTTGTTCTTCTTTCTCTATTCCTTTTTGTATTTGGCATGTGCTTTCTGAGGAGATGCACTATAATCGGATCATCTCCCAGGCCTCCCCTTAGCACTCAAGTTTCACCTGCAGGGCAAATTTTTCAACCTTCAAATCATTTTTATGCCTCTCTCCTGCTTTCTCTCCAATTTCTCATTCTTCTTTTGGAATAACACTTCTCGAGTTCAACCCCACATCCCCATCCCAGCAGCAATTCCCTGGGGAAGGAGCCGTCTTCCTAGCCCTGATATTTTGTACAATTCAGCCCTGTCTTAGCTGCTGCTTTCTGCAGAGGGTCACTGCTGAAATGCCTGCTCAGGCATCTCTCTCCAGCTGAACCCCATGTTCTGCAGGCACGTCCAGCCTGATTTGTTCCCAGATTATAAGCTTTCAATTGAAAGCATGTTTGAATGGCCTTGCTTATCATATGGTTGTGATCACGCCAACAGTTGCCTCATCCTTTCAATTTACCAGTCTGCTGATCACTGTGTTATCTCCCCAGTTTCTCAGCAATGAGCTTTGATTGTTGCTAAAAATATGCTCTAGTTTCAGTCTTGCGGTTGTCCCAAAAGTATCTATCTATCTCACTCAGAAAAGAAGGAAAAAAAAAAAAAAGGATCCCTCACTTGTAAAGACGAAAGACTCGTAGGGGTTCTCAGTCTCAGTTAGTCTGTTTTTAACCCATAACATGACTTCTTTGATATAATAAAAGAGCACTAATATTTAAATTAGAACACTGAACAGTACTGACAAAACAGATTACACCTCAACAGGCATCAGTCAAGCATAGCTGGCAAGAAATATATTTCTGCTTCTTACTTTTACAAGATTCTGTTTAACTTTTACTGGCTTCAGCTAGGATAGCTTGAAGGCAAACCAGTCCATAAGTAACTGGGTCATTCCATTGCCCTGGTCAAATCCTGGCAGTGCATAAGCATTGTTCCAGCCTTCTCCCTGTATCACAGCACATGCCAGTGCTGGTTTCAAGTACTCCAGACATCTCTGCAGCCAACTTTTCTAGACTAGATTAGTACAAGTGCTTATTGATTTAAAAAGACTAGATTAGTACAAGTGTTTACTGATTTAAAAAGATTTGACCTAGATATTTCTCATCATCCTTAGTCAGTAGGGAACTGAAAATTTCTCCATGGGTAATACATAGAGTCTCTTATTTCTATACAGACACATAGAACTGTATTTAACCATTATTTCCTCTTTCAAATTTCCAACTAGTTCTACATCTTCTAATTTTCAAAACTTTCTTTATTTCTCAGGTGTTTATGCTCCATATCCTTCTTTACCCTGGATATGGCTATTTTTTCCTCTCTTTTCTTTCCTTAATTATTTTTTTTTTCTGTTTTATAACCTTCCATTTGTTCTGATTGCTATACAATTTTCATATATATATATAGCGTATATATATAAATAAATGTTTTGCTTTTGTTTCAATATATATAGCACTTCTTTTTTTCATTTCCCCTTTGAATCAAGAAGTCTCCCTCTTTGGCTGTATGATGCAGTACTTTCCCATAGTGTTTGCAAGCTACAAACATGGAAAGATTCCCAACTAAGAACATAGAAAGTGGTAGTGTTTTAAGCAAGGAATCCACTGTCACTGACATAGTCTTCTAAAATTGTTGTCTAAGTGAGAGTATCAATGACTGCACGAATTTCTAACTTCCCAGTTCAGAATATTACACACACAGTTCCTTGGGGGAAACACTATGTTGACAAGTGCAGGACTGCAGGACTCCTTTCTCCTTGTGCACCTCAAAAAGGCCACAGAGATGTCAGTCCTCAAGGATGTAATTTTCACTCTTAATATTTACATATTTGGGGTGTATTGAAAAGAAAAAAAGATATGCTTTCAAAGTTTGCTTTATACTGGAGTAAACACTGCTAGGCAAAAGACAGCTTGACTTCACCACCTTCCAGCTGTAGTCAGCTGGAACTAGTGCCAGCAAAAGCAATGAGGGTTGCTGTGCAGAGACTGTGAAAGGTGGAGCAGGGCAGCCACTCAAGACAAGGTTGTACAAATTGTTTCAGTGCAGACAGCACTGAGAGCGTAAGAAGGAAAAAAAATCTTCTAAGATAAGGTAAAATATAGTATGAAAAAAAATAATATATATATAACTCAGAAGTCATTTCACAATCAGCAGCACAGCAGAACAGACATTTTGCTTAAGCACCAAGTTTCAATGCTGGACAACTTCTAAGAGAAGTTAACAGAAAACACAGATGAGAAGGAAGAGGAGGCAAAGGAGAAACTATAGACACTTCCATAGCAAGCAAAGTTTATGCAATCAGTGACTAATCAGTCTTTGCTCAGTTTTGACTTAGAGATTTTTGGCCCATTTCCCGCCTTACCTTTGCAGATAATGCGTCCAACAAAGCAGATTTTTCAGTTCTGAAATCCTTCAAGGGGGAGTGAAACCACCCAGTGAAGAAGTAGGGAGTATCTAGCAAATTCTAACAGGAAAAAAAATAGATGTGGGGGGAGAATTGCAAAAGATACATTATAGATCTTGTAAAACTATTATTAGGTCAGTTATCAGCATATCAGTGTCTGTATTGATTTATATGAACAAGACAGAAGTTACTCAGATGAGTCATGAATACCTGACCCATTCTTCACTTCCCTCTGGCAAATCTCAGATGTTGTGAAGTTTTGACTCAGAACCAAATCCAGATTTAACATTCATATTTCAGGCTAGTGGAAGAAATCTGTCACAGGAGTTCAGTCATGCAGGCAAATGCTTTTTTTTTCTCTTTGTTGTTGGCTCCTTTCTTCATTATCAGGAAATGGAGTATTTAGAAAGATAATAAATTCCTCCTCGGCCCTCTCTCATACTCTCCCATCTGGATGAACAAGCTCCATAATCCAAACACAAAGATTTGAGATGGTAGCAATGGAGAAAAATGAAATTCCAGGTGCAAATTACCCCTTCTCTACCTCTCATTTTACTCTTCATATACTGTAAATACTGTGGTCCAATGAAGAACCATGCCAGTAGTGTTGTCACAAGGCTCCTTTAAAAACAGGCTTTCTCCTTGTTGCTTCTTTTTGTTTCCTCTCTCCTCTCCTAAATGTCTGCTCAGTCTATCAGTATCGCTTTTATTTTTGCAGGCTTTGAGCAAAGATCGTTCAGGGTGGAGGAGTGTCAAAAACTAAGATGCCTTCACTTCAGAAGCACAGAAGTAATCATATATCATGCTCCAAAGTGGCTGCAAATATGTGAATTTTCTGCTTGTGTCTGGGATGTAGTGGGAATTACGTTGTTACAGTTCTGCACACAGGCTCTCCAAAATGATTGTCCTACAAACACAGAAGACAAAATACGGACCTGTCCCACACGGAATGAAAAAGTCCAAATTATTCCTGGATGTGCTATTAAATTAAGGGGTTTTATGTACACATATTTGCACTAACCTTAGCCTCTCGTTCACAGGTAATGGTAGCTGTTAGAATATGAGAGTAGGGACTTCAAAGTAAGTTGTACATTGTGCTAGGGATCCAGGAGACATATCAAGGCACACTTTATCCATCCAGGGGTTTTTAACACGGCTAAATTGATGGCAACAGTATTGTCACAATTAGACTTTACTTCAACCTTGAAAAGTACCCAATCTATCATGGCCTTGTGCAGATTCAGTATTTAGCAAAGAACTAGTTAAAGAATATTTCTCATCCTGTGTTTTATCTGCATTCCTTATGAAAAGAGAAGTGCTCCTGGATGTCATCATTTTGCATCAGACCCTTTCAAGGAATTACAGGGAGCAGACACAGATGATATGACCTAGTGAAGTAAAAACACTTTCCAGTGATCCCTTGTCATACACTTTTAGTTACTGATGTTAGGAAATGAGATCTCGTATCACACAGCTATGCTACTTCGGAAAAATATTCAGGAAACATGTAGAAGAAATATTAAGCAAAGCTTCCCAGTTACTCCTTGCAGTTGCCAGATACTTACACAAATGATTTTGAGGTAGGTAGTTAGCTGCTCAGGATCTCTCTTCAGGTAAGGAGCAAACACACTTCATAGTAGAGGAGACATGGCACACCGGGAAGGAATCGGAACATGCTTCTCTCAAACTTTCTTTGCTCTCCTCTCAAGTACATGATAGTTTTTCAAAGCAGAACTCTACAAGCTGGATGGATAGTGGAGGGAAGCAAAGAAGGTCAGATACCTGTGGGCACACAGTTCGCCTGGTTCTTACATTGATTTTGAGTCCTTGTATCCAGGACTACATGCAAATAATCACATGGATGTTACACGCTCTGACTCTTCCATCTCTAAAATTGCAGTAATTGCAGTTGCTTCACTCTTCAACTATCTAAAAGATAAGGGTAAAGGTACCATATAAGCTCCAGGTACTGTGACAACTCTATGAAATTGATTGGGTTTGCGGACATAGTAGCTGGAACGTGACCAGATTTTTCACCATTGGTAATGATAAACACATGCACCAGGCTACTGTCTTTCTTAAAAGATAATAGAAAGTAGTTTTCATAGGAGGAGTTCTTGTTCTGTTCCAATATACTCTTCTTTAATAAAAGAATCATTCACTAGTGGAGATCCAAAATATGCTTCTTGTGATAAAGTTGAATCTCATGATACCTCATGCCTCAGAGATTATTTGGCTAGGTGTTTTTTTGAATTTTAACTATCCCCCAAATACTTTAAAGAAATATTCATGTACCATTTAAATTATATATTATGAAGCATATGCTTCACATATTAAACATAGGCATTTATATTCTTAATACACAGAGATTTTGAGAAGCCTGTACTATACAGATTGAAACTTTCTCCTTAAACCTGGTTATACACAGGAGTATATGTCACTGGGTTCTATGTGTAAATTTTATTTGCAAAAGTACTTACTGGTATGCCTAACTGCACACTTACTTTAAAGAAAGGAGAGAGTGCAAGGAGGAAGATGGGAAGCATAGCATTTGCTTTTTGTTCACTGGCTCAGCTTGATATAAGGAGTAATCCAAATTTTTAGCAGACTAACAGAGTTCAGTGGTTTATGTGATGTAAATCCTCAGTCTCAGAGGTCAGGTATCAGTCATATTACTAAGAAGTATACGCATGACAATTCAGAACCCTGTTCTGAGCTGACAAATCTTGTGAAGTACTTTGCAGGTAGCCCCTTCCCTGAGTAACACTGTCAAGATGGGAAGAGTCACATATCTGCCACCTTTCTCGATCCTGTTTTTCAAATCAGGTGATTTCCACTTCCCAAACCATCAGACTCCTCCTTTTAGGAGACGGTGACTGGAAAAATTGAAAGTCTAATTTTGAAGGAATAAGAACTCATTTCTATACACCTCAGGATGTCATTCACATCAGCATAAAGTGAGTGAAAGACATAACCTGGTAGGATTTCACACTTGCTTGTTACAACTTTGAAAGAACACAGGAATTGAAAAATGCAGTCATGGTCAGCCAGTCCCAATATGATCATCAGATGTGTCTTGACTGACTTTGGGTGAATGTCTCCAAAACAGACTAAACTCTGATTTAGTCAATAATTTTCATGACTGTAACATTTTCTGCAAGTGATCCACAGCCAGATCTACCAACAAGAACAATCCAATTTTATGGGCTTGCATTCAGTGTGAACCATGTGTCATGCAGGAGGCAATGGTCAATAGGCATCTTTCTTTAAAGGAACAAATTTCAAAATCCAGAGGCCAGATGTATATCAATCCTAATATGTGTTCCTTTCAATCTATAGAGGGTCGGGAGGAAATGAACTACATAACATGGTATATGGAGTGTGAGGAGAAAGAAACTTTTAATTCTGGTTCACCCTAAAGAACATGACAGCACCAAGAGGCAACATAGGGCATGCTATCGACATGGACAGATTGTCAGACAAAGATATGTATGAAGAAGCTGAACAGGTCTGGCCTGGGACTCCCGCATCACACACCCATCCAGACAACTAGAAGATGTGTTGCTACATATGACATTATTCTTGAGCAATTGTTTTTTAGAGAGATGTGACTTGGGTAAGCTTTAGGGTTAGCAAAATAAATTGACATAAGATATTAAGGCTCCATAAAAAAATTCTGCAACTTCCTTATCAGGACACTCAGCAAAGAAAGCAGCGCATGCTCCTACTGCTTTCCCAATAACTGAATCACAAGTGGAAGATAGTTCAGCATCCCCACGGGTGGCATTTTTCTCCAGCAGCAAAGGTTTGTGAAAATCACAGGCACAATGAATGGAGAAGACCAGTGCATGAGAAGCTCACAAAGTAAAATTGCTAGGGGGAGAATGATAAGTGCATGTCAAAATTCTGTTGTACATTCTTACATTGACCTGGAAAAGCTGTAGATGATAAACTTGCTAATCACCTTTCTACTATAAAACTTACCTAGTTCATGTCATCATTCATCTAGATGAGTTTCAAAGCAATAACACTGTGTCTGAACTTCCTGTCCCAAGCTTCTCTAATTATCATTTTTATTGTTTTGTTCAGAATAAAAGGTTATTGATGAACTGTTGGGGCTGTTACACAGACAGTGTGATGGGATCCTTGTTATTTTGCATCTCTCCTTGGAGAACAAATAAGCTCAAGGTATCTTCTTGTGGCAGAAGACTGAAGAGGAGCCTGTGTCATAACTTAGTAGAAAATACCAGGACTACTTTCTCTTAGTTTGATTTAGCAGTGAACAGTGAACTGCAAGAAAAGTCATTCATCGAGGAAGGTTCTAGACATTGCGTGCTCTGAGTTCACATTGAGTCAAACAGATGTATTTTGCCTGACTCTCTCAAAGAAAGAGCACGTACCAGACAGTTAACATCAGATACTTCACCTGGTACTGGCAGGTTGTGTGATAAGCAGATTTATTTGTCTATTTAATTCATTCATGTAGGTCAGAGTCAGTCAGTACTGGACTGTCAGGTGGTTACCCAGCAATGGTCACAGGACTTCACCCATAGCAGTGCTGACAAGGCAATATACTGACAAGTTTGCAAAGTCATGTAATTCAACATGAAACTTGTAACTTGAAATCTGTTATTGCTTTGGAAATCCATTTCTACGGCAACAGGTTAAGTTCCTGCAGCTACTATGATGACTGGTAATATCAACTTTTATTAATAAAACACTTTCTGTCCTTAACACTGTGTTGATTTAAGGACTGTTTTAGATATCTTGCACAAGTTTTGAACATATGACTCAGTTATGTGAGATGCTGCAGGTGCTAAGTGCTAAAAAATGTTACCTGCCTCTGAACAGAGAGGTAATCCTTATTGACACATGAACAAATTTTATATTTGAATACTTTCAAACCTTTGCAATAGCTATCTCAGGGCCAAAAAAAAAAGAATTATCTGATGCTGGCACAAATAAAATGAGTTCATCAGTTCCTATGGCACAGCATGAATGGAAAAATAACACTACGAATACAAGTGCAGATGCTGACTCACAGAAAAACTTTTCCTTGCATGCGCCCATCTTAGTTAATCTGCACTCTGACTTTCTGTCTTCCATACAGAGAGTACATTGGGCTGCTATTGATAGGTCTTAAAGGTCTGCACCTTCACTCTTCTTAAGGGTTCTACAACAGGAACTGAGAGACAGCAGAGCCTAAAACATCTCTAGCATTAAATAAATTAAATAATTAAATAAAAGAAAAAAGATATAGTCATTTCCACTCAATTCCTTCAGTATTATTCAGGCACACCTAATAACCTGGACAACAAAGATTGTTCAAATATCAGAGTAAGGTTGATCTGAATAGCTGCCAAGACTTCTAGCATTCCCCTGTGGGGAAAAAAATATATCAGAAAGTCAATCACATTTGCAAAACTTACTCTGAGCTAGATATATAGGCACACAGACATGCAGCAAAAGGTTACTTGGGAACAAAAGAGCTTTTGTCTTCCTATTGGCATTAGTTGCCACAATACATATTCCCATGTCTTGTGGGGTAGCTATACCTTCATATCCTCCACATACAGATTGGAGCAGCATTTTCTCCAACATCTATTCATGCTTTTCAAACATTACTTTTTCTCTTCAATGCTGTTTGAAAGCCTTTTTGTATTCTCAAGGTGAAGACCCTGAAGTATTCACCTGCACCTGGATACAGATCTATGAAAACAAAATAGGGCAGAGTTACTGCCAGAAAGATCTGGCTGGGTAAATGCAGCACCAGCAGCCAGTGACTGCACCTTTATGAATGTTTAACATTCCTATCTATTTCATTGCTCCCTAAAAGTAAGTGTTGCTTTAGCAATATTCCCATTACTTCTATGATGGTCTGAGGCCTGCAGCTTTCTGCTAACATGGCCCTGCTGAGCATCCTGACTAACATATGGTTATCCCAAGGTCAAGATCATTTCCTTCAGGTAGTAACAAGATTCAGCTATGAAGTTTAAAGCTGAGCAGTTTAAAAGAGATGGTTACAGAAGTATCCGTACACGAGACCTCTAGCAGTACTTGTGCCTTGGCACAATCTGACTGATGATACCCTGCTGCGGTGCTGGGGTAGGGTGGCATTGAGTTGAAGCCCTCATATGTGCAAGCTAGGAGATATGCTCCGTGGAAAGGCCCAAAACTGCTTCCTCAAGATCAGGAGTGCAAGAAAGGACTGGGAAACTTGCTTTAACATAGCAACTGCAATAAGATGCAATGCTGTTGCTCAAAATACAAGGCTAACTCTGTGCTTTTCCATCTGCATGGACCAGCATATGGAAGTACGTGATGGGTGCAATGTTCTTGATGCCATTAGGAGAGTGTCACTGTAACTTACACTAAGAATGGAAAGGTAGTGACTAGTGACCACTGTGTGAGAGGAGAACCTGTAACAGACACACAAATAACCTTGAACACCAAGGGTTCCCATGCAGATGGAGGTTTGGAGGCATGCAGAAGGCAAGTAGAACTGTCCATTGTGTCAGGATCCTAAGGATAGGACCTATGTCCATAAAACATCCATCAAACTGTGCAGGTAGTAAGAGGTGTGGTGCAATAAAAACCCTTTAATATGGCTTTAATGTAGCCAAATGTGCTGCATTAGGAGAAAATAGGGAAAAGGTCTTGAAAGTCTACTTTCTTTTTAGGTGAGTGAAGCAAGGAATAAAGAATTTACCACACAACCTGTTACCACAGAGAGAACTCCCCTGATTTATTTCCCAAGCATAACCATTTGTTTATTTCTGGTATCAGGAGTGTTCAGAACTTTGTTGGGACAGGCCTGGGTGACTAACAGTAATCTGCTGCTTCTATCATATTTCTGTTTTGAGGAATGGGAGGAGTTCATGAAATCTCTAGGGAGACATTTACAGGAAACATCAGCCAAGATTAAAAAACAAGCAGATTTTTTAAATTAAAAATGAGTTTCCAAAAAGAATTAAAAAAAAAAAAACATATTTATTTCTATTTCCTTCAAAGGAAAGCAACAAAACTGCACTTATCTTTACAATAAATCTTTACAATTTTTTTTAAAAATTAACAATTATTTCAATTTCCTTCAAAGGAAAGCAACAAAACTGCACTTATCTTTACAATTTTGTTTCAAATTAAACTACAAAAAGTTAATTCATTTTTCCAGTTTGCTCTTTTTTATCACAGATAGTCATTTCTTTTTTCTTCCTTTTTTTTTTTAATTCACTACTGGAATGGTATGTTGGAAAAAAAATCCCGAGGAATTTGGACTAAATATCATTAAACCAATTTTCATTCAGAGCTTTAGTAATTTCCATGTAGGACTGTTTCAAAATCAGAAGTTCATCCACTATTCAGCTTAAAGGTTTTATTAGAATTACAAAGTCATAAAAAAAAAATGGGTTGCAGAGACCTGTAGAGATCATCTGGTTCAATCTCTTTTTCAAGGTAAATCGTTCTACATCAAGTTACCCATGGTTTTCTCAAGACACATTTTAAAAAATCCCCAAGAATGAAGATTCCCCAGACTCTATATGTATTAATATGATATTTTGTCAGACATGTTTGCTCCATGAAGTAGCTTAAGGCTGACTTTCCCAACAGTGTGATTTGACTCACACGGTGAACTTCTGTTTTTCTCTGTTGCAAATTTTCATAAACTCTTCTTTAGGAGAATATGGTGACAATCACCAGAAATGAATGCCTTCATAGACGGCAACAGTTCATTAACTTACCAGCTGCCCATTCTTAGTATTTCAATTAAAGGCTTCTTACAGATTTTTTTCAGCTTATCCCTGAAGTAAGATCTGAGTTACACTCTGGAGAAGTCCATCAATCTCCCTTAACTGTAGAGGGACTTTTAGATGGGCACCCATAGAATCATAGAATGCCTAAGGTTTGAAGGGACCTCTAGACATCATCTAGTCCAACCCCCCCTGCACATGCAGGGCCATCTTAATGACTCCACAAGGTCAGGAATAATGTGTATGTCTCGTAGGAAACAAATGCCCTGGACTTGCCTCCAGATGAAATAGCTGCTAAACGGGACATTTCAGTGTGCTATTATTGACTCAAGTATCCACAACAATAGCCCAACAGGAAAGGACAAGAACACTTGAATCTTTGCTCTTTTTGTACACCCTGTTCATTATTGGTATGTTTGTTTTCACATTATTACCGAAATTTTCTCTCAGCTTTCAACATTAATGTCCTCAGAGTTCGAAAAGCAAGGTATGATGTCCAAGGTTGGCAGAGGCATAGAGACAGACTCAACTTTTTGTTTCACAAGAATCTAACATAAGTCTGTCACTCCCCACATTCAGATATTGCACAATAGTCTCACGATAAGCAGCAGCATATCCAAATTCTGATTACTTATCCTGTCATCTACTGTTAACTCCTTTTAGTCTGGCCTCTTCACATTCAAATCTTCAACCTGATCCACATACAGATACTAAGCTCCTTTACTTCATCCGTGATGACCCCTCCATCTTGCTAGATTCTTCATCTGACTTTACTTCACTACAAGTTGTTAATGCTTATCTACATAGTTGTCCTCATGTCCCCTGTTTTTTTGCCTCCCTTGTTCACCTTTTTTTTTTTTTCCCAGCAACGTTGCACAACAAATTACTCTGTTAAGCCTTTTCCAGTATTTTTGCTTTGTGGTTTTTTCTTATCTCCCTATTTTTTCTAACATTCCAAAACCAGAACTTACTTTAAAATGATCTACTTAAATTAGAGAAACTTAAAATTAAAAATAATAGGGTTTTTTGAATAGGTGCGGCAAGAGGGTGCAACAGAACAAATTGGATCAATAAAAGAAATCAGTGTTCACTCCTTCTCTCCTTTCTTTGAATTTTATGTGCATTCTATCAGCTTTCTGAGGTAATCATTTCATTATTGTCTATAAGATGCTGAATGAATAATCATTATCATCAGCATTGTCATTGTCATTATGCCTAAGCAGTTAATCACAAACACGAGCTTCACCATTTCCACTTGAGGAAAGCTTCAGGGAGGCTTTGCCAGAGTACAAACTGTCTGCAATGATGTGCAGTGCCTCTCAATTAATGCCTAAGTAAATCCAGCACTTCATCACTGCGACCTTGCTCTTCCTGGAACCAGCCTCTAATAGAGCATCTCATCCTAACAGTCCAACACAATGAGAGACAATGTCTCATGTACCGTTTTAATTGGCTGAAAAGTGTGTTCCCTTTCTCGCTTCTTTCAATTCCAGCTCCTTCAAAGGAGGCTCAGCAGGGTCCCATTTGTTATTCCTGCATTGTTTTATTTGAAAGGCTTGTTCATTTGACAGTGAATTATAACATACTTTTTCATTAGCTGTGGACTTCACATCAAATACTGAATAAATTACTAGTGATCAAATTCATATTAGGTAAATAAATATAAAATAATAAACAAAGATTTCTGCATGAAGTTTCTGAAGGTACAGAAATCCTAATGAAAGTACTGTGTCCTCAAGAACTCATCCAGAGAATGAAAGAGCAGCAAAGACAGCGGTCGCAGCAGGGTAGCATGCTCTTAGAAGGGAACAGAAATTAAAATATCTGAGGAACTAAATCACAGCGTAGAACTCCAAGAGGAGCTAGAATCATACAAAGATTTCTGTGCCTAGATATTATTCCTCAACCTCTTTAGAGCCAGTGAGAGGTAACAGGCTAGATCTTCATTTACTTTAAGCAAGTACAGCTCCACTGAGCATGTCTTTTGCCTGCTACTTCAATAGTGTAGTGCTAATTGCTAATTTACACCAGATTAGAATCATTAAAAATCCTTTGTTAGTATTACCAGGCTGTCCTCCATCTTTCCAATCTGAAATTAAAGAATATCACTAGCTTTTTTAATTCAGATTTTGAAATATGATCATTGTAGCCCTTTTGGTCTTAAATTTTCTTTATACTCCCCGTAGAAAGTTTGTTATGGAACCTTTCATAGAGTGACAATATATCATCTAATTATATATTATATATTTTGATAAGAAATAAAAAGAAGTTTGAAACTTAGAGAGGAGCAAATTTTCTCAAATAGGATCAAAATCTGCTGGACCATGCTGCCAACTTAATTTATCGCTTTGGAGATTTATAAATCTTGGTTAATCTTAGCAAAGATTCCCTCTGGGGGACTCAGACTCTTAATCATATTGACAAAACAGTGGAAAATATCTGTTCCAGTCAGACTAACATAATTCCTGACTCAGGAGGAATGAAGATGCAACTAAGAGCTCCAGGAAAACAGATCTCTTGAGGTTTCTTAAGAACTGGAAGCTGGAATAATCATTTTAGCCTTCAAAGGTGAACATTTATTTGGAGCATCTGTGGCCTGGTTTTCAGAAATGGGGCAGGCAGAGCAAACTATCAGACATATTTATTGAATACAGCTCAGGACAGTATCCCAAATCTCCCCTTGCTTTAGCTGTTTCCCCATAAGCCATTTCCCCATAACTTCAGCTGTTATTTAAACAAATAGAAGATGAGCCCTCCTGAAGCAGATGAGCTCAAAGCACTTTTCTAGCCTGCATATGATAAAAGACGCATAAATTCAAACAACTGATGCATAATAAGTGATGAAAAAGGCCTTCAATGAACTATTTATTCTTTCAATACTCAAAGGTTTTACATTATCCATTTAAAATAAGGGATTGCACCTTTGACAGAAGAATATTCTCTCTTTAGAGAGTACCACAGTGGCAGAAATAGATTTTTTTTCAGAAGACTTAACCTCCAGTACCATCTAAGGGTTCCAGTTTTGAGGCAAAAAAAAAAAATCTTGACATATTTATTGCTGTGATTTGTTGGTCAGACCTCAGATAACGATCATGAGCCAAAACAGATCAGTATGCTGAATGCCATCCTTCTCTCAAATCCCCATAGTTCTGGGGATAGGGAAGAGGAGTGCTGTGCAAGAGCAAGAAGACATCATACAGCAAATTCTGTATATGCCCTTATGTATATGCCCTTCTGTATATGCACCGTTCTGGGCATAAGGGAAGAGGAGTGCTGTGCAGGAGCAAGAAGACATTCCTGCAAGATGCAGAGATGAACTCATTACATATCTGCACCCAGATAAACACTAATGTTGGAACTGACTGCAGCCTTTGGCACATCTGTGCTCTTTATTACTGAAAATAAAATATGAAAATACATCCAAAATCTTGATACTGGACAACATGCTGATTTTATTTGCTAATAAATCAGTCAGTTCATATAATTGACTTTTTCTGTTTCTCTTCAGGTTTCTAGGATAAAATTGAATTATCATTTCAGAACAATCAGAGAAAACACATTTTTGACATTCTCCCTTTAAAGTGTAACTACTAGCTATCATTGTACATTTCCTCTCCTCTTAGAATATGATGCTGAATGCTACAGTACATTTTCAAACATTATCGAGTTAAGACTAAACTCCCAAGGCAGCAAGGATATTTTTGGAGTTAATGTAGCCAAAACATTCTTGACACCACCACATTTTTCCCAGTGGATGTGCACACTGCCTGCATGCCAACAGTCTTATACAGCAAATTCTGTACATGCTGCTTGCATCTTTAGGACAGCTCCCGGGGCTGACAGCTGTTAGGCTAATCAGCGGGAAAGCTGATAATTAATAGCTAAACTCTAGTTTTATGGTAGTAGTGGCTAACCTTATTTATCAGTTGGTTTAACATTGGACAAAACAGGACAGTCCCATTCCTGTTTCCAGGAGCCAGCTGCTGCAGTTTTGAATGCACCAGCATAATTGGCAAACTATTCTTTTTTTTTAGTTTGTTATATTGCATGTCTCCAAAGAAAGAAGGATGGAAGTGACTGGAAACCCCTCTGCCAAACATAAACATGGTAGTTGCTAATCATGATCAAAACATCGTGATCAAAACATCATGATCAAAACATGCTAGCAGAGTAGTGTAGGTGAGCTTCAGCACAGTCCATATATTATCCAAGGCACCATTTCGTCATGGCAAGAAATTGGTTCTAATTTGTTTATACCAGGGCCCAGGAGAATCCATCTTTGCAGTTGTTATACCAAAGAAAGGGGCAGGAGCCTGCTCTCCCATCCCATCCTCCCCAAAACAGGAAATACCCCCAGTCCAGCTTATCAGGCCTCCCATCTTCCTTCTCAGATCCCCTCCTACACCTTCAGCTTAGCCTCATCCCTTCCTCCCTGGGGAAGCAACAGTTTTGCCTTCATTTGGAGAAGCCCTGGCTACAGGAACCCGAGCTTGGACCTGTGCTTTCCCTGTGCTACTGTTAAATGGAGAGCTCCCGCACCTTGCGCCAAGATAACTTCACTCTAGGCATGCAAAGACAATTCCTCTGGGCTGTTGTGTGGCACCACCTGACATCTTGCTGTGCAAGATGTCCTCTGTCAGTCCCTTTGCAAAGTTTTCTCTGTGAGAGTTCATAAAGCAATTATTCCAAGATGATAGTTTTTCAGTGTCAAAAGTAACATAAAATCCCATGTCTATGTAAAACTGAGAAAGCAACTGATCATGTCTGTAAATTTATTTATAAATTCAGTTTTAAAATCCTTTGACAGTTCTTCTGGAGTGATTTTTTAATGCAGATTAAATTGCTAGAAATTTTGTTCATGTAGACTTGACCTTGAAGGGAGATGATAGTGCAGCAGAACAAAGTCTTTCTCTGCACCTTGCTAACTCCAGGATCTCTCAGAGGTTAAACATAAAGGTATCAGATGACGAGGAGCAATCAGGCAAATGTGCACACATATGATATATTCTATCAGATTTTTCCTAGGTGCCCTTGATGAAATTATGGAAATGTCGAGATCCAGGGCAACATAGGCTTTCAAGGGCTCTGGACCTTCTCCTATGAAGTGACTCCTCTTAAGACATAAGGGAACTAAAGGCTTGGTTAGGACATAGCCATTTAAAAACAACACTGTGCTGCTCCCCCCCAAAAAAAAATATGTGCTTCAAAATTCCCACTTGTATAAAAGAGGAGCAAAAATAGGAGCTGCTTTTCAATGTCAGTGCTATTAAAATGAACCTCAAAGCATTTAAAGAAAGGCACGCCTCTTGACTATAAAACAGCTCTAGGAATTTATTTTGCAGGCACATGTTAAGACACGTGGAAAGCCATGCCCACCATTGCCCTCACAGTCACATTGAAATTGGCTGCTTCTGTTCTACACACACGTGAGGCATAAGCGCTTGGCTGTGGAAAGCTCACAGGTTAGATCTGACCTGGGGTGTCTCTTCCCAGGAGCGAGCATCTTCTCAGGCTCTTCTGGGCTCTAATGGATGTTTATCCTACTTTTATCAATTTTTTATACTTTTTTATTTCTGCTATATTGAGCTACAGGATCAATTCTAAAGCTATTTTTCTCAGAATTAGTAGAAAGAGGTTTTTATGTTTTATTTGAAAGGAAGGGCTCAGTAGAGACAGGGTGTGCAGAACAGCAGCTTTAATGTCAAGGGACCCTAGCAGCAAAAATCTTCACAGAACACTTCATTAATTAATAATGTGTAAGCATTTAATTGGTAGTGCTGGATAGTCAGAACACAGAAATCTCAGTCTGAGGAAGCAGATAACGGCATCTATTTCAAGAATATTTTTTTCCTAGGACTCTTCATATAGCTTGCAGTTTGCCTCTTTATCAACAGAGCTACCTCTTCGATGTGACATCCAGAGCGCTCCCAAGGGATACTGACAGCTCCTGTGTGCAGCTCTGCAGAGCTCTTTGTGCTCTATGGGCTGTGGAGCAAGAAGCAGCAAAATAAATCCCACCCTTGGGCCTCTTCCAGAGGCCGCTGAAGGCAATGCAAAAGCTCCCTTTGACTTTGGACACAACCCTGCATTAATCTGGACTCTTAGAGCTGGAGTCTTTCATAGGGGCTGCAGGATCTATTCCAGATGAAAGTTTTGTCTGTGTTAGCTAACATGACTGTGCTCTTAAGAAGTCTCTTCATTAGCTAAGGGTAAAAGTCAGCCTTACCAAAATCTGCTGTGCATCAAGGGAAAAGCATTAGCCCCATAGATTCAAGGACACCCTATTCCAACCTTCCTCGCTCTTGATATGTGAATGGTTCAAAAGGAGATACATACCTTTCCATCTGAAAAAGAGAAGAGCTTGGCACAGATTAGGACTGTGCCAGTACCATACTGTGCCTGAGGATGACTGTCTAACTAAACAAAGGCCTAACATCTTCCCCAATGTGCTTCATGAGAGCAGGAAGAGAGTAGAAGCACAGAAAAAAAACAAAGGTGAGGGAGATGAAAAGGAAGGCAGCTGCTGCCCAGGGGGCAGTTGCCTGAGACTGCTCTGCTCTGCTCTTCCCTCTGTCTTTTCACCCTCCCTCTGCAGCAGAGACAGGGCTCCTTCCTGCCTCACTCGTGGCTGGGCTCATCTGGGAGAACTCAGAGCATCACCTTGCAACAAACCTTGGTTTGGAAGTTTGTTGAATCCCAGATCTTTCTATGATACAATTTAGGCTCAGGGACAAGGCAGGTTATGATTAAACTGCCTTGTCACAAGGCTTCCAACTGGCTCTAATTCTGATGAGATATTTCAAAACTAATCAGACTCCTGTTTATAGAACTGTTCTGTAAATACACAGCCTCTTCTTTGAACTTCTGTTGTGCCATAGCATCACTAATACTGTGATCCCCACTCCCTTCAGTGACTCTCACTTCAGAACTGACACATTCCCTTACTATAATGGAAATAATTTGCTCTTCCAGGAGGTTTCTTTCTTTCCATGTGGCCCCTATGAAACCAAATTCAGCTGTGCCATCAAATTATTCAGGTTGTTCCTCTCTTACTGTACTGCCTCAAGGTTTGCAGGCGCTGACTAGTTAAGCCACTGCTGAACCGCTGAGACCAGCAATTGCTGTGATTAGCATTAAGTGTTTCAGTTTGTGAATAATATTTATCAGTACCTTCAATATAACAATGTATATTTAAGAATCATGACAAAATTAAGAGACGTTAAGAATGCAAATATTACCAACTTTTGGAAGTGATTTGGTAGTTATTATATATAATTGCTTTTGTTCAAGAGTAAATATTTTCCTCAACCACTGTTATTGTTCATGGCAATGTCCTTGCTATTACACCTGTTCAGCATAGCTGAGCCAGTATAATATTGTCTTTCTGAAATGAATTATGTAAATTCTTTAACCTCTCCTGGAGAAATCTCAAAGGAATGTCCTTACATTAACCTTTTATTTGCCAGCCATTTTCTATCAACCAGACAAATGAATTAAATATCCTGTCACAAACTGCGTGTTTGGCCATAAAAACATAGAATGATACAGACTGCCTTCTTTGGCACGCAGGGCAGAAATTAGCTGAAAGTTATCTCAAGAGAGAGCTTGGGCATACCTGCCCTCCTACTAGACCTTGAAGGTGATTACCAGCTCTCTTTAGAAGAGTAAAGTTCCCTCTCCATCTGAGACCTCCAGCACCATCCTTGCTCTGGCACTGTGGGACTGTCCCACCTCCCAGTGAGGCCACTGCTCTGCTGGCCTTGCCATCACCTGGGGCTCCCCTGCCCTTCTGGGGGTGCAGGAGAGATAAAGACAATTTTACATCACCTTCGAGCTGAGCCATGTTGCAGCCGGGAGGGTAAAGCTCTTGGGTGAGGGGGTAAGCAGGTAGATGACAGACAGAGCCCACAACCCAGTTGTGTTGTTGTCCCTGCTCCCAGGAATGATTGCATATTTTATATGAGATTCTCATTAGATAAAAAAAAAAAAAAAAAAAAGAAGTAACCTTAGTTTAACTTTAAACTACTCTATGGAAAGCTTTACAAATACTTTTGGTTTTTGTTTTGTTTTCTTTCTGTGAGAAGAAAATTATAGGGCACAGGACTGCCAGTTAAATATATTTAATAACACTAAATTCCCATGAAAATATGATTCAAGCAAGACAACACCTAATAGGTAGGCAGTAGAGAGGCATCATAAAAAATGTTTTAAGAATATTAGAGTTTTTTTTAAAAACACTCTTTTTTCACACAGTGATGCCTCTCACAGATCTTTTGCTAATTGCATTTTAAAGGAATTTACTAAGGTTTTATTTCTGTTCCTCTTTATGTTGCCTGACACCCTTTTTCAACATCTGCCTAACAGTGTAGTGACAGGTTGCAGGTGGCATGGCTTCTGCCTGCAGACACTTACAAATGCAGTGGAGGGCTTAATTTAAAAAGAGCAAATGGGCAAATCAAAAAATATAACCAACAAAAAATCTGTGCAAACTGTCACTGAATAACTCCTTTTTTGTGTGCCTCTGTTCACTGCCTTGCACACTGAGCTTGGCACAGTGGCAACTCCTTTTCAATAACACCAGCTGCAGGGTCTGTCTCCCTTGGCTAGGTCACACATGCATAGCCTCCCTGGTCTGCCTAATTCCCCCTATTGAGCCCTCCCTCCAGCCAGGATGACATTTTTTTAATTGACCCGTGTTTTTTTTTTTTGTTGTTTTTTTTTTTTTTTTTGATTGAAAAGCTCTCCCGGCTTTCATTCATCTGAGGACTTACGTCAATCCTTTATCTGTGCTCAGGCTCAGCCCTGCTCAGGATAACCTGATGATACAGCTTTGTTCCCGAGTACACAGGGTAGCCCAGTCCACAAAGATTTCATTCATTTGAAAGTCCCTTAAAATTTCTTGCTCTTCAGTATTGGAGCTGCCTTTCTTTTTTTTTTTTTTTTTCCTATACATGCAAAGTTAAAAATTTTGCAGAGATTTGAATTTCCTAAGCCTTCAGAGGCATCTGGATTCCGGTGTCCAGAATGGGAAAGTTTCTGACGTGCATTGTATATTTAAGTTAATAGTATTACCTATCTTAGCTGAGGTATCAGACCTATTCATGTGTCCTCTAGACTTGATGATCAATTAACTGACTTCTTTGAAGATTCATATCTTGGACAACATAGGATTTTATAGACGTGACTCACAAAGATTTATTCAGTTCAGTCTATCAAAAGAGGGAAAAGGTTCTATATTGGTGAATTTCCTGGGTTTGCAAAAAAAAAAAAAAATCAAAAAGATTCTGACCTGCAGCTATTATTTGCACTGTTCCTGTATTTATAATTGAGACAAAGCTTTGGATGATAGAATCTATTATAATCTTTTATTTCCTAAAAGTATTGCTACTGGGCCCACCATTTGCTACAGAGATGTTCCAGAAGCCCCTGGAGCAGGGCTCATCTGTCAACAGATACTCCAATTCCTTGAGCCTCTATTGTGAGGAATCGCTCTGTTGTCATTTGAGCATCCCTAACACCAGGTTTTAAATTGTTCAGCTAACATTATTAATTACTTTCCTAAGATCTGACTCACCGATATTGTACATCTGGTGTTGTGATTCATCTCCCCGCAAAAGAGGGCAAAGATTATGAAATATGACTGTTCTGATTGGTAACAAGCCAAGGGATTTATTCCATTATTCATCCTGCTAAGATGTAGTCTTACACATTAACCATAGCAAAATCACTTGAGCTAATGCCATTGTAGGATTTTAAAGATAAACATTTTGACTCTACTTTCACATTTTATGCTATGTTCACATGAGAAAGATGACTGTTAAAGAGTCATGAAGGATCTCAAGTTTAAATCAATTGCATTTGCAAACTCACAGACCTAGCACAGTGATTTCTTTAATCCTACTGACAAAATGCTTATGGGCCTTTGAGTTTGTCTGCTGCCTGTAAATGCCCACTCTGGACCATGGATTGGAGTTTGAGCTCTCAATGTGATACAGAAAAGCTGAAGGAAAGCTTATGACCTAAAGGACATAATGAAAAGCAATCATTTTCTATATAGGAGTTAAGTGCAGGTTTTGAGGGCAATTCAGCATCACTCGCCTCTGGCAATCAGATTAAGGGTGCGACTACAGCCACTCACCTTGCTTCTCAAGTGTGAGAGCTCCATGTTGCTGTATCTAGCTGTATCCCAAAACACCTAGCTAATAACACTGATAAGTAATACAGCTCTGGATGACAAAATCTTCTGATGCAGCACTGCTGAAGGCCAACCAGGCTGATGATAGGAAAGTTTAATTTTTTGTGAAAAAGATTTTTCTTCCTTTTATTTCTATGATATCTGGCTTTTAATGATTCATTTAAATTGGGCTGAGTATTTATAATGGTCTTTAATTCATGCCCAGATGTTCCCTTGTTTGAGTTCTGGGATACCCACTCACATAACCCAATCTCTTCATCTTGAACTAGCTTCATTTGCTACCCTAATGTTCAGCAGTCCCTACCAGCACTATCATTCTCTGATACCATCACTGGTATCACTTAATACTTAACAGATCTGGATGACCATGTAGTAGATGTCACCTATTAATAAGGCAGGATGCATGGAGAGACTTCCCTATCCAAGGAGAAAGGACAACCAAATATGATCTATGATGCAGTATCAAAGTGCACTCTTCCTTTCATAAATAACAAACACAAATGACTACAGCAAACTAATGCTATCAGGAAATATTTTCATCACCAATCTCCGCTCTGATCCTCTGATCCTGTGTTATGATCCTCTCTGGGAGCCTGCCATCTCTGTACAGAACTGCACACTGATACAAGCACATTATATAAGCACCTTAGGGTGGCATCCACTTCTAGCTTGCTATCAGGGCTGCTGTAACACAACTTTTGTGAGAGAGTGTTAATTGCAATAGCTGAACAGCTTCTGCTCTCTCACCTCTTTGCTGACAAAAAGGTGGAGCTTTCATTAAAAGAAAGCAGACAGCTATGCCTAAGGGAAAGTCAATCACTTCTACTGTGTGCAGCCTACCTTTGGCATATATGAAGCCATAAGAAGCACAGGCAGGAGGGCCACTGTTGTCTGGGCTTCTGTGAAATACTAAATCCATTTCTGCATAAGAGTTTCTCTTTGCTTTTTCTTGCTAACTTATTTCTTGGTAGTCTGTTTTCTTCTTAATAAATGCTGGGTAGTCCCCTGCTTCTCCATTGTCATATGCAGTCATCTATGGGATTTGAGATTATGTTACTTACTGTAATTCTCCACCCCTTGTTAATGATCACAGCTAGGCATAGACAAGAAGTCATTCATGTATTTACACAACTTCCTATGCACGATATTAGGCAGTATCCAAAGCCCATCGATGTTAATTCCAGGCACTAGTAATTTCTGCAGTATCTGTCCTCCAAGGATCTTTCTGAGATCCCCAATATGCCCATGTAAGATACACAGACCACTGAATAGGAGAGCAGAAAATATCTTATTTCCTGGATAGCACACACTACCTTGACAGGGCACATTTTGCCATCTGTGAAGAATAACATAACCATCTCAGTCATCATTTTTCCCACCACACTGGCAGCTTCCTGGGTTACCAGGGAATTATGAAATGGCAAGAAGAGTTGAGGAGGGATTTCTCCCAGTAATAAGAAACGACACAAAAGAGCTTCGCAGGAACCCCTTCGAGTAAGAAGTGATGTATCCCAAAATAGCTTCTTTAGCAAAATATAAATCAGATTTGAAAAATTTGAGAACTCTCCAATATCTAGGAGCAGAACTGAGCCTCAACTCACAACTACAATTGCTAGCAGTACTCATAAATCAGCACATACCTCTTTTGAAAATACTTCTACAGCACACATCTACAACAGCATAAAGCTTTACACCGCATATCCTTTGATTAATCTTGGACACTGTTGGTTTTACTGAAGTAATGATGGATGTACCTGTGTTTCACTTACAGGTAGGCACTGTAAATGGAGTCCATGATATTTACACGAGTCAGGTCAGCACTTAGTTTAGGTACTGCTTATCATGAACCTAAAAGTGAATGATATAACTCAGAGGAAGGTCTTTAGAGCCCTAAGTTATATAAACTCTGTGGGAAGGAGGAATATTTCCCAGCATAAGGTCTCTAATTATATCCTATTTCTATGCTAGAAGGAGACCTACATGCACCACTGCACCTCAGCATTCTTCTGCAGGGTGAAAGGGAACCACCACATACCCCACCGAGTTTCATTATTTGGCAAAGTGCACCTCTCCTGCAAATACAAATGTGAAATGCCTGGGTCTTTTCCTGGGAGATGCCTCATCTCTCCAGCTTCCACTGAAGTCAGCTGGAGTCAAAAAGATTCTGCAGCTTTCAGTATTCATCCTCCACTTGGGGGTGATCAATTTTCAGCCTTTGGGAGAGGTACCATCGATCCGTATGTCCTGCCTAATGGAGAAAAAAAAGAAAGATGTCCAGATACTGGCTGCCTTGTGAAATGTATGTACCTACTAGAACATGAGAAAGATTGCATATGACTTTTCTTTCTCAGGATGAACACATGCTGGTTGTAAGATGACCACATTTCTGTTTACGTGAAGAGCTGATGCATAATCCTGCCTAGTATTCTGTCTGGGCTTCTACCCATGGGATTAGTTCCTATTGAACTGCTTAAGGCCAGGTATGAACAGGTAGGTGGATCATGTGCATTTTCCACAGAAAAACTCTCTTAGTAACCTTGTAAAATAAAGTTGGGCAAAAAAGTGGTCCACTGTAGCATTTTTTCCATTCATATATCCAGAAGCAACTTCCTGAGAGCATCCTGTGAGGAGAAACCCAGTCTCAGGACTGCCTGTGATCCTCATTCTGAGGTTATTATTCCAAGTGCAATCTCCAGCAACGAGGTAACAGAAATACTGTTGTTTCTCTATAGGAGGCCTCACAAGTAATTGTTTGGGAATATATAAAGCTATTCTTTTGCAAAACCAGCATACTTCTAGTGTTGTTGTTGTATTTAAGATGAGTGCTAAATGACCCTTTCTTTTCCTTACTTGGGAGAGTAAAAAAAACTTCCAAAGATCTAATCTCAAGAGGAGAAAGACATTTACTTCCTTATGATGTCTCCCTCCAACTATATACCAGATTTCTGACAGCAATAAAGAAAGAGGGAGACAGAGATTTCATATTTGGATTCCAAGGTGGCAGAGAGTTTAACAGGAGTATAATAGAACCAATTACAAAATATTTTGGATTATTCTAGGTGATAAAGTCTCACCACAAAACTGAAGATTCTGGAGTAAACCTCCTTATTCACTATCACCCCTATGCTGTATACAACTGATCAAACTTCTCTGTAAATAGGAAATTTATCAAACTATTTCTGTAGACAATTTTTTTTTTATATTAAGTACTTCACATTAACAATTCTTTTCAAATACCGGAAAAAAGAGTAGAAGCATTTCAAACCATGTTCAAAGAGCTCACACTTCCTTATCCCCACTTTTCTCCCAGTTGTATCAATATAGGAATGGGTTATTTCTACAGGGAAAGTTGCCCTTAAATTTCCAGCTTTTCACTGCTGTCTCTGCTGGATGAAGTATTCCCAATGACAGCTGAAAACATCTCCCTACGGTTGAACTTTTCAGTAATACTGTAGTCAAACAAATTTAAAGAGGTGGACTGAATTTTTTAAAACATACCTTTAAAACACAGCTAGTATATAAATCAATGCTGCATTCTAGCCATTGGAACTTGCTTATCCATCTCTTTGGCATGATTTTGATTGCTTAGCGCTCTTCCAGGGACTACTCTCCCCGGAAACAATTGGAACAAGCCAGACACCACTACCATAGGGAGATGCAGCCACCCTGATTTGGAGAGCAGGAGAGTTTAATTTAGACAAAAACTATCCCATGAAAACTGATGTCAGTGCCAGAGAGCAGTCCCAGGTTTAATTTACTAGTAAAAACAGTGCTCCTGAGAGGCCAACAGTCCCCACCAAAGTGAAGGAAGCATCACCAAGGTGGGGATCTCTCTGCAAGGGCCAATGCTTAAATAAACACGGTGCTTATGACACCACTTCCCTGGAGCAGCACCTTGCAGAACAGGGATCAGGCTCCCTTCATGGTTTCATTCTGCTGTTTCTAAAGAGAAATGCTTCCTCCAGGGAGTAATTCAGTGTGGGACCCTCAGCCTCTCTGATGTAACCTCTGAGGAAGTCTGTCTCCCCCCACTGACCATTGGAAGACATGAGGAGATTAGTCTCACATGCTTAAGGTTAGCCTCTACAAACATCATGCTGAGAATCATTTTTGGGTTTTGGTCTTTCTTTTCCTAAATGTCATTCAATACTGAAGACCAAAGTCATCTCATTTTTCAAATGTTTAGTTAATCCTGCTGGAAAGGCCTGAAGCAGCTTCTCACATTACAGTTACAATACTTAAGTTGGCTTCTAGCAAAATCCATTTCCCTAAGCACACTTCAGTGTGTTTCTTCTTTATTGTTATTTTATGAGCAGGGTTATAAATAAAATTAACAAAACTGTATCACAGCGTAAAAGAAATGCTTCCAATCCCCCAATGACTCTCCACAGTGGCTGAAATCTGTGCCATTCCACCTTCCGGGACCTGAGTCACAGAAGAGGAGCAACTGTCCAGATGATAGATACCTCTTTAATGGACTGAAATAAAGCTATTTGATTCTGACCACATTTACTCAGACATTTGCTGGGGTGGCTGCTTACAGAGAGCTGCCCTCCAGCAGGTATTGAGGCAGGAGGCTACACTCACTGGGACTTTCAGGTACCCCATGGTGGCCCAAGCAGCCATAGGGCCTGACTCCTGCTCCCCGCTTCCCTTTTGCACAGGACTGACCTCCCCCAGACATTGGCCTTGAAAAGGATTAAGAAGCACAAAGATATTCAAGCTGGTCATAAGCAGGTCACTGGGCTGTTATGATGGAGCAGGTATTGTAGAAATGCTTTTCCATTAGTTCCGCTTCAGACCCACAAGCTTTCTATATTTTCCAATTTTAAATTATTATTATTATTATTATTATTACTGAGGGCATATTTTTTGAAATAAATTTCCTTTTCTGAAACTGCTTGTCAGTTAAGAAAATCAAGCATAAAACACAAGTCATAATTGCTATTAGGTTCACAAGTCACACTAAGTAAGAAAAGAAGCTTTTGAAATCCTTCAAGACAGATTTGCAAAAATAAAGCAATCCCCAGAGATACAATTGACAGTTTTGCTTTTTAATCTAAAACTTCTTTTTCAAATCTTAGATTTTCATATTGTTAACTGCTCACTGAAGACTCTTTTTGGTGAATCCTGATTAAACTATCAGTAAGGCATTTAAGGCTCTAACATACAGCATACAGTAATTCAGCTAAGATGATTGGTTATTAAATGGGGTATTAAGTGAACTGTTACTATAGCTATTAACAGTACTTGGCCTTATGCCATTTTTTTTCCATAAGAACTGAGTAAAATCAATTACAAATATAAGCAATTGAAGCTTTTCCATGATCCCCACTTTCCTCCTGAAGACATTGTGTTATAATCTGCTTCTGGCATAGAAGTATAACAGGACTGTAATCCAGCTGCAGAGAAATCTATCATCAAGTCAGAAACAGGTCCAGGGTAACCAGACTCCTTGATGTGTATATTAGGTGCAGAGGTCCAGTTTAGGTCTTCCTTCCCATTCATAACATGAGCAGACATAAATTTAAAGCTATTGAAACAGCTGCAATCTTTTAAACAAAAAGTCCCATAAACTTTAAAACTGTGTCCAACACTGATGTACTGTTCCCTCTACGGGTGATATTTACTTACTTTTGGATCTTCACACATCATTTGGTTCTTCCTTCCCACCCCAGCTTGAAACAAATGACAGAGCTCAACTGTAGCAATAGGGTGACAGCAGGAACACACCAAGCACAGAGTGGGGCCATTAATGTTAATGGTCTGGACACCTGGTGGCACATGAGTAATATGCTTGGAATTCGATGGGTGATTGAAGCAATCTAGGCTGCTCCTAGTACATTTTGGTTACCAGCAGGTGCATAGAGCTGGTTTCCACAGTCACCAGTTCATCTTCTGGCATAATAGCTATTATGAGATGCAAACTGAAATCAATAACATTCAGCAAGAGAAAGTGTAAAAGCCAAGTAGACGACAATGAAATTCTGAGGCTCTGACTTTTCCAGTTACAGGCTGAAATTGTAGGGACACAAGTCAAGTATGCACAGGCATTTAACTTTATTTCGTCTACCACCTCTAGCCTTTTTATCATAATTCTGCATCTCTGAAGATATTTCCAAAAACAAGAACCAAAATCAACTTTATGTGGCACCAAAACTTCAGCAGGAGAAGAAGGGACATGTTTTATATTGCAGGCGAGTAGAGTTGTGTAACTGTAGACATTCATTTTAAAGCGAAGTAAAACATCAGGGAAAACTAAAGCATGCACATGATGATCAGTATGAAATCTTTCATTTACTTCCCACTGAGTAACTTATTCATCTCACAGCATAACAGCACATCAGGAGAAACATGGAAAATGTGTTTTACCCTAGTTCAGTCAGTGCTATGGAGAATCAAAAAGCCATCTCTATCCTTTAGGCAGCCATGCTTAATTATAAACACAGTGTAGCTCCAAGAGTCTTATAAAACCGCTTATAAAGCCTGCAACTTCTCAAAAATAATTACTATTGATGATATTCACAGTGATTCTCCTGCTCCCTTTTGAAGCCACCGTCTACATTTGGTAGCACTAACTGCCCCAGCTCTCTCCAATGTAGCCACCCATGCCAATGCTACTGAAGCTGCTTCCCATTTGCTTTCTTTTAAGTGGAGTTCAGTGACTACTTAAAGCTTAAAGTACTCACTTTGGCAGTTTCTATCTGCCAGGGAACTAAAAAATGCTCCCAGGGTCTTGCCAGACCCTCTGTTTGTCTGGAAAGTATTCCTCAACATCACCCTTTTGGCCAGTCCACTACTGACTAAACAAGATCTGCAGATCTTTCTTACCATCCCAGTCAACATGTTTCATCCAGATAAACAAGATTAGACATCAAAATATTCACAGAGAATTTTAAACCTCTGTACATTCATAACAAGGCCAGAACTTCCGTACAAATTACAACAGCTCTGCAGCTTCTGTTGGTGGGCTCCAGGACCTCAGTGATGGCTTGGGGAAGAAGATATGCACTGAGGCCAGTTCTCCTTTGTTTACTATTATATGGGAGTTTGGCCCTTCCATTTCCTTTTTCTGCCTCTAGTGTGTTGAAAAGTAACAGTAGGGCAGCAGAGAATAATGTCCAAAGAATCTGATTCCTCCATTTCTTTATGCCTATGAAAAGTGTTTAAAACCCCACTGCCTGAGGATAATGCTATTTTCTATTGAAAGTACATTGCTGCTGACAATGGCAAAGCATTGAGTATTCAACCCGTGCTTTTATCCGATTCCCTCTGTAATCTCCCAGATAAGAGCAAGTAAAGCATTTTCCTTCATATCCCTCCTGGGAAATTAAGAGATATCCACCATGGGATATTGCGGGGTTTTAGGGAGAAAGAATGAACGCTTGTTAGTGAGAAAGGAGGAAAAATCTGAGGAACCTGAGAACAAAACTGCAACGAAAGACAGCAATGAATGAATAGCTTTGGAGAATAAGTTATTAGCCAATGTTAATGAATAGAATAAGGCCATTATACATATGGCCTTAAGGGACTCTGCCCAGAGGAAATTTTCTGAAAATTTTCTCTGCTATTTCTGCAAAAGAGGAGAGAGATATTAAGCTTCTGATTCCTTTCTTTCAGGATGGTGAGGAAAAGGAAACAAAGCACAATAAAAATGGCTTCAAACAGAAAGACAGCGGTAGTCCATCTGGCTTGCATGAATGTTGGGAAGGAGAGTCAGATTTTTCAATTGAACTTCATTTCAAGGAAAAAAAACACTTTGAAGAACCACACAAATTTGGCATCCCTTCATTTTCATTGTTGTGAGTTATTTGCAGTGGAAATAAAGAACAATGAAATAGAGGGTATAGAGAATCACTGAAGGAATTCATTATTAATCATAGCTAGGGAAGAATACCAGCATGTTTTAAATTTTCTACATGCGTAATTTGAAATCCTGCATTTGATGTTTGCATTACTCACTGCCCTCCCTTCAGCCTTGGCTGCTCAGAAGTGTGAAGGGGAATTTCTCAAGGGTTAAGGAGGTTCAGAGGGGAGTGCTGTTGGTACTCAGCGTTACCCTACTAATGGCATAGCTGGGAAAGGAGAACAAGTGGGAAAAATAAGAAGGAGGTGTCCATAAGGAAGGCTTAAAACCCTTGTGAAGCTGAGATTGTAACTATACTCAGACGTGATTGTAGTGCAGCAGGAATGGAGATTGCCTATTTATTCCAACGGAGAATTGACTTTGGAGCTCAAGCTCCAAATTTAGATTAAAAAAAAAAATTAGATTGAAAAAAAATGACTGATGTCATTTTGCCAATATACTACAAGCACTTGACTTCCATCAGTATTGATTTGTGAAAAAAATGTAACTTCCCACTTGTATGTACACAGCCACTAGCTATGGGACAAAAAAGTAACCTTCAGCTTCCATTTACAGTACAAATCTGCCACTGCAATCAAAAAAGGTCTGTTAAATATTAGTGAAGAGAGGACAAGTGGAGGAAACAGCACACTGGAAAAACCCTGCTTAGCTTTCAATTAGCTGCCAAAGCTTTCCTTTTTTAACCCATGCTTTGCAACTACTCAGCCTTCTGTTTGATATTGGCTTTTTTTCTCACATTATTTAAATGTCAACTTATTGGATGCCTACAGCAGGCTTGTGGGAAACATTAATGATAGAACAGATTTCAGAAAAGAGTTTGCTCTATTTGGAAGATCTCATTTCAGCACAGCTATGCAGAAAATGGGATTCAAGAGAGAGGCACATGCACACTTATATTTTTGTTTGCAATCACAAGCCCAGTAGGAGATGAAAAAAAAACAATGTTTTATTTTCCAGATCAGATTTTAGTGACGAAGTGGAGAAAACTGACCAAAACAGGTGAAAAAAAAATGGTGTTTCAGATGATTATTGTCATCTTGTTATCTCAGGTTTCCATTTCCATCCTTATGTCTGCAGGACTTTCTATATTTAACATATGCCCAGACTATAACAAAGTAGCCCCGAGCATCTTCACGGTCACTGTAAATAAGCTGCTCCAGGCAGCACAGCTGACCTGCTTTGCCGAGGTCCATGCTCCCGTGTTTGCAGCCTCTCCAGCAGCGGGTCACAGTGGTGGCAGCCAAGACTCCTGACGTGAAACTAAACCTGTCCTCGGGACTCTGCATGCCCCACAGCCTGCACTGCACACAGGCCCCATCCTTATATCGCACCAATAAAACAAACAAACTGTATAAATCTGTATAACCATCCCTCCAAAGTTCCAGATCTGTAGAAGAGTTAAAGCTAATATTATGGCATGCCTCTCTACTCACTCAGGTCCTCTGTTTTAGCCTGTTTATAGAGGAGAGAGCAATTTTTCAACAGAGAATATGCTCTATTCACTGGACCTGCATGATATAACTAAGTATTGATATGACAGGGAAGATTAAGCTCTGGATAATGCAACCACATACCACTGTTCATTAACTACCAACAGCAACACAGGAAGCAAACAAAATGCCTTACTGGCAGTCTTTTAATCTGGATAATTTGATATTTAACAGTTAGAAAGTACATTCTCAGGGAAAAAGAAATGTTGTTAGCCAGCGTGGTTACCGGTGAGCCGGATATTAAAAACAAAAAACCCTGACATTTCATAAATTGCTCCAGTGCAACTGAATTAAGTAAAGCTCTATTAGTCTGCATAAGCCAAGGATCAGGATACAGGGCCGGATCTGTCAGCTTTCCAGGCCTAACCGGTCAGCCACCAGCCCACACTCCGACTCCCTGTGCTGTCCCATGGGTTTTCCCATTCTATCCACCCATGCACAGTCCTTTGCCATTCTGACTTTGTAGGGTGTGCATTTAAATGAAATAGAGCTAAGAGCTGATAAAGGAGCTCACTGTGTCATTCATGCTGAGAACTGGTGCCTTGGTACTGCTCGGTTTAAGTAGGGAAGTAAGGTCTTGTTCAAAGAATAGAAAATACGAGCAATAAATTACAGACATTAAAAGCCGCCTTAAAGAGTCATCTGAACTGATTAGACAGCACATTGTGTTTATTCAGTGCTAACACACAGTGAAAAGCTCATTTAATTAGAAAAAAATTGCTAAATCTGACAAATCCACGTGACTAAGAAAAACATGTCCTGAGGAGGCTGTCCCTGCTTCAGCACAAGGAAGAACATTGTGAAACCACCATCATGTGGGTGGGAGAACAAAATTCCAGAATTACTAATGGAATGTGACAGTGTATTGATCAGTCCACAACAGGACTGCATAAGCTCTGCATGTGCAATTTGCTCAAAGCAGAGTATATAAGTTCTCTTGCAACACGTGAACTATTCTTCTGAACAGTCAGTTCATGTCCTGCATGAAACTGTCCCTTGCGGTTACAGTTGTTTAGGTTCTTTAAAAGTTCGTGATTTTCTCAGGCTTTCAAACTGCAGGAATGGGGAAAAGGACTTTCCAAATCTACTCTTAAAAACATGTGAAAATGTAATTACTTTAGTTCATTTCATATATGTCTGAGCTCTGCTTAGATAACAATGTAGATTCTTTTGTGTTTTTCTAAAGTACTATGCAAATTTTCAACTAACACCAAAAATCTATTTTACCAAAAATTCAGCTAACACAGCCTAAAACTGAGAAGTTTTCTGCAGTACATTACCAATGAATAGAGATGACTCCAAAGTAAGCCATATGCTACTAAACTTTTGAAAGATTGACTTATCTTTCCCATCTTTGCAGAGATTGATTTATCATGTTCTACGTGATATAAATGTACTGCAAGTACTACAACTAGTGAAGGAGGATCCCAAATTCAAACTAGATGCATCAGTCTTGTCAATACAGATGAAAAGTTTGTGTCTACCTTTCCCTAAGCTCAGTGAAAAGGAGGAAGAAATATTTTTCTCCTATCTAGATTAAGCAAGCAAACCCTATTCAAAGTTCATTACATTTTGATAAAAGACATTTTTGAAAAACAGCTATGCTACAGCAATAAAGATGTTGTTTCATATCAACACATCAGATATGTGCCCTGGCAGCTTATGTAAGGATAAAAATGTAAACTTTGTGATAGTTTGTTAGTATGAGGCAACTGGAACAATTGACAAAATTATCAGATACCCTTTGAATGCCTTATGATCTGGATCCCAAAATTAAGACCTACTAATTCAGATTTTCAGATTTAAACTACCAATCTGTGGCAATGTGGCTTTAAACTTGTGGATAGTGTGACCTCTCCACATCTCAAAAAGGACCTTGATTTCTTTATGTCCAGTCCATTACAAACTAGCACAAGAACCAAAGTTTGCCTTAAGTAGTGCAAGTAAGATTGAAAGGAAAAGCAGTATGTGTTTTAAACCAGATGATACTATTAATGAGTAAGGTGCATCATTTTCTGAGGCAAAAAGAGGCATCCTCTACTTGTCTAATATTGTCCACCTACAAACGGGGTCATATCATAGTGCAGAGCATTATTTTACAACATGGCTCAAGAAACTTATGACTTTTCTAGTTGTACATGGCAGCTACTGAGGTCTGTTAAGAAACAGAAGTCCCAGCTACCAACCTTCTTTCTTTGCTTTAACCACTGAATTAACATTTTCTGTCTTGGAACAACTTAATGAAGTGTAGGAGAGCAGAAACACAAACACCAAAATTACAAAGTGGTGATGCACAAATATTGCTGTGCTCCACTGCTAGAGCAGTGAGGGTACAAACGCAGGCAATCAAGGAGTGTGCCTGCTCAAAATGTAGTCATGGCGGGGCACAAACGCTCTTTTAAAGAGCAAGGCAAATGTTTGACTTTTTGCCAGGATTATAGACTCTTATATAGCACATGCTATGACTGTGAGTACTTCAGATGATGAATACTGAAGATTTCCGTGATGCAAACAATTATTAGGCACTAGATATCTTCTGTGTTTACAATAGAAAAAATATGTTCATATTTGGTTCTAGTTTCTGCTAAATTGCTTCAGTATTAATTTAACACATTCCTGTCTAGGCTATTTCATAAAGCTCCCAGAAATTAGAATGTTTCTATCACACTGAGATACTGCACTGTGTGCATGCTGTCAGAAGCTTCTCATTCAGGCTGTAAAACCAGGCTAGACAGCACGAGATATCTCAATGCAATATGGGATCAGAGGGCATAGAAAACAGCTAGGCAATTGCTTCCTACACTGAGCAGCACTCTAGTCACTCTGGAAAGTGAAATGTATTGTTCACAGATTGAAAAACCCAAAGAAGAAGCCTGGGGCTGTCAAAGAACTTCTTATTTATAGCTTTCCCTAGAGATCTGCAAGCTGTAAAATGTGCAGTCTAGCCATTCTTCCTGCATATATAACAATCATAAATGCTTTCTTGCAGAAATCAATGACTCAAGAAAAGTTTTGTTTGCTCTCCAAAATGATTTTGGAAGACAGAGAAGAATGCTGTTGGGGAGTTCTTGGCTTGGGTCTACTGCACGAAGACAACAGTGTGCAATGGAAGTTGGGAAATATTTAGAAAACTTGAAAGCAGCTTGTGTTACACTGTTCCTGCCTCAAATGATCCGTGGATGGTTTTCCCCTCTCTCCAGGAGGAAACAGGGTGCATGGCTGAGGAGGGGGAAGTGGAATTTGCACACTCCAGTTTCACCATCCCTTGCCTTGTTTCGGTATGGGGAGAGGGCAAGGAAAGGACACTGCTGTGCTTTCACACGCCTAAAAAAGAGAGTTGCTTTAACCAACAGGGATGTGCTGTCTCATATTTATGGCTTACGAAAGGGTGTTTTTTACTCCAAAGCTAGGCATGGCAGGAAGGCACACTTTTAGAGATAGTCAAAATGTTTGACTAAATTACTCTTTTCTAAAATATCTTGCTTCATTAAAACAGTTGTCACTGTTTTGACAGGAGGGAGGGAAAAGGGTGGGGTAGGGAAAAAAGTAAAGGGGAGAGGAAGAGAAAGTACATGAGAACAGACACATACAACATTTCCCAAATAGTTCGCATTTTGATGAAAAGTGACATTTTGACACCAAACTCCTGTTTGGTGAAAGTGTTTGAAAGAATTTGGTTTTGTTTCAGCATGGAACCAGGATGTTTCAAGACCTCGGTAGCCTCCACAAAGTGAGATGGTCATTCTCCAAGAAGATCTAATTATATTTGCTGCAGTGAACACCAGAGGCAGCCTGAATGCAGGTAAGTTGACAGACACACAATTTACACCCTGGGTTAGACGATGTAACAACCTATATGTCCACGATGTGACACATTGACAGGCTGCTTTGTAGGCAGCTGTCCTCATGTGAAGAAATCATTCCAGAACTATTTTTTTTCATGTGTCTCTTGAAACTGCTGCTTAGAGTCACTGCAGTAACCACCACTCTGAACTCTTGGAAAGCTGTGAAAGCAGATAAAGCCCAATAGAGTTAAAGCAAAAAGATGAGCAAAAGGCCTATGTGGTTCACAAGCGCAGAGCCAGAGAGAACCTTTCCATTAAGAGAAGCGCTCACAACCATTTAACTGCCTTGTGGGGGGATCTCTGGTGATTCTGAGCACAATGTATCATTTTCCCTGTAACTGATGTAAGCTTCATTCCTTCAAGCGATAGTCTTGTTCACATGTCTGTCTGCCCAGACAAAAGAAAGAACAGACTGTCTCTTCATGGCCCTTAACCTCCCTAGATAGCACTGTGTAAAGGGTAGAATCTAGGTGTCCAAAAAGTCAAAGGGAGTCAGTTAAGTGCACCACGCTTTCAAGGTCCTTTGCCATATGAGCTGAACGGAGCAAAGATGTGTGTAACTAATGCACGTGTAGGTATTCATCACATTATTTCATTCCAAGTACATGATCTGCAGGAGTCACTTGGGGTGTGTTTGCACAGGCCTATATCAAAGAAAAACCCAGCCAGTGCTTATCTTCTGGGAAAATGGAGAATCTGTGGGCTAGTAGATATCAGGACACATTCCCTTTAAAATCAGCAGTCAACTGCAAACCAGATCAGGTCAACAACCTTCAGTGCAGAGTCAGTCTACTTTGTGGTCAGACTAGGTTGGGCAGTCTTGCTAAACTTGCTGCATTGCTTTTTCATGTCTGTTCTGGCATCTAATTTCCATGTTAACCCCTTGCTTGTCACGGTTAAATGATGCCAGAAATACTCATTCATTTACTTGAAACCTGTATGCTCCTGTATCCCTTATCTATTATAATGACACATTTTTAAACATGCAAAGACTCAGACCTAATGAAGTTAGGGAGACGGGAATGTTTCCAGGAATATATCTCTCTGTTTGCTGCACAATAATTGGGTCACTGAAGTACCTCGAGGGAGGCAGTGAGGAGGATGGAGCCGGCCTCTTTTCAGTGATGGCCACCGACAGAACTAGAGGAAATGGCCTCAAACTGAAACACGAAAAGTTCCACAGGAAATTAAGGAAAAATTGCCTGACAGTGAGGGTGACAGAGCACTGGAACAGGCTGCCCAGAGAGGTTGCGGAGTCTCCTTCTCTGGAGATCTTCAAGACC
>JAWLRI010000367.1:2719743-2732251 GCA_034781795.1 Crypturellus tataupa | reverse complement strand
AAGAAAAAGAAAAAGAAAAAGAAAAAGAAAAAGAAAAAGAAAAAGAAAAAGAAAAAGAAAAAGAAAAAGAAAAAGGGGCTTAGATAGTATGAAGTGCTCCACATATCACAGAAATATATTTTTCCACTAGATATACAGGAGCATCCCATTGTCAGTCAGGAAACCCAGATGTTTATTTGGATGTGGTGATTGCAGGGCTCAGATCTAATATACCATATATCTAATAAGAGCAGGGGCACACAGAGAGCATCATCTGCCTTTAACTCTTCACATGCTAAATTCCATATCAACACTGGCAATACTACTCCTTGAGATATATATGAAAGCAAAAAGTAACATAAACCTGCATCATTGTGAGTCGTCTAGAGGCCCATTAACTGTTGCTCCTAAGAGGCTAGTAAGCCCTTAAGAAATAAATCATAAATCTCCATTCAAATACTATACTTCCTGAAAAAGAACCCGTTGAGCAAAATGTCCCATCATCTTGCCTCTGTTTCCTTTCAGCTCTTGCTTTCTAGTGACCTGGCATAATTTTTTTGGCACAATTGTCAGTATTTTCAAATACTTGTAACAGATGCACAGTCTTTTCCATTATATCCACATTTGCACATAGTTCCTCTTCATTTTCTCTTAGGATGGATTGTAGGCGTTATCTTTATTCACAGTTAAATACTTGAAAGACATTCAGGTGCAACAGTTACCTAGAGGGACTTGCCATCTAAATAAATGAACAGCTTTGAATGATGCATTGGGCATTACCACGTTTTATGTGTATATGCCTGCTCAAGACTTCCACATTCAGCATGGAATATTCATCACCTTGGTTATCTTCAGCCCTATTTAGCAAATGATTCAGCAGCTAGAAACCCACACCCTTTACAGTGGAGAACTGAGTGCTCCCTGTTGGTTCCTAAAGGCTCATCTTGACAGTGTTCTTTTCTGCCCAGGTTTTTAACAGAGACAATCAGATTAAAAACAGTACATACTGTATTGGCTCTAAGCCACAGTAGCTCTTCCACTTGAAATAAAATATCTAGAAAGACTTATCTGCCCAAAAAAGGTCCATCTGGAATGATGTAACAGCAATTCTAGTCTGCCAGTACCCACCCATGTGAAATATATGTGTTAACCATCTTTGGATTTACTGAAAGTGGATTTGTCACAGCTGTTTATAAAGACTCCTCTAAATGAAAAGCCCATTCATTAAAGTACAGACTTAATTCATTTCAGGCTCTTTCATGCCCTGTCATGTTATGGACGTTCCTATTTCACAATCAAGCAAGCAAAACAGAACAATCCTTTGGTTTGCCAAAACATTCACTTGAGCTGATGACAAATATCCATTGTGGAAGAAATAAGAGTTTTCATATGATGACTAAAAAAAGAAATGTTCAAGTGGAGGCAAGTTAACAAACAATTTTAACTATTTTGGACAAATATTTGCACTCATCGGGAAATAAAAAAAAAAAAAATGTTTTTCAGCTATTCCCGAGAAACAACAACAAAAAAAGAGTTTATGAAAATTCAAAACCACCAACTCCCTTCTTTCTCCTGAATTATCTAAATTATCTCCAGCAAATTTCCCATATGCACTGTAGAAAAATGCTTATCATTGCCAAAAATTAGACAAATTGGGCTACAGAGAAAGACTCAAATTGAAGAGGAGGGGACTGATACTTCCATCATGCCTCATCTGAAAGAGAACAGCTGCTGATTCCTGAAGAGACAGAATGGAACAGAAGAACAGCTTCCTCTGGTCCTTGGAGCAAAGGGCACACAGCATTGCTGCTTTCTCTATATGTTGTTTAGAGCAAACAGTTGCAGTGTGGTAAGCATGTCACTGTGCTGCTCCAGGACTCTCATTGCTCCACACTGAGTGACTCAGAAGTGCAAGATAATAAATAGTTAACAAGATTACTGATGAAAGCCTAAGGTGCTTTAAAAGCCTGTTAAGAAGTGTCTGCTCTTATCATGTATCTTCTTTTTCCTTTCTTAATTTCCAGATAGAATGCTCCCAGGAGCTGTTTTCGGGATTGATTTTTTAAACTATGCATGGGATGTTTTAAGCTTTCCCGTATAAATTCAGCCAGATCTCTTAAGGGGTTCAGCCATGAGGGCATCGCCCCGCTATACACTGTATGGTAACACTGAAAGGGCATCTCTGTATTGGATTTTTTTATGCAATAAATCTTTCCTCTCATATATATTCCACTGCTGAGTTCTTAGCATTTTCCTTTAAAATTTTCCTTTTCCATTAATTTGACTCACAATATGCTAATTTGTACTTAAAAGCCGTTGACAACAAAGGAAACTAGAGCAGAAGTACAGTAAACAAATTTAAGAACAGCAGAAGTGCCATGGTACATTTTTGTTCCACATTTTGAAGAAGCTTTACAACATACTTTGAGGTCAGCAGAAGGGCATTTATTAATCAGATTGGACAGTGTTACTTAAGCAAAACAACTGATCTTATATTCATTTTTACTTTGACTCATAATAATTAATATTGAAATAAATTTTGCTTGGCCTGACTCACTCTTTGAATGGACTGAAAAGCAGAGCAAGAGCCTGCTCTACAGCAAAGCAGTACAAAAGTCAGATAAGTCATTGGAGAAACAGAAAAACTATCCAATATTTTATGTCCATTTGAAGGCATACCCCACCTTTGCGCCCCACTAGAGCCGTTTCTGTTGACCTGCCCAAAACAGATGTAGAGGATGCCTCTCTGATGTCCTGAGTCTACACATCTGACCTGTACCTTGACACTCTTTACTCATCAATCAACTACAGAGTTACATCATGGGAAAGGGACCGCACAGTATGGAAAAGACAGTGTGGTATAAGCAGGATAGAAAGCTCTAACGAGCTGGAGCTGAACCTCTGATGAGAGGGGTTCACCAGGGACTCCGTTCACCAGGGAGAGGAGTGACTTCAACTATTTCTTCAACTATTTCTAGGCAGGGATTTCAGTTATTATCTAAGGCAGGAAGTAGCACACCACAGGGAGCCTATATCTGTTAAGAGATGGATATGAATTTTAAACTAGTGGAAGGCAGGAAGGAGTTTCAAAGACTGAATAAAGGTCTTCCAGGAACAGCATCATTCTTTTTCTCTCTCAACACCCCTGCTGACTCTCATCTCTTTCCTCCTTGCTATTAAGTCTCCTAGAATTGAAAGCAAAGTGAAGCTAATAGCACTGCAAAAACCTGTACTACCACTGCCAAAAATGAGGTAAGAAGAAAAATGCAGTTATGTAACTTTATGAACGTTTTGGTTACACAGGAAATTTAATCAGCAAAGACACGGTGTACTTTAGGACTTCCTAAATAGCAACATTATCTATAAAAGGAATGAATGCTATTACATTAATTCCCCTTTTAAAGGTGGAAGTATATTTCATGTCCATTGCCTCCTCTGCATGCCTATAAACACTGCAGAATTTATGGGCAATACGCCCCAGGGCTACCGGACACAGAATATTTTATTTGGGTAGCTCTTAACCTCTTAAACTCTTCTGAACACTGTGTGTTGATTGATTTAAGATGTGAGTTTTAAAGCCTCCTTAACAGAGGCAGGTCCTTCCTTTTTTACCTGTGGCTTCCCAAGCCATGAGTTGTGCTTTTGCTCTGGCAATGTGGCTGCTGCCTTATTTCCTATTGCTTGCAAAGCTCATTCAGCCCCTGCAATAACCTAAAATGTCCACTATTCCAGAATCACAGTACAAGTCTGAAGTAACAAATTCTTCCACTGCTTTGCTCAAAGTTGCAGCATCCTCCACATTGCCCAGTCCCCCAGCTCCATTTGGTGCCGAAGAGAGAGGAGACAAAGTTGTGGTCATCTGTTCTCTGGGGAGGTACTCAGCCAGAATTTAAGTTCATGCTGTTTTCTCAATTTTCTACCCATTCTGGGGTGACACAAGGAAAACAAACAAACAAACAAAAATAAAACAAAAGCTATAATAAAGCAATTTATCCTCTATTAGATTCTTCTCTGAGGCCACAGCCAATCTCCTGGGGAGTGCCTCAGGCAGCTTAAGAGTTTCTGATTTACAGGAACTAGGTAACAGTCAATCTGCAGGCCCCAGAAGTCTTACCATGAAAACTGAGGTAGAGCATATGTCTCTTCATTGTTAGGCATCTTTTACAGTCTAAACCAGCATTATTAACATTCTACACCTAAAAGGAAATGACCTGATAAATTAATCTTCTTGTAAGAGGCAACTTCTACAGGAAGTGCATGCAATGTTGGAACATGAGTCTTCACATACATACATACCCATGTTTGTATAGGATTATATACAGAATGTCAAATTCATTTTATTTATACAAAATGCATTTCAGCTTGGTTAAAAATAAAAAGTCATTTCCATTCATTCCTGTTCCTGATGATCCATTTTTGGTGTGTCAATCCTGCTGCCTTTATTTGCAGGACATTCACTTCAGAGTCAATTCAACTTGCCTATCGTACATTTCTCCTCATGCAGCACACTTTATTGTTAAGTATATTTACGTACAGACAGATGAGACTGGTTTAGTCCCTTGCATGGGTAATTGCTAGGTTTGTAATCATCAGCCATTATAGCTCTACAGTTCTGTGACTGTCACAGCCCTTGGCATCTCCAGAGGCTCCAGAATGAGGTATGGGAGAGTTTTGCTCCAGCTCTGCAGTGGAGGGGCTGTAGCATTCTTCCACTCAGTCTGATCCAGAGAGGACAAATGTGCTCTGAAGCCAGAGGGTGACAGCTGGAATGATGAATACAGAGATGTGTCACAGGGGAGTTGTTCAGCCAGGGACTGGACAGAGAAGCAGATGAACTTATAGACAAAATACATTTCATGTAAAAGTCTATGTAAATAAAAAAAAAAATAAAAAGAAAAATGCAATAGGGAAGACTAAAAATACATGGAGAACTGCATTCAGTGGAGTCTGCAACTTCAAAATAATATTGGCCTCCTTCAGGCCATACCCCAAATGAATGGCAAAGTTTGCATGTAGCCTTTTTCTAGATGTAATATTGTCTTTTTATCCACTTTTCACAAGTTATTCTAGTTGTCACTGGTTCATATATAACCATGTCAACAATCCATATGGATTTTATTATACTTGCTTAAAAATTACCCTATAAAACAGATTTTTATCAGATCAGAAAATACTGATTTGGAAAAAAAAAAAAAAAAAAAAGAAGAAGAAGTTTTGGCAAAAGTCTAGCGAAAAGCAGCCAGGTGTCCATCAGGATTTTGACTAGTTCTTGCCACTGTTCCTCCTGGATACCTAAAGATATTAAAAAATACAAAGTCCAAACAGTGGAGCATTTACCCATCAATTATCAAGCTTTTAAAAAGCTTTTGATAGCATGGAGCTCTATGCTATCAATTTTGGAGCCTACGGGCTCTCAGCTACCACTTCCCTATAATTTTTTTCCTATTTTGTGCATTTTCCTTGTATACCGTCCACACAGTCATTCCACATGTCCAGATCAACTTATTTTATACTACATTTCACGTATTACTGTCTCCTTTTTGGTTTTAAGAACAAAGTATGTTGCTAAAAATAATGAAGATGCCATAATGCATATAAAGCAGGAAGCCTTCAGCTTGGGAGTACGTTACGTCCCAAGACAGCACAGCACTGAAACTGAGCACATTTCTCATTTTGCCTTGTGCCAACATAATCATCGTTACAAAGATCAGTGGAGACAAGTCCTCCTTCTCTAAATCAAAATTAAAATGTAAGGAGCAATATGCTAGACAAAATAAAACTACACAGTCATGTTGTGCACACTTGAGGCAAACAAGCTCTGTTGCTAAACAGCTTTTGAAAGAAACAGATTTAGAATTAGCTGGAAGTGTTAGAATGCCTCACCTCAGGGTTAAAAAGAACAAGTTCACTGAATTTAACTTGCACTATGAAAAATACAGAACAGTGCCACCCAGCAGTTATACCAATTAAGAGCCAATAAGTGAACGCAATGTGACGCAGGGGCAGACCAAATGAAGAGTAAATGACATTGACCCTATCGATGATTAATCTGAAAAGATAGGAGCAATATTCATCACCCATCTCCTTCAACGTATGCCATTAAAATAAATCAACACTTTTGAGAGCTTTATATCTCTGGAGAAGAAAACAATGTGAATATGAACAGAGAAATCCCTCAGATTCCAATCCCACACATGTTAATGAGCTAAAGAGAACAAACACAGGTCTTTGAGGACTTAAGAATAAATAAAAGTCACGAGGGAGGTCACTGGGAAAGCAGGAATTGCTTGAACAGTTTTAATTGCTTTTAGATTATGCTAGGCAAAAAGAGAAGTCCAGATTTTGATCTTAATCAAAAATTGGAAATTTTGGCCAAATATGCATACATATATGCATATATAACGTAATATATACACATATATATTAATATATATCATATTATTATATTATTATATTATATAGTTAATATTATATATGTATACGTGTGTGTATATATTTGTATGTATATAAAATTAATATTATTAGTAGTACTATTCCTATTTCTGTGTGGTGGTATAAAAGTGAAAGAGAAAAAATGGAATTAATCATCTTAGAATCAAAAAAAAGAGTAATATAAAAAAGGAGAAATGAAAGTTTTATAATTTCAGCATTTGAACACAAGTTTGCCATAAAAGTAATTTCTAGCTAGACAGAAATGTTTCTTTTCTAAAAACTGCAGAATGAAAATGATTTTGACATTTTCAGTTAGAAAGAGAGAGATCCTGGTTTCAAGATAGCTGCAGTGTTGCAGCGCTTTTGCTAGAGGAGACCGTTTATTGCACTGCTCTGAGTTTATTGAACCTGGCTAATTACAGGGCCCCCATCACACACTCCTGAACACCTCATGATCTTTTAATCTGTTTACCCTTAGGGCACCCCTCGGGGATAACGAAGTGCTGTCATCACCATCTGCTAGAGGAGCCGAGGTGCAGGAGCTCAGCCCATGCTCCTGGGCGCCGTGTGCCGCACCGTGCACCTGAGTCCCCGGCACAGCAGCGGGGATGGACTTTGTGTGGCTGCTTCGCACAAACCGCACGTTACTCCAGGATCGCTGATGCTCGCTTGAGTCAATATTCCTAACTTTGGGCATGGCCCAAGGGTAGAGTCGTGGGACCCGGGGATGGGGCAGGGAAATGCCATCCCTAGGACAAAAGAAGGCAGGCTTTGCAGAGGAAAAAAATTAATTCCTCTTCCCATCGTCTTGAAAGTTTTTAATGCAGCTCATGGATATCCCATGAAGCAGCCCTGCATCCAAGCAGCCGATAAGAATCCTGTGAAATAAGACCTCATGTCCGAGCAGGCATGTTATGCTGCTACTGAAAACTTTCCTGTACCCCTTGCCATAGGGAGCCTGCGCCTGAACTCGGCGCTTGGGGAGACCTCAGTGCAGGAGGTGCTCTGCAGCACTGAGGGGGGCCCTGAGCCCAGGCACCTGGGAGCATCCAGGCCTCAGCAGCTTGCCAATGGTAACAGAGAGAAAAGGAAAGAGATGAAGTTAGGATATAAATTCAGACATTCCTGAATTTATTTATAAATTCTAGTGTTCCAGCTGCTGGACTATCCTCATTTCTGGGGCATATAGACTTTTTTTTGTTTTAATGGAGATGAGAAATATTCCTGTCCTGACAGCCCAGAACTGTTTCTATCCAGCAATGTATTCAAAATCTCTTCTCTCGGCCATCTGGCAGCAAGATGAGCACACATGGGGTGGGAATGTTAATCCGTGACATTAGCTTCCTTCACCTCACCCAACCGATATAACCTCAGAGTTTACAGTATGAAGGAAGGACTTTTGTGGAAAGATTAAAATCATTAAATTTGTTTAGCTTGGCCAAACAACCTCTGAAATGGGAGGGGTCTATAAATGTTAAGTAATTTGAGAGGCATAAAAATTGAGTAAGGAAGTTAACTAAATAGGATAATCTAAATGGGTGGAAATTGTTTTGAATACTGTTTAGGTACCATAGGCTTTTATGATGGATTTGCATAGAGATTTTTATTAGAAAAAGCTCTATTTTCATTTAAAGCTACCTTCAGACATGTACTGCAAGAGTGAAATAAAGTTTTCTGAGTTTCTGTAAATATCAGACTCACAAAGTGCATAAAGCGCAAGTGTGTGTCGGAGAGGGATTCCCCTTTCATAGCAAAGGCACTCCTTTTGCCTTCGTCCTGATAAAAACATCTTCATGAACAAGCAGCAACAGCTTCTAGCTATCCCCCCACCCTATTAATATATACATATATTTCACTTCTTAGATTCTGAATGCCTTTCCCTAACTTCTTGTAGTGTTTGTACTGCATAAGACCTTTGATAAGCAGTACAGGAAAGTTTGAAATAAAGAGAATATCTACCCTACAAGGTAAAAGAGCAACACACAAAGACAAGAGTAAGAAGAGTTCAGAGGCGGGATGCAAGCAGCCTGCTCCTAGGTCAGCATCTTGTGCTTTATCCCTGGTGCTTGGATCTCCCAGCCCGAGTTCCTGTGCTGCCTATCCCAAGCCCTCTTTCTTTCAAACCTCCTAAAAATGATTCTGCCGGTAGGAAAGACAAATACTTCTCTTTGAAAATCATCTATAAATAAGTATTCCTGGCACAGTCATATCCTCATTATGAATAGTTCTGTGAATATGCAATGAAGGAGTTATTACAAAGATTGATCTGAAAAATCATGTTTAGTGCATCTGGAGGCCTCCACATTGAATCTTATGCTACAGTAGGCCACAGGTTTCAAGCAGTTTTCGCATGACCCACAGTGCTTCATTTTTAAAGGCCTGCCTGATGAGAGAAGCACACTCCCGGCGCCTCAGAAGCACTTCAGCAGTAAGTGGTTGCAGGCCTTGGCTGCAAGGAACATACAAACCAGCAGAATCAACAGGCGATTCATTATCTGTTTATTAAAATATCCTCCCATCATTTGGAGGAATGGAAGTATTCCTCCAGTAGGAAATAAGGTGCTTCAAAGTGACCCATTCAAGCACAGTCTAATACAAAGAATGGCTGACTTTGCAAATGTGGATCAGACTATATTCAATATCTAGACACCTTATCTTTGTTTTTTTTTTGTTTTTTTTTTTTTTTTCAATTCGTAAGGACTACATTTGTCAAAGCTGTTTAAGTAAGTTAGATGCACAGCTGATAATGGAATTAGGATCCAATATTTGGGATGTGTTAGAAATACCATGATTCTTCAAATAAAGCAGAAAGGAAAAACATTGTATCAAGAAGCTTGGGCAGCAGCTATCTGATGGTGACTGATGCTGGCAGAAGGAGAGACATTCAAGCTAGATTCACACCTGTGAATGATTAGACTGTCCTTAGTCACAACTTCTTTTGTGCTCCCAGTCAGCTAATTTTATGTGGACGTTCGTGTTTCACAGACAAAATACTGTGAAGTCTTACATCACGCTGGATCTTTTAGAGTTGCTGAAGTACTATGGATGCCCAGTTCTCACTCCTGCAACATAGCTACAAACCCTTCTGCTTCCCTTCTCTCTTCCAAGTGTGCACTTTTTCTTAGCACATGCAGGCACCTCTGCATGCATATAGCTGTCACATCTCAAACTCCAGTCTTTCAACTTGCTTGACAGTTCTGCACAACAGATGTTTAGATCTGAGGTTCCCAGTCCATGGTGTACATGACATTAGGGGTAAAAAAAACTCTTTCAGGTGGGATATGCGAGGCAGGTGGTAGCAGTAGTTCTTCATTTGTTGCATGGAGGTTTCCACAGGAACTACTAGGCGAATCCTTCATTGTCCAACAGGGGAACTGGCCGATACAATTAACTCCCAAGTCTACCATGCCTCTAATTCGAACTCAAAAGCAAGAACCTGGCAGAACAATGCAGGAACCCTAGACTGGGATAGACAAAAGACTAGACCTGAGGTCCTACTGCCAAGCAACCAAGAAGGAAGAGGCATAGGGCTGGAGTCTTGGCAGTGGCAGAAGGGGGTATGTGATGGAAAAGGAGAGGAAGAGGTAAGAACCAAGGAGTAAGCTGTAATTTTTGTAGAAAGAAGCAAGGAACTTGAAGATGGAAGAGGAATGGGAGTAGGAGTGGAGTCCTGGCTTGGGGAACAAGAAGGTACATGCAGCCTGCCCTGAAACCTAACCACCACCACTGTCTTGAGTGATGGTTCCCGAACAACCAGTCCTGGAAGCCCTCTATTCAACAGGTTCAGCCTGGGTCAAGTAAGAATTGAAAGCAAATGTCAAAACAAAGGGGTCATCACAGGCAACTCCCTCTTAACTGTCCCCTCCCCTTTTTTTTTTTTTTTTTTGTTATAGGAAGAGGAGTCAAAAGAAAAGGGCTCAGCTCTGGAAATGTGGCTCAGCTCCCAGCCCATTTAGTGTCAGAACCAACACCCTAAATTGTACCTGTGGGACCCGTGGGGGACAGAGAAGATCACAGGACAGGAGTATCTCATGCTCCCTGTCCAGCATACTGCTTACTGACACGCTGCCTGTAGACTGAGGCTGGGCTGTTGAGACAATATCCATGGAGTAGCTTCCTGTTCCCTAAATGCAGAGCCATCATCCATTGCAAAGGGAAAAACAAAACAAATCAAACAAGCAAAACCAACATAGTTCTGACTATCTACTAGAAACAGTGCTAGTGAGAAGTAGTCATGAAAATAAGTATATATATATTTTTTTCCATTGACTGCTAATGGACAATATGAGGATTTGGTGCCCCTGAAGAAGACTTGGTCCTTTATCCCACAAGTAGATGCATTTTGACCTTGTTAAGCAGGCAGCTACTAACCCTGAATTCAAAAGAAATCAATACTTAACATTAAGTTCACCCACAAGCATTTGCAGAATCACTGCCTGTGTCCTCATTATTCAATACAGTACAAAATACTGCTAGAGAACTGTGTTTAAGAATAACATGGCCAGTTTGTCTAGCTGGTAACTCCTGCATCCCAGGAGATATAGTTACAAACCAGTATTGCCTAAGACTTGATTTTGTGATCCACGGTTGTTCTGGTCATCTGCTTTCTTTTTTCCAGTTTACTGATCACAATTTTATTCGTTAACAGAAGCTGCTTTCATTTTCTTTATGTTTGCATCCATTAGGCTTGCTTTGCCCAATTCCTGATGTGTATTATTTATGATATGCATATTTAGAAATATACGAGCTCTCACTAAGGATAGAAGTTACCAGCTCCAAAGGCTATCTAAAAAGTGTCACATGTGCTAAAAAGCTCCTGACCATATCCCATCCATTATCTGGGTTCATCAAGAGAAAACTCATTGATGAACTCTATTTGAATACAATTTTACTACCTGATAATGGAAGCTAATTTTCCTTTATCTAAGTCTCCATTACTTATGTCATCTCATTTTTAAGCCGTTTCCTTCTTCTAGATGCTTTCATGTTGAATTTCTTCAGGCAGACAAGAGGACATAATCTTTGTTGCAAAGCTTCTTATCTGGAATGGAACGAAGCATAGAAAAGCTAGAGTAAGGTTTTGAATCACCATGCACCTAAAGCATATATATGCTACTTTGCAGATTCCTTCTAATGAAGGGTCACAACCAATCCCAATTCCAAAGACAAGGATTAGCAAAATAAGATGCAGGTTCAGAAAAACTTTTGATTTGAAAATGTATTATTGTTAATAAGAATAACAAAAAGTCTTTATAAAGGCCTTCCAGGTTCTTATCGGTTCTACTCCACAGATCCAATGTAACATAACTATACTAGCATTCCCTCCTATGCACACACAGAGATATCTTGCTCTGACATACCTAGGAATCTCATCTCTGTTTCTGTTATTGAAATACAATTCCCGAAATGTATTTCCCATCAGAAACAGTGTAGTTGTTAAGCCAAATCTGGATGAAATGCAACTTTTGTCTGGCAAGTACCTATGAAGCTAGAGTAATCCAGCCATTTTCTTCCTATTCCCAAAAAAATGATCATAATTAAGTGTAGCAATAAGTGGTACAACTCTAGCTAGAGACTAATAGCTACTCCAGTGGCCAATAGTGGGAGTAAAGAAGAATCTTTTCAGGGATATTCAGTGAAAGGACAAGAAGCAATGGGCACAAAGTGAAATACAGTAAATTCCATTTAAATATAAAGAAAAAAAAAAACTTTCTACTTGCAAGTGGTCAAGCATGGGACCTTAGAAGCGGCTGCTGCGTGGCCGGGGGCGCCTTCCTGGGGGCAGCTGCAGCCGTGGCGCAGGGCAGAGGAGAGCCGTGGCCGGAGCAGAACCCTGCGCTGGCCGCGCTGAGCCTTGGGCACGAGAAAGGAGCCTCGGGCTCTGCCTGTGCGCGCGGGGGAGCCTGGGGCTGCGGGCAGATGGGCTCCGAGGACGCGTGCAGGACGGCGCGGCTCGCTCTGCTCACTTGAAGTTGGCAATGCCGACGGCGTCAGGGAAGAGCAGGAGGTGCCTGTCCTTAGTGCAGTGGTTCCGCGTCACCTTCACGCGGATGCTAAGCAGCAGCTGGAGGCTGCTGGCAAAGAGTCCCACGTGGGG
>JAWLRI010000367.1:2630898-2719643 GCA_034781795.1 Crypturellus tataupa | reverse complement strand
CGCCTTTCAGGAACCCCTCTGGGCTGGACCCCATGCCCTGCTTGTGGCGCGCGAGCTGTGTGATCGCCGCCAGGATCATCTGCCTCATAACTGTCCCCTGCTGTCCCCGAGCACAACTTGTATGTACGAAGGGGAAATGTCGCTGCTCCCCCTGCACGAGCGCACAGAGCCCCAAGGCTGAGGGCAGCACGTGCAGCCCTGGCTGCAGGGCAGGCTGGTCGAGAGCTGCTGGCAGGATGCTCAGCACACGCTTGGCACTGACCAGAAAAACTGTGGAATCTCCCACTCTGGAAATACTCAAAACTCAAATGGACGCAGCTGTAAGCAGCCTGCTATAGGTGACCCTGCTCTGATTAAGGGGTTGGTCTAGACACTCTCCATAGGTGGCTTCTCATCTCAGTGATTCTGAGATTCTGTGCAACTGCATTGGATCTAATTTAGCAAAGCATTCGATGCAGTAGCACACAGGAGATTAGTTCAGGTGGAGAAGATGAGAATTTCTATATTGATAAGGAACCTGCCTGTTCCTATAGACAGCATTGGAAGAAACAAGTTGAACCAGAGGAAAGTTTTTAATTTGATTTCTGATCTTTGAACAAATCTCTTCTTACTTTTTTTTTTCATTTATCTTGATAGCAAAAAAATAAGTGTTGTGAAATGAAATTCACTCCTAACGAAGTCAGGAGATACTGCTAGTACAGAGAAGGACCAGAATATCTTCAAGGAGAGACTGAGAGTCCTTGAAGAATGGAGAAGTGAAAATAGGCTAAGTAATAGTACACATACACACAAACTAATAATCACACACTTACTATCATAGTTGGGAAATGATTTTTGGAAACAATTGACAAAATAAAAGACCTACATGTTTTAGTTAATCACAGAATGACCACAATGCCTATGCAAAAAAAAAGGAATTCTGAACAGCATAAACCAAGATGTTTCCAAAAGAAAAGGAGAGATGCATTAATATTAAGACCACTACAATGCTGTGTACAATGTTGTGTTCCCATAACCTACATTCAAAAAAATCCCCTCTGCATCAAATGAGAATCGGAGTCACAGGTCAGGGGCTAAAGTAATCAGACAAATGGAAAGCCCACTTCGCAAAAACAAATGAGGAGAACTTAGTTTCTTTTAGCTAAAAGAAAAGTTTAAATTCATGAATATTGTTGAGAAAAAAAAAACAAAGGGCTTTGAATAAATTTAATTCGGAAAACAATCTCTAACCAGTAAATCAGTGAGGTCTTGGAAAGTTCAGTGAACTCTGAAGAAATTAAGGAGAAGATATTCAGCTAGATTTAAGAAGGCTGAAAAGTCTGTGAAAAAGATTATAGCATGGTGGTCTACGGTGGTGAGGAACTGGAATCAGCAAACTAAGAAGTCCCTTCTAGCCTTCTCTTCATCTACTTCATGCTCCCACTTCTAACATCACGGTGCTAGTTCAGATCCTACCCTGGCCTACGGCACAGGGGCCAGCACTGCCATGCTTTAAGATTAAGTGTATAAAGGATAAAAATCACCAATTTCCGTGTTGTTTCATCCTACCTTGGGAGACTAGATAGGCCATGCTAAAAGTAAGAAGTGAAAAAAAGTGCTATCTTAAAGCAAATCTCTCTAGGTACAGATACATAGATACATAAGTACATAGGGAGTGATCTGAGAAGCTCTTAAGCTAAGGTGACCAGCCTGAGCTGAAAATATTGATGTTGATCACCAGCTCTTCTTTTTTTCTCTCATTACTAGTAACAATATGGTTTAATCTTTTAACTTAGCCTCTGAATGTGTGGAGGTGATATTTGCTGAATAAAATCAAAAGCTGTTTATTTATTTACAGAATTCATTAAAAAATTAGAACTGCCTTACTTAGAGCAGCCACCAACATTCACAACAGCTAGAAAAGTAGTGTCATCAGTGGGATGCACAGGCTCAACACTCCTCCAAAACCAGCTTCTGGGGACTTTAGGCAGGCAAAAGGATTTGAAGGCATGAATTTGAAAGCATAGTCATTAACCTTTCTTAAATTAAAGAATAACTCCCATCACTGTATGGTGTTGTGGAAGAAGAGAGCATATATGACTCACATAAGCACATCTCTCTGTTCAGAGATTCAAAAGAGAAGTTTGTGTGTGTGTGTGTGTGCACGTGCTAACAGGTTAGAAAAACAAGATAAGGAGGGTCCTAAAGGCAAATTAACTGACAATTGTGTCATGACAAGTATTTTCCAACCAAAAGATTAACTGCCACAGTGAGCTAGGTGATCATTTAGGCAATTGCTGGTAGAGGCATTAGTTCCTCATTGAGTTTTTAGTGATTCAAAGACAAACAGCATCTAGTTGAACACCAGAAGTTTTTGACCCTGACATGGAGCCCTCGTTTCCATCACTGGAAACCTGGTTACATCCACACAGCTGTTTTGATTTCGAGCCGAAGTGAAGTTTTGAAGATAATGTCCTGACTGTCCCAACTTATCATGTGTTAGTTTATTTTGCAGCATGTTTTTAGCACGTTCAGAATAGATTATTTTAGGAATCCAGCTCTTCTTCATCTAATCGTGCCCAAATTCACACCAGTCCAAAACAGAGACAATAATTATTGTCAGTAATATAAAATAATAAATCAGTGACCTCAAAATGACCTTCAGGAGCCTTCAGATGGCCTCAAACCACATGGTGAGGATATCAGAGGACCAGGATAAATATATTCCAGAGTAAAATGCACGATTAATTAATAATTTAGATACATTAGTTGGGGATCCATCTGCCTCAGTCTACTCATCTGCTCTTTTCACCTGTAATTACTTCCTGATGTAAATATAGCCAAGGAGACAAGAATATTATTCCTCCAGGTGATGGCTATATGTAAACATGTCCATAAGATCTCTGATTGCCACTGTGTTTCTTTTAGACAATGATGAATAGAAACTCATTTATATCAAAATTAAGTGATAATCAATGTCCTTTCTAGTACACATAGGATTGATTGAGATTCAATTACTGTGAATTACTGCTTGAACGTCAGTAATCAGCAGAAACCAGTAGTAAAAGAGTACAATGACAAGACAGCTTCATATTCCAGCAATTGAAATGGATGTTCAGGGGAACTTATTTGCATTTTATAATCTTTCTGCTGTTCAGTATATGTGAAACATCATGCCAGGAGAAAAAAAGCTATTCCCATCTCTCAGTGATCCAGACTGCTGTGGGAATGAAAAGATCCTGCTAACAAGACTTACAGGCACTAGAGATTAGGTTTGGAGTTCCCCTCACAGGTTTCCATAGTGTAATGACACAGCAAAGCAGATGTTCAGAAGCATAATTTGCATTTTGGCCTTGAAAATCACCCTCAGTGTCCCTGTTGTAAAACCCTAATGCAGACCTCCATTCCATCTGTCTAGCGCTACTGTAATTTTATGCCTAAACATGCCTAGGTTTTCTCTCCCAGTGATCAGTCTAGAATTACTCTCACAATACTGCAAAGTCACCCCATCTCCCATTCGTGTTTCATCTTGTCCATTTTAGATGTGGCACTGAACAATGTGAACTTCCAACCATATAATTGTTTGGTGAGGAGCCTTACAAGCTTTATAAAGTGGAATCCAAATGGGGTCCCCATCATCAAAGTACTCCTGCACCAAGGTATCTGGACACCCCTCCTCCTACACAGTGCCCTGCTTTCCAGCATATCTCTTTCCCCAATGATCTCTCCCTGAACCCCAAACCTGCTGAAATTTGCTTTACCACTTAACAGAGCTGTTGTCTGGCCCTCAAACTCCTCCCTCTCTTCCAGACAAATCCAGTCTTCTCATCAGCATCCTGTTTCTCTCCAAGGCACTTCTCTCAGACTGCCTTAACTCAGACTCTTTCAGTGACAGACGTAGAACATGGTTCAAAACAAGCTTCACCCTGGTACAGGGAACCATCGTAGCATACCTGAAAAACTGACCTGGAGCGGGGGACTGTATATTGCAGAATAGTGCCTAAAATCAGGACATCTAAGAGGACAGCCTCTAATGAAACCTGCAGCAGATCCAGGGGCTCCTCAAGGTTCTCCTCAAGGTGCAGAACCTGTTACTCGATGCCTCCTGGCTACATCACGAAGTACTGTCCTAGGAGGCATCCTGCTTGAGATCTATTCAGAGGGGAGTAACACCCCCTTCCTATGAGGCAAGGCTGCACTGGTGTCTGACCCATTGCAGCTGATATAGAAAGAATAAAGCACAGTGAAGTATCACATCCTCTTCTGGCAATACGATTTTGCAGAGTTTTGCAGAGTTGTCTATTTAAAGTGGAAATACATTAATTATGAAAATTTGTGTCTAGTGTGAAAATCTGGAAATTATGTTTGCTGGTAATATGACTGATGAATTACCTGATGAAGTTACCATCCTTTACTATTAGATGGCTATTAATAAGAAAAGAGAGCACAATGTACGCAGCTGTGGCAACTCTACTTTCAACCTTGCACTTTTAAAGCTAAAATGCTTTTAGTTTCAGTAGTGTCACAACACAAGAATGGATTAAAACAGCTTTAAGCCAAGAGACATATACTCACATGCAGCACAGTTTCTCACAGACTGTATAAATAAGCCTGTCTTCCTTGCAGCAAAGAGATTTCTGCCCAGAGTAATTGTGCTGGAGGTACGTCAGCTACTCATCCAAAATGCATGGTGGTGAGACTGAGTCTCTGACATTACAAAGAAGAGCTCAAATATCTACTCTTTCCAAGTGCTACTACTTGGCAATTTTTCCTGGAGACAGAAACAGTAGTATATTAAGATTTGCTGAGCAGATAGGAAACAACCAAAACTGTTTTATTCAGGACTCCAACCAAAGTAAACACTAATTATTTTCAAATGTTTGTTTTTATTTTTTATTTTTAATCACTTTATTCTCCCTTTCTGACAGATTATGATTTTATAGATCCTGCCTGGATATAGAAATGTTAAATTACTGCAAGCAAGTCTGCACCCAGTTTTGTAGGCTTAGTGATTGAAAGTAATTTTGTGCAAGTCTTTGATTAGAGATACTTCTACAGAAAGCCATTTACTGTGCATAATAGCAATAATTCATTGAAACTACAGCTTGGTGTTACCTTTGCTCATGTGTCAGTAGATGACTCTGTATTAGTCTTTTATGTGCTAAGTACATCCATTTATTTTTATTTTCATTTGTTTTATGAATTTCCAAATCCCAAACAACACCCAGCTGGGGGACTGTAGCCTTAAACTAAACATCCAACCCCACCTCTTCCACTGTAGCTTCCAAGTCTGTACTGGAGATGACAGGGGGATGGAAACCAGCTAGAAGAAAGAGATCAGAGCACATAAAGAGTATTATTATAATAATCAAAAAGTTCTACGGAAAAATGATTAAGGGTTAGCACTCCAGAGACTAGAGAGAGAAACTGCACCAATGCAGTTGGTTAAGGAAAAACTTTCTGACAGTGAGGGTGACAGAGCACTGGAACGGGCTGCCCAGAGAGGTTGTGAAGTCTCCTTCCCTGGAGACCTTCAAGACCCGTTTGGATGCTGCCCTGTGCCATGTGCTCTAGGTGGCAAAGGCTTGAGCAGCTTTTGGTTTGCTTGTTTTCCTCCCGGCAAATGTTGAGAGAAAAGCTCTGAGGAGCAAGGAGGAACCCGGCGCTACCCGCACCCCCGCCGGGACAGGGCAGGGCGGCGCGTCCTGCGGGGCTGCACCGCCACCTAGTGAGCGCTCCGGCGGACCCCGCCGCTCCTGCGGTGGGAAGAAAGGATCAATATAAATGTGCGTGTGTGTGTATGCATGTGTCTGTGCATGCATGCTGGCTTACCTCTCCTGGTAGGTGGGGGAGAGGCTGGTTGTAAGGGTCCCAGGGGGCTGTGCAAAAAGCCACACAGCTCTGACAGATGCCGCTGAGCTTTTCTTATAGACCTTGCGAGGGAGCTGGGGTTACTGAGTCTGCAGAAGAGGAGACTCAGGGGAGACCTTATCGCTCTCTACAACTGCCTGAAAGGAGGTTGTACTGAGGCAGGTGTCCATCACTTCTTCAGAATAACTGCTGAAAATAGGACAAGAGGAAAAGGCCTCGAGCTGCACCAGGGAAGATTCAGGTTAGACATTAGGAAGAATTTCTACCCAGAAAGAGTGGTGAAGCATTGGAACAGGCTGCCCAGGGAAGTGATGGCATCACCATCCCTGGCAATGCTCAAGAAACGTGTAGATGAGGCACTTAGGCATGGTTTAACAGGTCTGGTGTCGAAGGGCTTATGGTTGGACTCCGTGATCTTGAAGGTCTTTTCCAACCATAACGGTTCTACAATTCCATGATTAACCAGTGCTTGGCTTCCCAGGGGTTGATTAGATGCTGTCGCACTAAGTAACAGCTCCCAAGGTGCTCCAACACTTTAACCCATTTGAAAGCTGGTGGTTGAAAGATCATGAAGAAAAGCATCAGCTTAGTGTTGGAAACAGCACTGCCACCTCAAAGCAGTTAAAATGACTTAAATGACTTTCTGTAGGCTCCTGGTCCCTTGGTGTGAAATTTGTCCACATCCTCTCTCTGTCTCTTTTTTTTTTTTTTTTTTTTTTTTTTTTTTTTTTTTTAGCTAGTCATGAGAACAGGATTGGTTGCTTGCTTTTAATAAAGATGAGAAAAGTATAAGACATTGTTAAATCTGTTGATTTTCCCCCTCAGCCTTGGTGTGAGTATTCTCCAGCCCCACCTTCTCCTGAAGCAAGCACAAGGCTGACCCCAGGGAATGCCATATATTTCAGTTTATGCTTCCCCCTAGCTTGAAGGGACCCTGACCTTGGCATGCCATGAAAATCCCAGGCCTGGAAACTGATGTGCAGGGGGCAGGCATATGATCTTACCTTGGGCACAGGACAACATGCATCCACTGAGTCAGCAGATGCAGATAAGGACCACTAGCTTTCCCTCATCAATCAACCTACATCTCATCCTCTTTATTCCTACCTGAGAGGAAGACTAACTGTCCTTCTTGGGGATTGGTAGCAGGGGACTAGAAGGACCGGGGAGGCAAGTACCCTTGCAGTACTACAGTCTAGGCTTTTATTCTAAGTTTGAGTGCTTAATCTTGAAACTGAAGTGTACAGAGATTCAATGAGCACTATAGGCAAGAAGAGCAGAGGAATTGCAAGGTTGAGTACAATCTGATTTTGACTTCAGCCTTGCATGGATGGTCTCCAAGCTGCTACCTCAAGGCATCCTTGTCTTTGAGATAAGGGAAGTCAATAGCATTTTTTTTTTCATTCTACAGATGGGAAAAATGAGGACTAGAATTAAAAGACAGTCATTGAAGAGAATAAGATAACCAAGTAGCAATCAAGACCTTCAGGCATGAAGTCTATTTCAAATCTGGCAGACTCCACAGCTGTGCTTCTCTTCTCAAGTAAGTGGTGCCTTTGGCACATCAGGAATATTGTCTGATATATAAAATATATGCAACCTGATACATATTTACTTGTATATGTGTATGTATGTACATGTATGTAGATGTACATAATAATAACTTGAGATATAGTCTGTACTTTCAACCAGTGTTCCTCCTTGGAATTCAAGAAATATCAAACTCCCCCTACCTTGTGCGTTTTCAGATGTTTAAAAAAAATGTTGAAGTGTTGAAGAGAACTCATTCTGTCAGTCTTTGCATCCCATGTTGGAGATACATCGAGTGTGCAACTGGCATGGGGAGGGAGTCAGTACATTGGTTAGATGTAAACAATTCTGTACTGATTCCGATTATCTTTGCTCATTTGTGCCCAATGTGCTGTTCCAAATAGCACCATTTCTATCACAGCTCGTCTAATGGTGCTATAAAACTAAAAACAGGTAACAGAAATTTCTTGACAACTCCATGAACTGAAGATTACTGTCTAGATGAGCAAATAATATCCATGTCAACAGTTTCATGATTCACACACACACACAAAAAAAAGACTAATTTTGTGTTTGGAGATAAAAAATAAGGCAGCACTAAAATGCTGAACATTAAACATGTATTTTGAAACGTACCTTTCAAAACCATCAGGAATACCCAAGAATACTAGTATATGAATAGCAATGTTTCAAGTATGAAATGTTGAGGTAAAAGACGAAGTACTGACTAGAACATTATAGGGCTTGCTAATACAGCACCAATGTACACAGAGGAGGAAGGAATCCTTAGAAATGCTAAGACCAAATCTGAGAAAAAAGGTTGACATATTTTTATTGCCTGTGTGAGGATTTCATGACTAACCCAAGTCTGGGGACTTGGAGAGAGGAGGAGGTTCTCCCACAGAGACATGGTTTTCTTCCTCAGCACGTGAAGTGCTGATGAGGAGGGAATATATTTATGAAAAGATTGCCAGCAACAGTTTCCTTTTAGCGAGAAATCCAAACATCACAGCATAAGTCAAATTCCTGACGCAGCACCAGATAGAAACCAGTGCACAATGTGTGTTTGAGCTAATTTTTCATTACAGATACGGTGTTTACCTTTTCCCACTACCATTTCTCCTTTCAAAAAGAGATACCTTCCTGAAAAATATATTTTGTGTGTTGGGCCATAGAAATGACATTGTCATACAGAACTGGAGCAGGTCTATTGAAAACAATGGAGAAAAGACTTCTCAGATATAGAGGAGAATGGAGAAACAGGTCCTAAGGGCTGTAATTTATCAGACTTCGTATGTTATATATGTCAGTGGTTACGTATCTGGTCAGCAATACCATGCAAGTAACATGCCAAGACATACATGCAGGATCAGTTTCCATGAGACCCACAAATACTCCTTGCTCCTCCTCTGGGCTGCCAAGGCCCGCCTTGGATACTGCAGCCAAGACCGGGTACCGCCTGCATGAAGGGTATGAAGAAATCCAGAGCAGTGAGCAACAAGAGTGATCCAGAACGCATGGCACGAGGAAGAACTGTGCATTGTAAAAACAATCTAGTCATTTATAAAAAACTACTAAAAAGGAGGAAAGGAGTTATGATCTTCCCAACAATTCTGCATGGGAGGAAGATATAATGACCTTAATTTATATTAAGGAGAAATCAGGTTGCATATTTACAAAAACATCAGCAGTACAGGCAGTCACACTATCTGAGAGACTGTGAAGCCTTCATCATCCAAAGTCTTTAAGGACAAATTTAGTAATTATGCAAGTCTAGTAAACTCTGGCCTTAGGAAAAAGCAAAACCTAGACAAGTTTGTGAGGGTCTTCAAGCCCAGTTGCTCTGTATTCAGACTCCATCCTACAGAAAATGAACTGCTTTCCCATCGTATACTCAAAAATCAAATTATAAATACAGCCTTATTTTACACGCATCAGTGTAAATCAGCAGTTACTCAGCTTTTGTTGCTGTAAAGTCCCTAAAGTTGACATTCAAGATCATTAAACTAGTGGATTGTAATGCAACAAATGGCAATTTAAAGGTATTTATTGTGCCCATACTAGTTTCTCTGTCCTGTTCTTTTTTGTTTTTTATAACAGTAACACTATTATCACCTCATAACCTCGGTATCTAAATAATTAAGTAGGGTGGAAAATAATATTAACTAGAAGAGAAATAAGCTAATTCAGTGCATCTACTTCTGGTTCAGAAACCTACCAATGAAAGGTTTGGAGATCAATATATTTTTTAAATAATTCTATTTAATAAAATAGTCTTTCTGACTCTCACTCATAATCCATGACTGCTTTATTGGCAACAGTCTCTCCGACTTCTATAGATAATACAGTTCCACATAGCCTTTTTTTTTAAGCTGGTTAATTTTATGCATTAGCATAGATAAGTGCACAGATAAGTGTATTAATTAAACACAAAGATTTAGCGTAGCTAAATCTTTTCTGTGTTTGATCTTTTCTGTGCCCCAGTTTTCTGTATCTGTAACATGAGGGTCATATTTTTCTCACCCCAGAAGTCTGGTGGATGATTGGTTCATTAACATTTTAGGGTGCTTTGCACAACTCCAAGTTGAAAAATTAGACTGTAGTAGCTATTCTAAAGCTATTTGTGGACTTTTGATGGGAGACTGGAATATCTGCTTTCTATTCCTAGATCTACATTGTCATTCTTGCTGAAAACAACTAACAAGCCTCCCAAAGTACGTAGCCGGGAACGGGATCAGCTCACATTGTCTCACCTTCTCTCCAGAATGCCTGACATCTACTGACACACCTGGCACCCTCCTAATCTTTTACTCCTGTGTTTGCCTCCTGTCTCAGGGGAATTCCCTTGTTCTTCACCTTCTAAAATGCTGGGCACTGCCTTTGTGCATCTGCAGCAGCTTTCCTTCCATACAGAGACATTAAAATGTTCCTTCTATTTAGCATGAAGGACAACACAGACATCACATTTGAGTCACAGATCATTTTGCTTTTTTTTTCCCTATTTGTTTGTTTGTTTTAGACAGTCCATGACTGCTTTATTGGCAATGCCTAATCATCTAGTGCCCAGCAGAATGCAGCTATCGCATCCAGGCACGACCTAAGTCACACTACTCAGGAGCACAGTGAATGCACGATCTGCTTAGCCACACAAACACCATGGAATATCAAAAGTAGAGACTTGATTATAGTTCCTTAACTCTCCATGTGTGGACACTCTTATCCTAGAAATAACAAGGGCTTTTTCCTGCTTAGCCCACTTCTGAAGGTAAGTTTTGAATGTGAGTTAACTAAGCAGGAAGAAGTCTCTCATATGCCAGGAGCTAATAGAGGAACGTTTATCAGGGTCAACGTGAACTCAAGGCAAGGAGGAGGTGAGATATTTCTGAATCTATGGACATCAAGGCATGAACACCTTACAGCAGTTGCCCAGGTTTGACTGGACTCTGTACTAGAAAGAAGGTATTTGAACGTGTGAGGAAATGGTCCTTAGTTCACCGGTGATGTCTAGGACATTGTTTCACTACTTTTAACTGTTAATGGTTTAGATTCAAGACGGTTTGGTCCATCGTGGATGAAGTTATTCATATGCCGGTGGTTTATAGGATACTAAACAAGGACAGCTTTCCACAACAACAGTGTTATTACTTGAATGGTGCAATAACTTTGTGATTTCATGCATTATTTGGCAATTGTGTGCTTATTTTTCTATTTTAGTACAGCTTCTGATTCCCCACTGTTTCTAAATATAATACAAAACTGAAATGGGCACTCATTAACTTCAGGTTATTAACTTTGAATGCTAGATTATGGCTTCCATTGTTTATTTGCACAGCAGACTATTAAAGAGGTACCCTTGCTCAGCTAAATTTAAGATTGTCTTCAAGCATAACAATAATTCTGTGGCTCGCTCAATTCCTACAAGATATTTAAGCATATACTTAAATTTAAACATGCAAGTTGCCCTCTGAAATCAGTTAGAATTTTATGTTTAAAAATAAATCCCTGGTTAACTGTGTAATCAGCCTTTTCTTTCAATATATTATAATAGCTGCTATAGCAACCATCAGTAGCACAGTGTCTATGGTTAAAAGGCAAAGTGTTTGGATTATTAAAGGAAGATCAAAGCTTCAGAATTAAACTGTTTTACTAACAGCTTGTGTCCTTCCTAACTGCTCAACAGTCTTTATAGCTCTGATATGCATGCACCAAGACTGCTTCTGCAACATGCTCTAACAGACTATTTAGGATTGCAGAGTAAAAAGGAGAATCACCTCCTGTACAACAGCCCAAAGGTGACTCTATTGAACATATTTTACTCTACAAGGGAATTATCTTGTCTTTGGTAAGAAAATCCTTTTCCTTCCCCTCCTTGAAACACAAAACTTACTGGACTCCATTATGCAAATACTAATCATGATCAAAGCAGGCATAAGGAGGGATATCTTCTCCATAATCACAGATCTATAATTTTATTGTGTTTGCACAATATGCATTCACTCTCTGTCAAAGCCTTATAGAGCAAACAACACATACAAAATCAACTTGTCTAACTGCAGAGAAACTTCTGCAACAGATAAAAAGAAAAGAATAGTATCAAAAGTAAGAAATATCAAATTATCAAAAACAAAATTAAAAACTTACAGAATAAGAAGAGAACAATTATTACCTAGCCCAAGGTCACAGACAAGTTTTATATAAATTTCTGGAACTCTTTTGCTATGCTGAAAAAAACCTAACTTCCTAAATTGTCTGCTTTTAGGATATCCTCCAGATTAGGCATGGACTACTTTTTGAGGAGTCTAGAATTGAAATTTCTTCCCCCAGAGTCCCCCATTGCTCAGTTAACTGAAGCAAGGTTGGTCTTTTGAAGCTTCCAGATCCCATCTGTGGGACGCAGTGACCATGCGTGGTAGAAAAATGTCAGATGTCTCTCCTTCACTCACCCCAGGGCCATCCCTGCCAGGATGCTGCCACCAGCTACCACAAATGCAGATGGGCTTTGTGTCTGAATCTGAATAAAGGTTGCTGCAAAATACAACACTGACAGCACAAGTCAGGTCCCACCGGTGTTTTGAGCCCTGCACACCGATGAACTCTCAAAAATGTATAATACAGAAAATATCCTTGAAATTCAACTTAAACACACCTCCAATGGCACAAGGCAGGCACAGAGTCTCCATGGGCATAGCTGGACAAAACCAGTAAGTGCATATTCCTGAAGGACCACTATTTATTCTGACGGTTTGCATATAAAGGAATAGTCTTTTGTTAATCGGAGAAAATAAATTCAAAGACTAGACAGCGTTGATAGGTTTTACTTTATACTCGTTGAAGAAAGCCTCTTTGACTCTGCTTCACAAAGTTAGTTCTGAAACAGGAACACATAGGTGAAAAATTCTTTTAGCTCTGCCACCTATTTTAGGACTTGTCTCAGTTTCCTCAAAAAAAAAAATGGTCGTATCACCTAGTGTTTTCCCATTTTCAGTTGATAAAATATTTATTGCTTTCCTCCACATACTTCTTTCACATTGCTCTACCTCTTAGTCACACAGACGGAGTTTGCCATATTTCAGCCAATCTGCGCCTTGTAAACCTGCCGTCTATAGCCCAATCTGTAAGCAGAGAGTCAGATCTTGCCATACACCTGTGGTAATTACGCATCCTTCCACTCAAAAGACACCAGGTAAAGTGTCAGCCTAGCCAGAGGAAGCAGAGGAAAATAACGTACTAGAAATAGTCTCTGCCACTAGAGATGAAGACCTCTTACATTTATGCATGCATAGGTTCACACTAACCATAGGCAAATTTCCAAAGATTTAATGTTTTGATGAATATCACATCTGGATTTTCTCTATAACGAATTTAAGTCTTTGAGACTGTCTTTGAGGTCCCCCACAGCAGTAACGTTTTCTTTGCTTTGACCTTTTGTATTGCAACCCTTCAAATTTGCAGAGGCAAAGGTAAAGCAGACAAGAACACCACCGCGATAAAGAGCTAAGAACAAATGTTTGAATTACCAGAGACACACAGTAGTTAGCTTTATACACATATAGCATCAGTTATACATCTAAAATTTCAGTACCTACAAGACCGAAACACAATATCACCTAAGACCGAAAAAAAGCTTGGTAAAAGAAGAAGAGATAGAACTAAGGAAACTTTCTTCTCCTAAGAACCAGTCAAATAAGTTTTCATTAGATATTAACAATTATGGTTCGAGACAACAGCACTTTGTTGTTCAAGAGTATTAAAATACTCCATACTTAGTCCTCCTTGCTGTTTATTCCCAAAGCGACTTATAAATGTCAGTATATATTCTTGCTCTAGCAAAAGTCATGAACATATGCCATACTGGAAATGATTTTATTGGTAAAATTCCTTGCAGTTTCTGAGAAAATGAGATCTTGAAAGGTCTTAATTCTGCAGACTACAGCAAACTGTACATTTAATAAATGGCATCCAGGCAGAAAGGAAAATTGATTCCTCATCACAAACTTTTTTAATGTTTAGAAGGGGAAGGGATCGTTAGAGACAGGGGGAGCTCCTTCGCTTCCTCCCGTCCCATAGAGATCAGTCTAGTGCTACAGTCCTACACACCCTTCTGCACTGCTTTATATTTAGAACTTAGTAGAGAATAAAAAAATAGCAAATCATACACCCACTCTGCTTTAGAGCAACAAATGTGCTAGTCAACGGAAGATATAAATAATCCCCGGGTGACACCACGGGACGCCTCATCCGGCGGCTGCAGGCGCGCTGCTGTCCGCTGTCCAGCAAGGCTGCTCAATGCGCCTCATTAATCTCTTTTCCAAAGTGCTGGATTCTTTTTTTGGGAGCTGGCCCAGTTCACAGAGGAGTCATTTTTCCCCCCATCAGCTGGGATCAGTCACCGCTTCTAATCCGGCCTCTGCTCTTCCCTCTCCAGCGACGATAGCAGGGCCGGCTTGCAGGAAGCACCTCCGAACTCCCTATTCATAGCCTGGGCAGGGCAGAGGAAGGCGAGAGCAGGCAATCAGATACAAAGTGATAGGAAAAGTGTGATCTTCCTTTCCCTTGATAATGGCACCAGTTTCTCCCCTCAGCTTTAACCTTTCAGACACATTTAAGCACCCAGCCTCACGCAATGGTAACTCCAGGCTTTAATGTGCCTCTTCCCAAATCAAACTCCATAGTCCTGGGCAGAGATGAATAGGCCAGAGAAAGTGAGCACAAATGCTCAGTGCGGGGAAAGAGATACTTTGGGTTCCTGTGCCAAGAACTGTGAAGGCATTTCTACTAAACACTATGTTTATGTTCCATTAGACAAAATTGATATAATTTCCTGAAAGCAAAACATGAAAAAGGGTTTTCGATATCCAGCTTTCCTTCTCTACCACAAGTTATCTTTAGTGAAAAGTAAAATTTTAGAAGGGATGCTATGCCCCCCTTAAAAATAGTGGCGAGACTGGCATGCAAAACTAGTGGTACTTACAAGCAGACACATGCAAGGATTTCAGGACCAGGAACATTTTGATGTTGAGAACAGAGGGAACCAGAGACCTTTGGAGACTGCAGGTTATGACGCTGGCTAAGTGAGGCTTGGGGAACTGCAAGGCAAGAAGCTGCTGTTTAAATTTCATTAGAACTGTGTCATGTCGATGTGAAGTCTCCTGTGAGCCTAGCTCAGGCCTGCTCAGCTTCGCAGGTGCTTGCAGATGCAAGTGAGGCCACTAGCACAAGGGCACTAAAATAGACTCCAATACACTTTCTAGAGTGCTGCCTTAGCCACACCAAGGAATGGAGACAAATTGTTAACCAAACCGCCAAAAGGTACCAGCTGATGATCAGTTCCTTGCCCTGAACATGAGGTGCACAGGGATAAAATAAGGAAAAAAAAAAAAAAAAGTCGCTGGGTTTACAGGGGATGGAACTGGCATATTTGCTGCTCTGCTGCCTGCTTAACAAAAATAAAGAGAACTTGTATGACCTGTGCTCAGGGAGGCTCAGAGAGCTTTTCAGTAGGCTGGAAGAAAGCTGGGATTTTAATTTACTTGCTCAGTTGTTCTTTCTGGCCTTTAACAAGAGCAAACACAGCATGAAATGAAGGACTGTCTGTCCTGGAAAACTGTCAGATGATGGGAATTAGGGAAGAGTAGGTGTGTTTATATACACAGCTCAGCAGTTAAATACTCAGCCTTCAAAAAAAGAGATGTTACCACTCGAGGTATTAAGGCAGAGTTATTCTCAAAAGAGAGACTAAAAGGACCCCAGTGTAATCTTACTGCATGGATCGGTATGTGCATGGACACCCACTGGGTCATGGTAGCAAAACCCCATTTCTTCACATCTTCCAAGATAACTCAGAGCCAGCCGTAAGCTACAAGACCCTCTGTTAACTGGGCTGTTGGCTCCATCCTGAACCAGGTTGGTGTAGCAGCTCCAAAGCTGATGCTGCCTGATATCTTTTTGATTAGCAGCACAAAGCGAATTGCTTACATTCAACTTTAACCAATAAAGAGATTTCCAGTATCTTCATTGACAGTTTTCTGTGCGTATTAAGAATGTGTTTCTTCTTTTTAGTCATATCCAGGCAGAGATGTGGTTCTTCAGCGGATGCTTTGTCCAGTCTGCCTCTGTGAAGAAGCAAACTTAGATCCCTTGGGCTGCTACTTCTACCGGTATTTCTGCATAGCACCATTTTGCCTCAGACCTGGGAGTGAGGGAGACAAGTTCATGCAGCTCCAGTGCAAACATTTCACAGTGATGCAGAGCCATTATTTTAAATTACACAGCAAGACTAATGCCCCATTGGAAACTGTAATTTCAAGGCAAGGAGTGTGTTGAGTGTGACCCTGCCCATTTCTTCCCTCAAGAAGGGACGGGAAGGTGACACAAACAGGCTGTTACAAGCAGGATCCACCCCTCATTCCCGCACAATGGGGAGAGGTGCAGCCCCCACAGCAGCACTCGCCTCTAGGACCTGGTAGCCCTGCTGTCATTGGGAGCCGGTGACAACAGTGCCAAGGGGCAGGAATAGAGGTGTGCCAAGGGGCAGGAATAGAGGTGTGCTTTTCATCACCCGGGGCTTCACAAGACACAATGAAGTGGCAAAAGGTTCCTGGGCAGGCTGGGAAGATTCCTCTCACCTTTCGTGCAACTCATCACTTAAGTTTTGACATTTACAAGAAATGCGGGGAGAGGCTTCTCATTTCCCTGTGTGGCAAAGTGACCCTGATCCCATAGTTCAGGACACGATCTTCATAAAGATTACACTGCCATGGACACATCCTGAGGAAAGGGTGCAGTACCGCTCCTCATGACCGCCCTCGAGCAACGTGAACTACATTAACCTCCTGGGGAGCTCATGGAGGGAGATGGGGAAAGTGAGACAGTCACTGACACGGGATATACGGTCACCTTTAAATGATACTTCCGTCACAGAGTCTAGCGACTGCTCCTTACCTTTGCTCCCCTCACCACCCCACTCTAGTTGGTAACTGTGGCTCTAAGTGAAAATTTAGAGCTGGAACTGCTGATTTAACCTGTGTTCAGTTAAGCTTCCTATTGCAATGACCCAAAGCAGACTAGTCCCGGTGGCCTGACTCCTCTCAATTTTGCAGGGCTGATCTGAACACCAGGACTGTGCTCTCCTGACTACACCGTAGCTGTCACTTACCATATGCAGACACCCATTTATGTTGGAAGAACAAAATGTTGCACTCTTAAGTCCTTTCTAGGACTAATTTTCTTCATTCATTCCTTTACACTAGCAACATTTAAGAATACAGCAGTCTGAACAATAGAAAAATAAAAGATGAGCTACTCCCATTCCTACCTTCTCTTGTTTCTGATGTCATTAATGCTTTGGATGGAGATCTACGGGCTCAGAAATTAGACCTGTAGGTAGAAAATTGTTCAGAATCGCATATAAAAAAAGACATTGCACAGGTGGTTTGAGAAACCCTGGGAAACTTCCAGTTTAGTTAAGGCATTGCAATCCTGATTTCTCATGCCTCATACTACCACCGGTCTGACCATGGAGGGTTTAGTCCATGGCAAGATCATGACCTCAGTTTTACTTTCTAAATGTGGCTGGTAAAAAAGCTGAGTGGTCCATGCATGGAAGGAGAAATAAAGCTGTGAGGTAATCCATGAAGCTGTGAAGTAAAGGTGTGGAGTGACCCAGCTTCAAGGAAGAATCTGATAACATCCCAATTGCAGTTTCATGAAGTACAAGTCCAATCTGTAATGGTTCCTTCTTTAGACAAAAATACTCTCAGCGTCTATACTGCTAAGGACACTAAAATCCAAATGAAAGTTTAGTATAGCTCAGAATACAGTTGCAGATTGTTGAGATTTTTCTGGCTCATGCTTAGATGCTAGCCAGGAGACAGAGCTACCCAGTTAGGCACGTGGAATCAGAGCAGTCCTTCCTCTCACTAGCACGAGAGCTCTCCCTCCTACCTGTCCTGCCTCAGCTCTGCTCTAGCATACCTACGCTAGACACACAGCAGCAGACACATCTTACCTGGTGTTCTGGCAGTGAGAGCTTTCTAGGATTCCTGGAGAAACCGTGTTACCACTTTGCTGCTAAAGAAGAGACAAGAAAATGATTTTGGCCAGGACACTTCTGACTCCCCCTTCCAAAGCTACTTTCTTCTTTGTCAAGGCTATCCCTGTCCTTTAGGATATGACTGCACAAGGGAAGAAAGGGAAAACAAAACAACAACAACAACAAAAAAAAACCCACAGACATCTTCAACTCCCTTTGAAGAAAATATCTTGCAGTATTAGATTATATTCTTATTCCATAAATTACCTCAGCAGTAAAATGAATAATGCTTCACACTTCCAGGCGTAAGATGTGTGAAGAGGATTAATTAGCCAAAGGTGATACACTGCTTTGAAGATGGGAAAACCTCTGAATGAAGTACTGAGAATAAACAGAACACATCTTGTCTGGTGTAAAAACAGAAAGAGCAGATTGATGTTGCATAGAAAACGTATACCAGTAAAATTGTCCAATCATAGGATTATTCATTAAACTTTTACTCGGACCCTCAGGGATTAATTTTTTTTATTTATTTAAAATCTTTTACTCAGATCCTCAGGGATTAAAAATCAAGCTGTAACTCCATAAGAGACATAGTTTCACAATATAGCTTTGACAGGGACATTAGAGTAAATATTGCTAAAACACAACAACATTTTCTTCTACATTCAGGACTTATAATTTCATTTTCTAAATGTAGGAGTTTTCTGACAGCTCCCCCTGCAAAAAATATTTTTTAATATCTTCAGCCCAGCTACAAATTCTGTTTGTTAAGGAGAGTAAATATTTCCACTAAATAATCCATATCTCTGAATAACACTAGTGAAAAATGGTACCTAAGAGCAAAACAAGTGAACCTAGTGCATGATAGGGTTTTTTCCTCAATTAAGGGAGAAAGAGTGTATACATATTTAAAAAACAGACAGGCAACATCTTGCTTAATTTTGTTCTTGGATAGAACACTCTCATCTTCATGTCCAGTCTCCATAAATTGCAATAACCTTGCCAAATCTCCAAAAGAACAACTAGACATACACTCTCTCCTCACAATATTTATTGGTAAACAAAGCATGTGCCTAACTTTACCACTGTCCATTCAGAAATTAGGTTTTTTAATAGCTTAGTTCTAATCCCACTGGGGAAAGTTGCTTTGATTAGACCTTGGGAGGAAAAATGAGTCAAGACGTCAGCAAAAACACAAGGACCAAACCACCAGACGATCAAAAGTAGACAACAATTTCTATCACCTAAGAAGAATGTCACCTCTCTTCAAACCTTCTGAAGAAAAAGGAATTGTTATTCAAGTGAGTCTACAGTGCAAACATTACAAATAAATAGCAGTCTGGACTTTGAAGTGCTCAGCAATCCAAATTATTTTTCTTTGCAGTTGTATTCTCCCTATATCCATTCACAAAAATAAACTGGGCTGGGAGGCAAGGCCTCATATGAAAGTCTCTTTGGAAACAAATTGATTAATGGCCTCAGTTTATCCAGCTCCAAATAATACCTTTCCCGATGAGTAAAACTGGAGAATGTCTAGCCACAGGTTGAATACAAGGCTGAATATCAATGCACACATATACATATACATATATTTTAAACAGAAAGCAAATGTTACAAAACCTTTCTTCAACAAAGGAAGCAGCCTGAAGCTTCTCATAGGAATCAACTCACTTGGAAGAATCTCAGAGAACTGTAACAGCATTTTAACTGACAACAAACTTCCATGCACGGGGTTGTGGCAGGACACCATTTTTAAGCCCTATGCCATATAACTCTAAGCCACAAACAAGCAAGTCTAAAGACACATCTAACACTCAAAAAAAAAAACAGACTGTGCATTTAAGGAGGCCAAACTTACAGCTCTAAAAAAAAAAAAAAAAAAAAAAAAAATTGATTAACCGTAGAACTATAATTATGGGCTACAAAAGTAACCTTTCCATTCTCAAACAGCACAATTCTGTACTGGAAGCAAAATAGCACAGGAAGGAGGTAATTTCCTAATCAAATTTCCATGACTATCTTATCATAGCTACTCAATGTCCTGTCCATGCTGAACTGGCTCCAGTATCTCCTTGGAAAAGGGTGACATAGTTATTAAGCAAGAACAAAATTATTCATTTTCAGCTAACAAGTACTCACATGAAAACAGGGGTATTTTAGCACAAGCTCCGAAACAGAACCCCAGATTGATGCCCCGTTATTTCTACTAAAACTATTCTGGCATTCCTCCTGAGGACAAAAGCTTGCATTTTCGGCAGGTAAACACAGTTAATTCTCTCAAGTCAAGTAACTGTAAACAAGTCCATTTTAAAAAATTAAGGCAAGATTAAGAAATGTTTCTTTTATTTCCTTTTTTAAACAAATCCTTGTAAATGCTATTTTACAGCTGCAAAAAGTGTGACTTTTGCCTGACTTTTGTGTTGGGTCAGCCAAACTTGGAGAAAAACAAAAAAAATCTGTGTAATACAGGGTAAACTCTCACTTCCATATGCACTGTTCCCAAAGGAGGAGAAAAATCAATTACTAAAATGGCAGCATAATCTTTTCTATATTAACTCAGGAGCACAGAATTAATAGGACATGCTTAGCATTCAGCAAATGAATCCGTGTCCTTGCTCCTTCATAATAAATGGTCTATAATGGTCTATAATTACTTACAACTCCTCGCTGGAAGCAGCAGATAGCTCTTAGCACCGCTCTGAGGGACTTGCACAGACCTCATCATTAGAGTACCTGAACACTTCCCCAGGCCTCTGGTACACAGGGAAACATTTGTACTTCATCTAACTGTCGCAACAAGTGTCGTAACACTCAGAATCAGCCTATGCAACTGGAGTAAAGTTACGGGAGTACTTTTTATTCTGCTTGACGGTACGCTCACAAATGCCCCCGCGCCAGCTGCAGTCTGGCACCCGCCTCCCGCTTGCCCTCGCCCCACCGTGCCCCTCTCCTCACCCAGCGGAGCGGGGAGGCCCAACCGACGCTCCCAAAGCCGAACACCAAGACCCAGTGGATGCAGCCGCATCTCCCTCTCTCATGAGGAGCGTGCCCGTAAACCACAGCACATTTAATGGACTCTCTGGCATCCTTCTGTAGGAGCATTGCCATTTTCCAGAGGCAATGAAGATACCCCAAGCCACAGCGTCATAAGCCAGATACTGGCCTGGTTAGGACACCCGTCCAAGTGAGAGGAAGCCTGCAGGATGCACTCCACCAGTCATTGTGCTTTGTAAGACAGAATTTGCCCTTCCAAATGCCAGCCTCACCACATGCATCCTCCCTTCGCTGACCTCTGCGCGTGCTGCACACCCAAGCTGCCTTAGTAAAGCTGTTACGTTAAAGATGCTGCAGTGTCACTGAGGCCTAGGCCCCGCACTAAGAACTTCTTTTTCCTAAGTGGGAATCACTTGAGTTGCATTGCAAATTAACTTTCAGATGCACTAAAATGCATCCAGTTCATCCAGTGATCCCATAACTGTGCAGGACTGTCCTCTTTTCATGTTTATTCAGCAGTTTTCAGGTACGCTGCAAGAGCTACCAATGAGGATTTTACATACTTCAACAAAACTAGCACATCTGGGGTCGTAAGGACAAGCATCACCACCTGACAAAGATCCACATCCCCTAAGTCCTAAACTTCCTTAGGATCCCTTCTTTTTTCCTTTTTCTTTTTTATCCCCTAAAACTAAGGGAGGTCTTAGAGATGAGAGATCTGAGTCAACCTACAAAGATATCTTAAGGTATTGGCTTTTCAGATTTGGAAATACTAAAAATTAAAAACCTTCCTAACTCACATTCTGATTCTGTATATTTATTTAAGTTAAGCAGGAAATTTTATTCGACCCAGTGAGGCATGAGTCTGAATACTGTTTTCATCATTGAGAGTTAGGCAAAACAAGAAGTACTTGTAAAAGTTACAAACACCGTAGGAACAGGGATGTAATTTGATTTGAATATAAACACTAGAGGTGATCCATCTCCTCTGCAGGCTGCACAGATTCTCCCCAAGTAAAAGCATTTTCAAGTACTATGCAACAACTAGATAAAGATGCAAATATGCTACAAAAAAAAAATGAAAAATAGTATACAAATTAACTGAAAGCTGTAAATGATGGCAAATATATGACTACCTACCCATGAAAAGTAATCATCTCACGCCAGTGAGATAATCTTCTGGTGTTAAGCAGAACTGTGCTCATTCCATCTGTAAGAATTAACAGATGGAGCAACTCTCCAGGGTTTATGTAACAGTAATTAAACAAATCCTCACAATGGCCACATGATTTCTCTCACAAGCTGGGGAAGCCTAACCAAAAAAAAAAAAGAAAGCCTCTTTGCTGCAGGGTTGGAAAATTCCAGGTTGCCCAGCCCTGAGCCCTCCACAAGCCCCCAGTGCCTCATCCTTCAGGATATCCTCCTCACTGCACACTGAGACCGCGAGCAGAAAATCTGGGAGCAAAACAGCCGTAGCAGTGACCTTCACTGCTTGCAAGAATTTTTTTTCCACTTTGACAACTTAATCTGCAAAATAGGAAAGAAAGTTATCCATCCACCTTATTTTACTGGCCTCTCTCATGCAAACCTCTTCACAGGTCACTTTTCTGCCACAGGAACCACCTGCTCTCTTGAAGGTCCTGAGGCTGCATGTTAACATGTGAAATACACTAATTCCCTTTTTTTCTACAGGTAGGAAAAGAATTATCTCCACCAGTTAATGTACCCCAACACACATGCACATATAGATATGTGTATTATTCAGCCAAAGGGCAAGATAAAACAATAAACAAGATATCTGACCTGCGAACTGCATCTTAAGTGCAGATCAGAAGGAAGGAATTTATTGAGGGTGGAAAAATGCAGGTAAAGACAACATGTGTATCCTCACATGGGCTCTTCTCCTGCCCTAGTATAAGACAAAGGAGCAGCTTTACCTCTCTGAGGCACTGGACACCACAGGTTGCTCCAAATGGGTTGCTCCAGGAGATCCTCTTTGAGCAACCCACAGAGCTGGATATGGACTTCCCTATCCCTCACCCAAGGCACTCAGCAAAGCTCCATCCTCTCCCCACCTAGTGCTTCTCCTCTCTGTAAGTCACCTCCACTATCCTGACCCAGAAACAGACAGACGACACAGGCACACATTTGCCTCCTGAATGTGGAATATATGCAGACATCTTGCACCTCCTCTAACACCAGGCCAAAATCAACACCTGAAAGAAGTCAGCTCATTAAAACTGAGTCCAGGTGGGAGAAGGAATCCTTCAAAACCTATTATTTGTGTAATATCCCATCTGCTGTTGCTGCTGAAACTCCTGCCCACAGGCTAATGAAGCACTGAAAAAAAAAAAAAAAAAAAAGGATTGACAGATTGGCAAGTGTATATCTCTCCATTTTCCTCCTAGTAAAATAAATGACTGAGGGCTAAAAAACAAAGCAAAGGCTGTGCTGCCACCACACGGCCATAAGTAGAGTTGGACAGAACTTTAGGATAGAACAAGATGCTTACACTTCACAAGGCACCAATTCATTGAGCCCATCACTTTTACTTATTTTCTTAACTCTGCAGTTGTAGGTATTGATCCCAAATCCATGAGATAGTTCTCCGGCCATGGGGAAAGTCTGCCCTGCAATCAAGTTTCCAGGGTCGCTGCGCTCTCGGATCTCAGCTCCAGGGTACGTTCACCAAGCAGCCAGCAATGCCAGAATTGCCCAGCTACCCTGCTGCCAAAGACACGGGAAACAGGGACTTGGCTTCTGCCTCCATCCTATAAAGCGTCTTGGCCACCATGCGTGGGATCAGAAATGGAAAGGTTTTTTAATGTTTTGGAATGCTGGGGAACAGAAGAGCAATTAGCTACGGTATTTTCCCACTTTTTTTTTCCCAATGAGTAACCATTTTTGCCAGTCTTTCTGCATTTTAGAGGAGCAGTTTCTTTCTCAACATATCCCAAAAATATCTAAATGACAAGTTAACCCTTCTCAAAACACAGGCTTTTGTTAAACCCCATACAGATCTTTCTACTGTGAAGTTCAGTTCAAAATCTGAAAAACAAATCACAGATGGCTGCTCTAAAAACACAAAAGCAACACAGTCATCTTAGGGGGAAGGGAGAAGATGTCTATCCACATTTATTTTTCATTTTGTGTAGTGTGAATAACTTTAAGATACCTGATTAAAAAGAAAAAAAAAAACTGTAAATTAATCAGGGAAAACTCCCAGTATTCTTATTTTTTGTGACAAATATTTCCAACCACTAAGAGTCACTTCCAGCCTTTATTAATAAAGAATGACATTGCCTATGTTCTAGCCAAATCATTGTTCAGGGATGTGAAAATCATCACTGAGCCATATAAGTGACAAAAGGTTAAAATTCCAAAATAGTTAAAGGACAAGTCTTGTGATGATTCAACTATATATCATAAAGCAGGTTATAATTAAAATGTTTATTGTCTGTCATAAGGATTTCATTACCCTATGGTTTTATAGTTTTAGATTAAAGATACTGCCTCAGGCATTTAGTGGGATATAGCGTTAAGTCTTTGTCTGACATCAGTGAAGTGTGAAAATGGATTAGTTCATGGAACATACTATTTATAGTGGAAATGGGCTGATTCCCATTACAATATCTATCTCGCACTATAGGCTCATTGTTCCTCGTAATTCACCAACCACAGATACAGTTACATATCATCGTGTCCCCAGTCTATTTAGAGGGAAAGATTTTTGAGATAGGAATATCGGAAAAGGTTAAAATCTATGAGATGGCCAGTGACAGGACAAGGGGTAACGGGTGCAAGTTGAAACACAGGCAGTTCCACCGCCATATGAGGAAGACCGTCTTTCCTGTGAGGGTGACAGAGCCCTGGAACAGGCTGCCCAGAGAGGCTGTGGAGTCTCCTCCTCTGGAGACCTTCAAGACCTACCTGGATGCCACCTTGTGCCACGTGCTCTGGGTGTCCCTGCTGGAGCAGGGGGGTTGGACTAGATGATCTCTAGAGGCCCCTTTCAACCTCAACCCTTCTGTGATTCTGTGAGATAACCAACTCTCCCGGTTTGGGATTGATTGGCTGTGGAGTCCACATTTGATCTTCCTGACTAACAGGAAAGGCTACATTCTACATTTTCACTATTATGACTATGACAGCCACCACCGATACACTTGACCAGAGTTTAAGCAAAAGCTGGCCAACAATAGTCTGTGTTTCAGAAAGACACTTATGGTAACACAAATAACTATCATTTATTTCACCTTGAATCATTTCGATTGACATGTGTCAGTACTTTATTGTGATGGTTTTGACCTCAGTGAAGAACTCATAGGAATCCTTTGCTCCCTCCCTTCCTACACCTGAGGCTTTCATCCCACCAAATGGCAAATTCAGGTCTCTAACAAGCCAGCAGTTGGTCCACACCAACCCAGACTGGAGTCTTTGTGCCACCCGATGAACACGGCTCACGTTGCTGGACCACACAGTGGCTGCCAAGCCATATTTGACACCATTGGCTCTTTCGATCGCTTCCTCTTCTGTATCAAAAGCTACCACACATGTTACAGGACCAAAGATCTCTTCTTGCATGCAGCAAGATTCATCCTTGATTTCTGTAATAACTGTGGGCAGCATGAAATATCCTTTCTGGTTGCCAGCTGGGAGAGTTAAGGAATCCACTCCCTCTCCACAGAGGATCTTGGCTCCTTCGGCCTGAGCTTTCTTCACATAGTTCCTTACCTGGGGAAGTAGCAAAAAACATCAGTGCTAAGACAAAAATCTCCTTCTGAGATTTCATCTTTCCAGGCTGGATAAAAATGACAGCAGCTAAACTTCATGTGACATCACCTTTTCTAGATGCTCTTTACTTATTAGTGCTCCCACGTTGACAGTAGGATCTGAAGGGTTTCCAACCTTCCACTTCTTAGTCTCTGCTACAAATCTCTTTAAAAACTCATTATATATGCCCTTCTGAACAAAGATCCTGGAGGTGCAGAGACAGATCTCACCCTACCAAAAAAAAAAATAAAAATAAATCTGTTCACATCACCTTCTATTACTGACAATTACCAGCAGTTAATTCCCCAAAAGGATACTTGTGTCCCACATTCTCACGAGAGGTACATGGCTGGCAAAGCTGTGCTTTTTAATTGATTTCCAGTATATCAACTCAAAGGTAGAATTGTAAAGCACCTACGTCCTTGAACGTATACAAAGAGTTATCTCTATGTGAGGCTAATGACATTTTGTTGACTTACAAATGCCTAGGAAGGATCACATTGTTTGACATTTTGCTTTCCTGTTTCTAGGAAAAAGAATATGTTTTCTCATTTTTCCACCTATGGCTAACTGACAAGACAGGATCCTAAAGCAAATCTTGATGATTTAGGATGTGGATTCAGAGGCACGTGCACACATACCCAGTACTCCTGCCATAAGCACCATTCAGAATGGAGAGGTACCTGGTTGGCAAAGCTGGACCGCACCGTGGCAGGGATGCATTGGCTCAAGTCAGCGTCATCAAAGATGAGGGCAGGATTTTTACCTCCCAGCTCCAGGGAAAGCTTTTTGCAATGAGGAGCACTTTTCTCTGTGATGCGTTGGGCCGTGAGCGTGCTGCCAGTGAAGGAGATCAGCGGCACGTCGGGATGGCAGACAATGGCCTCTCCTGCCTTGGAGCCCGTTCCAAACACCACGTTCACCACCCCATGTGGTATTCCTCATGGAAAGAAAGGCACAAAGTGACCTTACCTTCAATTCATTGTGTTTTGTCTTTGAAGTTATGATGTTGCTAATAGTTCTAGAGTGACAAAGATTCACCTCTAACTTACAGAGTAGCTGGAATACATAATGCTTAATAACTTTGAAGGGCCCAGATTGAAAGACAAAAAATAACTTCATTGATACATCACACCTGCCTATATCGATCAACAGAGGTTCATATTTTAGTTATTATGTCTTGGGGCAAAAGCAGGTATCCTCCAGATTCTTTTTAATAGTTCTTGCAAACCAAAAACGATGTTGACCCAGCAACCAAGAGCTGGTTGTTGCTATCTCACTCTCCTGTGGTTCCCTATGCTGGCTCGGTGGATGTGGGGAATCCTTACGGAGAATGCAAGAGTGGGGAAGGAGACACACAAAGATAGTGCAAAAAATGGGAAATAGCTGGGGATGGAAAGATGGAATAGTATGAAGACAGAAACAGCATGTTCAGTTCTCCGATGCAATATTCAACTACAGTGGACATCTTTCTTCAATTCTTTGCATGCTTTCTGACTTCTACAGTAAACAGTGCAGGAATCAGCAGACCCACCTCAACAGCAATCCCTAACACAAAGGGGTTTACCTGCTTTTTCAAAGAGCTTACACATCATCCAAGCTGTGACAGATGTCATCTCACTTGGTTTGGCAACTACAGTATTCCCACATGCAATGGCAGGAGCTATTTTCCAGGTCAACAAGTACAGTGGCAAATTCCATGGACTGATCAAACCAGCTACATAACAAAGGCACCAAAAATGGAAGTTCAGTCTCATTGCAACCAGAAATTAGATTCTCTAACCTCAGTTATAAAGCAAGTTTAAATCAATAGCGATTTATGAGGAAATTTGGCTATGGTTTTTTACATTCATCCAATTGTGCAAGAAAACCACAGCTAAAATTATATCGCATAAACAATTTTAAAAGATTCATCTAAATGATCCTGTTGATCTGTACCCTCTAAGTGAGTTTTGCTGCTGTTTTGGAGAAGAATCTTATGTTCCCCATTTGATTTTTGGTGTTTTCTAGGAACATTAACACAAGGTTAGCCACTCAGACTATTTACACTAATTACTCTGTGGTAATATCCTGTGTGCAAATTCTGTGAGATAACAGCAACGGTTAAAGTAGTGGCTAGCTCAGACCATTCTTTCTTCTGTAACTGGTTTTTTTTTCAATTTAAATATTAAAATATATATTAAAATACGTAGTCCATATTTTCCTGAAAAAATTTAGCCAAAATGATTACTGTACAAATTGCTATTTTCACAAATTGCTGAATCACAAAAAAAAAAACCAAACCTTCAGTAGTTGCCTTTGGGAATATTTATATAATTCAAATAATAATTTGGAACATCCATACATAATTGTATAAAATACATAACACAATCATGAACCTGTTACTTAGACTGAGCATAGTGAGCATTTCTGAAGCAACAGCAACATCTAGTGGCTGCCTTCAGCAATTCCGCAACTAAAAAAGGTTCAAACATCTGTCTACAGGCCAGACAGGCTGAAATGTCCAATTGCTGCTGCTCCCCAAAGCCAAGAAGGATTTAGCTATCACAGTAGAAGCAGCAGCTAAGCGTTCTGAAGATCCTATTTCTCCACAGCAGTAATGCGTAGTTACGTACACAGGCAAATATGCACAAAATACAGGAAAAATTTTGAAGGTGGGAATTACCGAGGAAAAAAAAAACAAGCTGAATTATCCAAGGAGCATAAATTATTTTTCATTAAGCTGCTCATGCTTTAGCAGACTGGCCATATTTAGCATGAAATTCAGAGACAGCAAAAGTTAGCTTCGGAAAAGCTCTTTTCCAAAGCTCCCCTTTCGTTTTGGAGCTCTCTTCATGCAGACACCCTGCCGCCCTCCCCAGCGCTCCCGGTTTGCCTCACCAACCCCGACGGGCGTCCTCGAGGTGTAATGCAGGCAGCCCGTGGCTGCCGCCTCCGTGCACTCCGTCGTGCGGTGAGGGATGGCGGAGGCGAAGAAGCGCAAGTTGTACACTGCCCGCGGGATGTCCACGGTCCGAGCAAACGTGATGGTTTTGCCTGAAACGTAAAACAAGCACCCTGCCATATTGCCACGGGCAGGAAGGGGCCTACCTGAACACCACTGCTCTGAAAACCACAGCCTGCGTCTCTAGGGGGAACGGTCTTTTCTTCTCTGCCTAAGTAATCCCTGATACAGTGCAGTCACACGCCATGACAACAGCTTCCTTTTCTACAGCATTACAAGGACGTAACAGTTGAAGTCAGCACGTAGAAAGGCTGAAGAGCAAGCCCTAAACTGCCCTAGGAATACAAAATCAGTGACAGCTTCTATAGTAAAAAGTTATCAATTAACAGTTATTAGTGTACGTCGACTGGAAGTCGCACCAACACTTTACATTACAACAAAAAAAAGAGGATCAGACCCTCATTTTGATAATCAGCAAGGCACTCGTTTACTCAGAATCTGGGATCAACAACTGCAACTTTTACCTTGATCCTTTGACTCGGCTTGTGCAAATGCTTCCAGATCATGTTCAATCAGGTCTGCCAGTTTGTTCAGGATCTGAGATCTTTCCAATGGACTCTTTGAGGACCAAACTGGGAAGGCATCTTTGGCAGCTCTGACAGCAGCTTCCACCTAAAAAAGTGAGGCAGAGATGGTGAATATTCACAGAGAGTTTTAGACACAGCATCAAACTCAGCAACTATAGATTCATTAGAACTATAGACTCCAATGACATTTTACTAAAAGGAGCATAAAAGCTCAGGTAGGTGTAAACCCTCAGTTTTTCCCTCCTGCACATCAGACTTCATAGTCCACCTAAAAATAAGAGCCAAAGGTAGAAGGACAGAGAGATACCAGTATGAAAGGCAAGGCAGGAAATAAACGAACACACATTAGGTCACACAGACCACTGGCCAAGCCCAGAAACCTAGACTCCGCTCTTTCAACCACAGATCAAAAACCTACAGCTCAGGTGTTCAAGTCTGCAGGTCATCAGCTACTGAACAGCTGGAGCAGGGCCAAAACTGGTCTGCAAAAACAATCACCTTTCTTGTCCCACGTCTCATGTGCTGATCGATCAGGTATGAATGACAGGAGCTCCTGGAGCCGAGGCCCTTCGACTTCTATATGCAGCAGGAGAGAGAAGCTTCTGCCTCATGTAGAGGTAAGAGGTGGCTGAGCGAGGCAAAGCTTCCCAGCTCTGGGAAGAAACTCAGTGGAATACATGCCTACAACCTCATAAAGAAGAGTCTGATATGGTACACTGCCCTGGAAAGGTTCACCCTCTAAACATCTATACCTCCCCTACAAATTAACCTGTTTTTCCCTCGTTCTGTCATTAGGTGCCATTGTGGTGCTGCACCTCATCTGCTTTCCTCTTTGCTGCCTCTTCCACCTGGTGCTGCGTGCTTCAAAAGACATGCTTCATAGACAGCAGAGAGAAAATTAGTAGAGCAAGGAATGAAATGGCAGTAGATTGACTCCAAAAAGTACAGAAAAACAGAGATTTGTGCAGAAGAACTCTGAGGGAAGACATGTTACACAATTACTTAGTTCGACTAACAGAAAGTAGTAAAGAAAGTGAAGTCATAAAGAAAATATGCATAAGAATATATATACTATAAGTATATATATATATAATAAATAAGAAACACTTCCTCTTGCACATGAAAGACTAAACACCAAAGAATATACATTTCAGAACTATCAAAAAGGTTAATACTAAAATACATTATGCATTAGATATTATACAAGAGCATTCATTCTCAGAGTATTCTGTTTTTTTTTTTTTTTTCTCCTGATAGCTGATGTAGAGGAGTATTCCTTCCTTTAAAGGGAGGTTCGCCAGGCCTAATTAGCCATCAGAATCCTGCATTTTGGATGTAAAAGCACCTACTTAGCCTGGTTTGGTGCTGGCCTTCTAGAGTTCAGGTCATCTATCTAAGGGATAAAGGAAAATCCTGAAAAACATTGTGAAGGGATGCTACCACCAAAATGGCCAGTGCAGCTGACTGAGTTCTAAATTCTGGAATCAGGAACAGATTCCAGAATTCTCATTCCTCATTCCTATTTTGCCTCCTACTTTCCAATGAAACCAACCAAAAAGACATCAATTCTTGATGGAAACTAGCAGCCTGAATGCTTTGTTGAACATAAACCTCCACACTCCTTTTGAAATCTCTAGATATCCTTGAAGAAATATGGGGCTGCACTTCAGTGTATTCCATCAAGCACCAGTGGATATCAGCTCTGCAGAAACTGCCCTTTTTGTGCTGCTGCCTAGGAGAAGGAATAAATTGTTTTCACGGGTGTTTAAATTTAGTTCCAGATCCCCACACAACCACTAACTTAGAGAGATAAAAGAAAAAAAAATCATCATTCTTTATACACCTGTTACTTTATGTTCGTCTGGACTATAGTCCAGAATGGTCGGTAGCCTATTTTTTAGGTTGTTTGGACACTCTCACAAGTCTCCCGTTTTAATGATTCTGCAAATAAAAAGGAATATTTGCACCTGCACATCAAAGAAAAGTCTTTGCAGGCATAATGAGTTTTGCAATGAACTTGCACAAATGCATTCTAGCAATCCAACCTGTTACACTTTAACTCTTGATCATCAGCATCTATCAAATATTTACCCAACTGAAATTACAGGGCAAAGGTTTCTGCTGAGGGAAACAAAAAGCAAATGGTCAACAGGACTGAAACGCAATGAAGGGAACAAGCACACACAGATGCAGCTTTTTTAAAAGAATATTTTGAAAATGAAACAATGCCGGACATTATTGGCCAACATTTTCCAAGCCTTTTGTATGGTCCAGTGTTTCCAGTCATTACTCCCCATAACAAACCTGAAAAACTACATTAGACACACTCTTTTCAGTCACTTAGGAGGAGCATCAATGAAATTGCAGTTCCCAAAATGAGTTACATATTGCCCTACCTCACTTGAACACATACACAGTACCAAAAAACATTCATCTCAACTGGAAGTGCAGGACTAAAAACACGGCACATCTGCTCCTATTGACTGATGGAAGACGTCAAGCCAAATTATAAAGGAACGTACACTCATTGCAGCCGATTCCCCGCTCACACTTAATATCCAGCTCCAAATTTCAAAACCAAAAGGGACTGGAAGGTTTCAACCTTCCATATTTTCCTTTAAAATTTTAAGGAAGAGCCAACAAGACAAAAGCCTTTTAAATGACAACAGCAAACAATTGAGACACTGGAAGAGAACACGTTCTTTGGATACAGAAGAGACCAATAAACCCTTTCTCTCTCCTCCAGAGCTCTTTATATTTACGGCCATTACAAGTTTTACCAGTAATCCGTCTACGAAACATTTCTTTCTAATGCAAGGTGAAAGAGCTACATTCTAACTGATTTAACCGAAACTCTTGATTTACACTAGCTTAAGAATCATTTTGTTCCTTTCTAATTACAAAATATAAAAGATAGAGGTATTTGTTGCAGCAGCAATAGAACAACAGACCTTGTAATACAATCAGGAACTTAGTCATTTAAATGTTAAGGGCTTAGATGTTTTTCCAGTCTCTCACCTTTCACTCTCTCCCACTCAAAACACTCACACTATTTACATTTTCTTTTCACTTCCTTGTACATTTGGGTAGTACTCACCTCTTCTTTTCCACTGTCCGGTACCCTGCAGTAGACATCTCCTGTTGACGGATTATAGGAGTCTATGTAGGACGAAGAAGGAACAAATTTGCCAGCTATAAAGTTTTCCAGCACTAAAAGAGTCTTTGAGGAAGACATTGTTAGCAGCTTGCTTTATCTATGATTTTTTCCCCTAAGAGTTGTCAGTTTAGATTAGTAGTTTTGTGTTATTTGCACTGCCAGTTGAACTCCTCCCTCTCTCTCTCTGTCCTCTCTGCATCGCTCTCTCAAAAGTGGGAAGGAGCCCCAGCAGCAACAGCAGAAACAAAGAGGAAAGGAGGAATAATTACCAGGTCTGTGATATTTTTTTTTTTTTCCTCACAGTTTAAGCATAGAGGCAGAATAAGTTAAGATCTTAAGAATCTTCACTTTTGCATGTACAGAATGCAAAACACTAAAGAAGGTAGAAAAATAATGGCTTGACATGGAAATTTCTTCCTGTAACAGTTTTTCAAGGTACAGAAAGCAGTAAGTTATTTTGTAACTATTGTTATCAAGTAATTCAGTACCTTCAAGTCTAGCCCAGGACACTCAGCTTACCACCGGAGAACATATAGCAGAGGTACTTTGACTGGCATGTCTATAGCTCATGTTTATTGCTTTGTCATGAATATTTTTTAATGTAACCTTTTTCAATCAGAACAATCCCCAAAACATTAACCACTACAAGATGCTGAGTGCTCCTTCATTTAAAAAATCATGAGTAGTTGCGCTCTCCTACAAGGTATAGTATAGTCTTTCTGGTATACTGTTTAAACTTAGTTTTTGAAAAAGAAGCTAACAGGGACTTTCCCTGGAATGCAAAGAATGATATTCCAGTGGAAATCCTCTGACATGCTACACACAGAATTCTGTTACTCAGATTTTGCTTTGACATCCCAAGAACCTGTAATCCCTTTAATACTGCAACCAGACAATATATCTCTCCAAGATAGAGTTTTTAGATTCCTATAAATTGTTCAAGAGGAAAGGTGGAATAATTACTAGGTCTGTGACACTTGTTTTTTTTCCTCACAGTTTAAGCACAGAGGCAGAATAAGCACGGGTATCATCCCTTGCACTACCCATTTATTCCAACCATCACTGCCATTTTAAAGAGCAGTATTTTAATTCCAGAGACTGGACATGTAAATCAGCAGCTTATGAGGTTTTTAGACGCTAGACCAGTGTCAACTCCTAAAACTTCTTGTGGATCAACACAGAATTGTGTTTTGATTGAATAAAGGTGATATGGCTTTATTGCCCAACAACAAATTTATTCATCAACCATCTGAAGCCTCTGGGCAGAGCTCAGATCAATGCTGAAAGACAGGGCAACCTTGTGTTAAAACTATAATATTGGGAAATACCTCTAGCTATCCCAAGCTACAAATCAGGAAACCATGAAATAGTTTTTCTAGTCACAGAGTACAGAGCCTCAAAATTTATCATGCATCCATATGTGAATGGGGTTATTGGAAGTTCATTTTCAGAATTGTGATGCCTTACATATAAGCAAAAAGGATTATACTGAAGTCTTAAAATCGAAGAAGCATTCTTCTGCTTCTAGTGTTTTAGCTGTCCCTTGACTTAAAATCAATCTAAACATTTTTTAAGTTTGAAGGCAAGTTCCAGTGGAGCTTGTTCAACACAGAAGTTTGGCAGCATCAAGTTCTGTAATCCTACAAACATGGAAACCTTTATGCCTGTCTGGTAAGTACTGGCAAGTATTTAAATACAATTTACAGACTATAAAAAGTAATAAATAGTACATAATTCATAGGATAGCTTCAGTGTGGGCAGTAACAGTTTTGATATAGTTCATTTGTAAGATCAGACATCAGTTCATTTCAACACACAGCATCACTGATACTTCCACAAATATGCATGCAGTCAACAGCACAATTTACACAGATCAAGTGCATGTATGTGATGAACTGAAGATAAGCACGTGACTACAAAAAAGTAACCTCTCACTAGGTGTGAAAAGAATATATACAGACAAGCATGAATACATGACTTTGCACTAAACAGCGGTCATAATTTTCTGTGTTCCTTACTACACAAGGGGTGGGTATATTTCAGTAAACTGAAATGACTGATGCTTTGGAGAGAGTATTTTAGTTCTCTCCCTGCACTATAAGCCAGGATAAAAATTATAGTCTTCTCCATATTCCACTCATATATATAGTCCCCAAGATATTTGGGGTCTTCTCTCAGTTCCTATAAAAACCTTCAAAATTGTTGAAAAATGTGCCTCTCCTGGATTCATGCTGGAGATGGCAGAAGGGTCTGATCGTATTTATCTGTCAAGTGGTTAAATCTCTCCTCTTACTGAAAAATGGGAAGGAGTTACAGGTTTCAGCAAGCATAATAATCTAATTTAAGCATATATTCCAAAATTAACTTCCCAACTGGTATTCAAAAGATCAAGAATTCTGAGTGAGAGATATATACGTCAGGCAGTAAGTACACAAACATGAGTTGAAAATGAATTTCACAAGAAGAAGCCATAGGCTAATGCCTCATCTTAGCTCACTAACTCATATATGAATATGGAAATCAATAAATGATTCAACAGAGTTTAGAAGTATTTAAATAACAAGAGATCAAGGACACAAAAATTATGCTCAAAGCTATTTTATTATTCTTACATTTTAAAAAATAAAATTAGCCAATGTTGGCACAGCTTCCACTACACCGCAAAAGAAACTTTAAATAAATTTGGGGATAGAAAAAAAACCAATCCGAATACTACATGCCATTTTCTGCACGTATATAGTCCTTTTTTCCCTGAATATGCATTCAACTCAAATCTCAAAATATATTAGACCAATTAAGTTACTTTACTGAATTAATGTGCAGCAAAAAAGCAAATCAAAGAAAATATGTAAACAATTTATGTGTGGAAGAAGTTTGTTTCATGATAAATCATCATCATTTTCTCTAACTGAACTTTCTAAGTATGTTTCCATCAAGTTCTTTAAGGGGTAATTCCACGTGGAATACATGGACTTCTGAGATGAGAAAGTGCAAAATTAACAATTCCTTGTCAGTTGGCATCTTGCTCTGCAGTGGGAGAGACTGATGAAGGGCTCCCCAGAAGCCTAATACGATAAGACTTTTGTCATTCTATTTTGCCCCCGGTTAGCTGCACTTGTTCCTTCAACTGAAGTAACTGGATTCTTAAAAGTGTGGATATCTGATTGCATTTTGGTTGGATTGTGGAAGTTCTGGATCTGCTGTCATTCTTTAATCTATAAACAAAAGCAAATGGAAGAAACCAATTGAAAAACAAAGTCCTTGAAAACAAAAACAAGCCACAGTAAAAATGGTCAATATTTCTTATTTACAAACTTCTTTTGATATAAAATCAGTTTGATTTCAGAAAAACAGATGTATATTAAAATCCTGAGGGGTTATTTTTAACTGGAAAGAGGAAAAAAAAAAAACAAGTTCTAAACAGATGTTTCTTGAACACAACTGTGGCAAACTTCCCATACATTTTTTTTTCAAAAGAATAAATTTACTTTTTAAAACAAAGGGTGTAAAATCAAATAGGACTTAATTATAAAAACGTAACGTTATGCATGTTGAGTGTAAAGAAAGTCCATTATAAGAGCATCATACCTCTGTGATAACTCCTGCAGCAATAGTGGAACCACCGTAGCGTAACATAAACCTTCCCAGCTCTTTAAAATCCTTATATAACTCTAGAGCTACAGGTCTTTGAGTTTGTAGTTCTATTAAAGCATTCTGTCCTTTAGTCAGTAACCTGTAGGGTTAAATAAGCAGAAAATCCTATTGCTAATTCATATACGCATTAATTGAAAGGAGAGCAATGAATAAAGGAAAAAATTCATTCTGTAAAGCCAAAAGAAATTACAATGAGCAAGGTTGATCTCAAGTATAACAAAGGTCACAAGGCTGAAAACACATTTGCCTGCAGCATATCTTTTTAAAAGACATTTGTGTTTGTTTTAAAACTTTCCAGGGACACATTCGGCGATTTTTTTCAAAGTTAATTACCCCATTTAATAACTACTTTTCACATCTAGTGCAACTCTGTCTTTTCTCATATACAGCCCTAGCATTTAAAGAGGATGTGGGCTTCCTTTACTTCACCAGCTCATTATTTTCTGGAAGTCATTCTCTTCCCATTTTCTTCTCATTACCTATCAGTGACAACTTTAGCCATGCATTTTTTGGCAAAGGATTTTTTTCATTATGTTACAGCTGTCAAACAGCCCTTCAACCCAAAGACAGCTTTAAATAATAGAGAGATGGTCCCGTAGCTTTAAGTGTTGGAAGAAAACAGATCCAGAGAAACCTAAATCTGCTGTTGTTCTCCAACTCCACTGCCTAGCAGAGTTTATTTTGGGCAGTAACACACTTTCAGATTTATACCAGGAATCCCCCAGGAATTTCATGACAAAGGTAATTCTAATCTTATACCCTTTTAAGTACAGGACTGCTGATCTGGAATTCATTCCTGACCCTGTGACTTGCCTAAGTGAACTTAGGCAAGTTATTTTACTTCTTGGGTGATCAGTACTTAGTAAGCGGGTATAAGAGGCTCCCCTTTATAAAGCATTCTAAAAAAATAAATGAGAAAACAATCCAAAAAGGAAAGTATACTTTCATGTCCTTATAAACCCACTATTGCTTCATAATAGAACCTACTTGATTTGCCACACATTAACCAAAACTCAGCTGCCCATTCCTCAGGTAATTATTAACTATTCAACACACTTACTTCGGTTTTTTCTTTGTCACTTCACCAGTACTTTTGTGCAGGACGCTCAATAGTCTTCTAATAGTGGCAGGTTCACTTACAGTTTGATAGTGTAAAAGCACCTAAAATAGTTTTATTTTATCAGTTATTAAACTCTCTAAAACAAACAGTAATTCTACTTGTTAATATATGAAAATATTAACTTCTTTTTAATTCAGACTCATTTTGTCAACAAATGTTTCATAGTTTCTCACAGGAGTTTGCACTTCAGTTCCAATGACTTTTCCTATTATCTAATTTCTTTATCCCTGCAGATATGACAAAGGTTACTACTAAAAAATGAAAAATATATTCATAATTAAGTGCTTTGTGCTGTGACAAAATAATTCTCTAATAGGAATGATTTTTTGAGGTATCTTGCAATCAGATGCATCACTGTATTATACATCGAATAGTTTCTCAAGGAATAGCCTAGACTGACTCCGTGATGGAGCATTCTTTAGAATTGCTTAGCTACATATCAAAAGTCAGTAGAAGTATGCATGAGCAGTTAGAATACCACCTCACATCCTCTTCAAATTACAGAAGAATTAGGTATTTCAACCGGGGTGGGGGGTGGGGAGGAATTGGGATTCCAAATGAATCTTGAAAAAAGAGAGGGACAAATGGCAGGGGGAGCCAATAATATATAATAAACATATAATGAACATAATAACTTTCAAGACACTCACAGGAAATCCTTTAGTGATTGGAACTTCAATATTAAAGATGAGAATCCGAGCTCTGAAACGGGTACAAGCTTTAATGGGTTCCTTGGGATCACAAAATACACAACCAACACTACAAGAGGGGAGAATAAGAGAAACTGATGCACATCATGATATAAACCTGTTTATCACTTACACTGGAAAAAGAAATATTTAAGAACAGAGATAATAACACTAAAATACAATTAAAACAAAAATCAGAATACTACATAAAAACCCATAGCAAAATTATTTCCTACATCATGTCTACAGTGTTCTGTTGGTACACATGAAGAAGTTTGTCTAGTTCAATGAACAAATACATCCATTGCTAGCCAGTTTCTAAAAATGTCACTGTTTCCTGTACTTTGAAGAATTAGACTTTCATTAGAGATTTTCTAATTTCTAGACCAAGAGCACAAAATGCTGCAAGTTGCCCAAAATTGCAGCACTAATGGCCAAAATTCAACTAGAAGATGATCACAATCAGGATTGTCAAAAAAATAAGTTTCTCATCAGCATTCATTTCCAAAAAAAAAAAAAAAAGTCATGTCACAAGAAAGTTACTGCCTGCTGCAAGTCAGTAAGTAGACTAGACACAGCTTTCTGAGAGCAGCTAACCTGCTACCTAAAATGAAGTGAAAACTAATCCTACAAGGAAACACGTAACCAAAGGGAATGAACAGCACAAACCTCTAAGTCAAATGAAATGGAATTTCAAAGAAAACTTAGAACTTGTGGACAAATTTAACACACTCTCAAGAAAAATGACATCAAAAGCAAAAATTTGATTCAAGTCTCCATTCAACAAGTAGAACGGTATTTCTTTTTCCTCATTTACCAGTGTGTGGTAAATAAAAAATCATTATGAAAAAGAAAAACAGAATAAAAACTCCTGTTATTTTTTTCCTAAAAGGAATGGTTAAAACAAGCAGTAGCTTGAAATCTTGATGTTTGAAGTCCAACTAAAATGTAGGAAAGCTATTCAACTTATGGATCCAATTATCCAGCCTGAATAAGGACTGACAGGCAGCAAATACATACTCCTCAAGGTTTAGTGTGAATCTATACATTAAATAAACCTTAAAAGCTATTTGCTAAATGTCTTACAGAATACATTAAAATAAGGTTAGCAAAACCTTTAGCAAAACAGAAAGAAGCTAAGGGGGTCAAATAAACAGCTTCCCACCAACCAGTTTGTTTAGTTTTCAATACCGGCATGCAGCGGCAATTGTTTTGATAAGTCTTGTTCCAATGATTAATGATTTGGTAAGTTCTTCAAAAATCTTTTGTTTCATTTAACAAAATCTAGCTAAGTAGGCAACTGGGATATCTGAAAAGAAGTCTTAAAAGAACAAGCTTTTGAAGGTTACCAATGTCAGCACTAGGGCCAAGTAAGAACACTAACAGTACTCTTCTGAAGTTGCCGTTGTACATATAGCAGATGTTTCCAACGTCCGTACATGCAAGCCAGGTGATATGCATCACTTTGGTTTTAAATATCCTGGTAGCCAAATCATTCTTCAAGTAAACCGCTGATTGTGAAGGGTAATAGTTATAAAGCTTTTCATTAAAAACAAACCGTTACTTAGACTGAAACTCAGTTTTGCTCACTTGATTTTGATGATATCCATGCCGGTCAAAGTGAGACTAACGTGATCTCCTGCTGCAGCCCAATCAACTGGTTCATCATGCAGTGTAATTCCTGGAAATGAGTAAGAACAGAACCTCACAGTGAAGTACCTAGGTTCTAGGCTACAAACAAACAGCTCTGTTTGGACCATTTGTGCTTCATCAACCATTACTCATCAGTTTTCAATATGAATGGGCTGAGAGTAAAAGCTTTTCAACTGAGAACACTGAGGAAGCACTTTTTTCTCCTTGGCAGGACTCTCTTCTTTCACCCCACCCTGCACACAAGAGCATGGCTCTATTGAAGCAAAGAGGGGACCTGGCGCTTGTCACAATGCGGATGTCACCGTGCGGATGACGCAGTCCTGAAAATACCATAGTACTAATATCTCTGCCTGCCCCACCCATCCTTTGAAGCACACGCACACCCTAGACCGCATCTTTCATATACTTTAATAGTACTGTGTCAACTTTCATTTACCTTAAGTGGATTTGTTGACTCTTTCATAAAAAGGCGTAACAGACGCCTTTCGTTCGCAACGACGTTGCATCTATGAGAAAGCATCTTTAAAAGTAATTTTATCTTGATTTTTAAATGCATTCCAAATGTTTTAAAGATAACCTCGCTGGTGGGGGAAGACAAAACTAATTGCTCCCAATTTTACATTCTGAAGCATTCTGGCAGACGTCAAGAAATTTCTTAGCCAAAAAAAACACCCTGTTTTATGAATACTGCAGGTATTTATAGGATATAATTCTATTTCACTGCATATTTGCAAATCAACTGCAAAAAACACCTATCAGGATAGGTCAGAAAACAGCATTCAAACATAAGCATGTTAAGCATTTGAAGTTCAGCTTCTTGAAATGAATAACTGGAATCCTAATGCACACATTACCTTCAATCAGTATTGTATGACAAATTACCTACTCTTAATACTACTAAAAGTAGATACTTAATGAACTAATTCCCAACCTTTATCTACATTTGAACCATATGAGATGCAATGTGTGTAAGAATAAATAAATAAATAATCGCATAAATGTATTGGAGGATTCTCAGACAAAATTTCTCTTTTCCGATGCCACTTCCCCCATAGCCACAGCTGACTGAGGGGTGTGACTAGGGCAGTTCGATATCCGCTCTAGTTATCACAACATTCCCTTGCAAGGTGAGCAATATTTACAAAGGTCTAATCCAGCATATCAAAGAATTTCCCAAATTAGCACTGAATAAACTGATTTTCAAATCAGAATGACAGTTTCATCAGCAAATTGCTGGATCCAGGCTAGACACACTAGTCCATTTATTTGTTTTGAGGGATTAGTTGTTAATTCATTGGTCAATGTTGCAGGAATTTCACAACTTTATCTTTGATTTTGCATAAGAAACAAGAAAACTCTGCTTTACAAAGACAGTAATCTTAATTATGAAACAGGTAAAGATTTCATCTGCTAACTTAAATATTCCTTTTTCTATAAATCAAAAGTATTGGTAGTATTTCAAATCGAATTTTTGTCTCCTTTGTAGCTGCTCCACACTTATCCTAAAAGTATGGAAGGATCAATGGCAAATATTATGAACAACTGCACAAATTTGTCATTTTTTTTGCATCTTGTTTGTAAAGAATAATTTAAAGAACATTGTTGTAAAGAACAACAATAATGTTGTTCAACATGCTCACACTTTCTGGCAGCAGTAACACACCACAGCCAAGCTGAATCTTAAAGATTCCTGTATTGCATATTTTTATAGCAGTGAACTGTGGAACTCAGATGCTTTTATAGACTCTTCATGAAACAATGTAAAAAAGGCATGAGGCTACACCATTAGGAGTATCTGAAGCTGTAAAAAAGGTAAAAAGCATGAAACATTTCACATACTCTTCAGACATATTTATACAGACACAGTCACATCTGAAGAAATTCGTTTTATGCTTTCACATTTTATGTTTGACAGTTAGTATCAGTTTGACAATCCGTTACCATTTCAGTAACTGCTCCTAGCCCGGTATTGACCTGAAAGTAAACAAGCTTCTAAAGACTGTACCTTTTGCAGTGCAAGTTTCATTGGGAGGCATCGCCAGAAGTCGTTCTCCAACCTGAATATAGCCTGCTTCTATTTTACCAGTCACACAAAATCCTGATCCTTGATCTGAAATAACAGTAATATTTTAAAGTGATTTCATAGGAAGGTCAATTTCCCATCACGAACACTTCAGCAGTGCACAGACAGTTTTAAATATAATAAAGCTTTTACCCCAACAGAGAGTTCAGCACTTGCAATTTAGACAGCTGTGCCTCATAATGAAAATGAAACATTAAATTCAAAACCTCTAGATCTTAAATTTTTCAGAATTTATATCCTTCTTTAAACAAATGTAGGTTCATGAAGAAGCATGTTTTAGTTTTTCAGTACTAGATTAAGCTTCTTATTTTCTAGCAATTTTATTTAGCACTTTTGTTACAACTACAGACAAAAATATTCCATAGACACCTTACAGAAATTCTCAGGGTTAGACCCCAATTCCTATGCTCCTCACTGCTTAGCTGCCTCAGAATCCCGGAAGCTCCATCTGCAAGCTTCTTTTACTCCTAGAAAGTCAAAGATTGATTCTGTTCTATCTAATATGAGAAGTTATTAAAACAATGGATGACTTAGTATTCCCGAGTACCAGATTTACATATATTTTTCTTCTGGAAAGTCTCTATACTTACCAAATATGCTATTATTTTAATTGCACATTTTAAAAAATGTGCAATACAAAACCACTCTGTACTTCTAGTGCTACACACACACACATTTACACATACACAACTTAAATGCCTCATCTGCAGTATGTTTATAGAGAACCCTCTGACATGAATTTATAAAGACTTTCACAGTCATTCCAAATGGCAAATAGATAAGGAACTTAGCATTTTGTGTGTCATATTAACCTTAAACCACATGCTACAAATTTCTTTTCTCTCATTACAATTATTGATGAATGCTTCTACCTATCTGGAAAAGTATTATCAGTACAGTTAACAAATTAATTTTCCTCTATTCATTCCAGCAAGTTAGATGAATACAATCAGTTAACAGATGACACAGGATGTTAAGAGAACTGAAAACTGGAGAGACCTGCTACAAAAAAAACAACTCCAAGTTATGCTACAAATACCATCTGGATACTGTGCACAAAGAACCCAACGCTGGCTCTGCAAGCATTTGCAGACAGCCAGACCCATGAGCGGGGAGGCCCAGGCTCCCAACCATGCCCTGCTCTCACTCAGAGGGAATCAAGCACCAATTCTCCTTCCCTGGATAGCACAAGTACCCATTTGGCAAACCTGTATGTCACCTAGGATCTCGCTTTGTCACAGGCTCGCTACAGCCTGGGAAGCATGAAGCTCCTTCAGCTGCCACAGCAAATCACTACAAGCACAAACATACAGCGGCAGACACAACCTGGGTATAAAGAGCCAGATTTTACATCCATCTTGATACTTAGGTTCTGTCTGTATTTGCCAAGAGTTCCTGGCTGCTAGAAAAGACTGTCCTAAAGTTAAGTCAAGTCATACCCTTGACAGCATTAGACTGTATAAGGAAACTGAAGGGGCATGAGCTTAAAGGGACCTCTTGGTTCAGGAGGTAAGTTTGACTGCAGAAAATATTAGGAGAGCTAAGGAGGAGAGCAGCTAAAAAGAGGCTGAGGTAGATGAATTGCATATAAGATAACCTTAATAAAGCAAGAGGTTTTCCAAGCTGTGTAAGAATAAGCTTAGCACTATCACTTTTTATATACTTCTATGGACAGCTCTTCCCAAGTATGTGCCCAGGTTGGCATAGGGCTTCCTCTGGTGACATTCAAGTTGGTTTGGTTTTGAACTCACAGGCTGGGTGAGGGAAAGGAGATACAAAACTAACACACACCTAAAACACATTTTCGAAGTGATAAAAGTTATATTTGTAAATTGAGTTCCTTTACACAAAGCCATTATTTATTTTCTTTCTTTGGTCTATCAGACCTTTTTTCTCCAGAGCAAGTTCAAATCCCTTTATCTCGTAAAACTAAGCTCAACACAAAAATGATTATTGCAACATAAAAGTTAGTTTGAATGTTAGTTTGAAAGATCTTAATCAATAATCTCAACACAGTTTCTCACAGATGTCTTCTCACAGAAGAAAACAGTGTGATGGTCTTAATAAAGGAATTGGTGGTAACACACTAGGGTAAGTTCTCACATATGGTTTCAATATGGTTGCATTATAACTTCAGTATTCTAAGCAAGCTATCCTAGGGCACAAAACACAATCTCTTTCTGAAAGACCCACATCAAAACTACAGAGAACTCTTTTTTTTTTTTTTTTCTATTATGATCAATATTTTCATCTGACTTATTAGTATTTCTGCTGTAACACCTAAAATATAAAAGTAAAATTTCTATTAAAATAGTTAATTATTTGTAAGGTATTTAATTAAAAAATATACACAGAATTTCAACTCCTGCTCTCATTTAGTTTGCAATGTTTCTTGAGGGGGTTCCAGAAAGTTTAAAACGAGGCAAGAGTGTTACAAACTTATTTTTATTATCTTTTTCTAAATTAAACCTAAATTTAAATGTGTTTAGCTGGAGAGAAAAAAAAAAAAAAAAAAAAAATTTACCACAAAAGCCTTATTGCTCACATCAGCCTATTTCCTCCAGACAAGAGGAATAAAGCCTGATTATAGTTACTGGCTGCTAGAGAACAAGGAGGCACCTTTAATTGCATTCTCTGCTGGCTGTAACATCCTTAACGCTACCATCTTTTTCTTTATCAACCTAAAAAGTCGTAAGATGAAAATGGAGGAATGGAGGCAATGAACATAAAAGGATCAAGTCAAACTCTGTCTAAATGCAGGAGTGGAGTGACATGTAAAAAGAGTCCAAAGATACATTTGCAAGAGGTTTAAGAAACATTCTTCTAAGGAACAAGAACCAATTCTGAAGAAAAAGGAAATCCCAAGCTCTGTCACACAGGACCACCAACCCACTACAGAGTCAATAAGCAAGCCATTTAGAAGAAGCAATTCTTCTTTCTCAATTTCTTTTTCAGTGTGTTTTTTCAGTGGTACTATCTAATATTCCATGAAGAAAAGTCATAGAAAGGTTCCTATTCCTGTTCAGGTACTGTAACACACGAAATTCCTTCTTTTCTTTTTTTTTTTTAAGTTTTACTTTAACATAATCTTTCAATGCACATCCTTACATTCACGTCTTAAATATTAGTGAAATGATAGTAAAAATACTACAAAAACAACTAACCTTTAAAAACATCGGCGACGCACAACCTAAATGGTTTATCCACTGATCTTTGAGGTGGCTTGAAAGCATCTGCAAATAAATTGATAATACCTTGTAGAATTTCTCTATTTACTGATTATCTCAATAACTGCTCCTTTAAAGGCAAATAAGCTATACTGCATTCCAAAATATTTGTCCCACTTCTCCCCCTGAAGTTCTGACATGCATGCATACAACTACAATATCATATTAGTTCTTAACTTAGAAAAAACGCACTCACCAATTTGCTCTAGCAAACATTTGCCTTTATACCACTTTGTGAGTTCATCTGACTGACCCCTTGTAACTAAATTTTCTCCACCAAGACCACTTGTTGGGATATAAGCCACATCAGACTCCTAATTAAGAAAAACAAGCAGAAGTTAAAATACATTATAACAACATTTTAAGAGAAGGGGTATATTTTTCAATACTATGCTTCCAAGCTATGAAAAAAACAGCATGGAGAAGATGAACTCTTTGGCTGATTTATTTCCATTCTTTCCTACTGTCTGGTGGTCTTAGGGCTTCTTACCAAATCAAGAAATCAGATATCTGGATTAATGATTGCAATTATACTAACTGGAAGCTGAATTTACATACAGAACTCCAACTGCATATTTGACAGGCACATTCCAGGATGAATTGATGGTTCTAGCATAATAATTTTAGGAAGGCTTCAACCAACCAATTAGATAGGAGTTTGAACCAAGGAAACACAAAAACAATCAAGAACAAGAAATAGAAATTGTTCCTACTGGTTCATAATTCACAATGAAACCTGCACTGATATAAAACGTTCTACTATAATCCATGTAATTCTGAACATTAAGATGGTCTGTTCTGCTTTGTAGAAAAACAACCCCAATGGAGTGCAAAATAGATGAGCACCCAAAAGATTCAACAGACCTAAAAAAAAGAGGAGGCAATACTACTAAAGAGCATCAAGAACTACGCCTTAACCAAGGCTCAATAAACACCCTGCCATTAAGAAGGTAATGTGCTGTACTACATGCATACATACTACCAGAAGGAAAGTGTCACAAAATAATAACCTGGCTGAAACACTGCAGAAACCTCCTCCTATCCTCACCCCAAAACCTGAACAGAGCAACAAAGATCTCAGAAATACACATTACCTTAAAGCCAGCTTGTCTAAGAAACTGGCCAAGCTTACTGGTAATTTCCTGAAATCTTTCCTGTTGCCAATTGACCTAAAAAGAGAACAAAGATTATAAGAATAAAATTCTGGATTGTTAAAAAAATGCAATTTTACATTAAGCTTGAGACTTGACAAATGGCTGCACATCATCAAATTAGTAGATTTTGGGGGTTTTATTTGTTTGTTTTGTGATAGTTTGTGATAGCTTTTTTGTTTTGTGAACACTTGGTGATAGCAAACATCAGAGCCATAAATTTCCAAGTCCATTAGTTGATTTACCAATAACTAGCACCTTAATTCACACAAAATTTAGATTCAGCAAGGTACATGACAGTAATAATCTGAAAGCCAAACAACAGTTTTTAAAACAGTTTAAGTGTCTGAAGAATGCTCTTGGGGCCTTGACCTGAATGGCCACCCTGGCAGCTGCCAGACTGTTAGCTGCTTATTTGAAATCTAGAAGGAGATTTTCACACACACAGTGGAGGAAATTCCCCCTGCTCATTTTATCATCTAAACTGTCCTCCCCTATGCTGTGAAAACGCACTGATAAACAGAAAGAAAAATATTGTAAACACAAAGACTACAAGGCCTGAGACTCAAAGAAAGCTTACAAAGCATTTTTTAGCTTTGCAAGAACTGATATGCTTAAGGGATAAAAATCTTGGAAGGAAGCCTTTCCATTACATACAGCAACTAAGTACATACCTGGTCCATTTTGTTGACTGCAACAGCTAGCTGTGTCACTCCAAGAGAACGCACCAATAATCCATGCTCTCGAGTCTGACCACCAGTCTCAAACCCCGCTTCAAACTCTCCTCTGCTGGCATCCACAACCAAAATTGCCACATCAGCCTAAAATAAGCAAACAAAAAAAAAACCAAACAAACAAAAAAAACCCACACAACTGAAAGTAGTTAAGAGGTGAAAATAATTCAGATTAATAAGTCAATCAGCATTATTTCACACAAAACCTACTTTACACAGAAGGAAGATCGATATGGACCAAATGCAATTGAAACTGCTTATTTCTACCTCCGAGTTCCATGCTCACATCAGTGAAAAATTATGGCACTGCATCACCTCATGTCATATACCACAATTTTATATAGCATATAGTAATACAGCAGCCAGCTCTTTTCTTGGGGAACCTACCTTCTCTAAACTCCCCACCATGTTCATGCTCCACAAATTTAAGAAGAGATGTAGGTAAAATGTTCCGTTCTCCTTGGTGTGTATGCACAGGACCCTGCCTACAAGCCTGAGCCCGGGCATGGTCATTTCGAAAAGCAGCAAAAATAACAAATAATCCCCCTCACCACACAGTTAGGAGAATCAGTGCACTCCATATGGGATGAGGACGTTTCACAGTCTACTCCACGTGCTGGAGCATGCCAAGTTCATTGACTGGTAATTTGTGACTCACACACCAAAGCCCTCAAATACAAGTGGAAAAAGCTTAAATAGTCTTTATGTATTTTATCGCCCAGGGCAAATCTCTGTCAGGATATTAAGAGCAAATAGGTATTGTGCTCTCTACAGCACCATACAAAAGCTAACATTTAAACACAGGAAAAAACAAAGTAGCACAGACTGTCTTAAAAGCTGCTAATATTTCTACTAGTTCACAACTTCTACCTATTCCAGAAGGTAACAGGTAGTTATAATACCATCATGTACCAAACGATGGCAACAAATACGAACAGGAAAAGCATTTGGTGTCAAAGGTGATATTCGAGGCAGTCAACTTATAGAACATAATGAAAGATAGGAAGGAAAGCAGTGTTTTCTCCCTGTCATTATATACACATGCTTCTGGATGCCAGGAGAGTAGGCCAGAGAGAGTGTCCTAGTTTTGAATTCCCCTCATCTCAAAGAGAGAAACTGGGCAAGTGTGAGAACAGCAAAGGAATGAGGGATGAATTTCCCCGCATCTCAAGCTCAAGTGTGCACTGTGGTAAACCCCTCATTCACAGGGAGGCAAAGGACATCCTCAAAGGACATCTGCATTTTCTAAACTGTAAAAACGATACCTAGGGACTAAAATGAATTAGCCATTTATTAATGCTGTGTACCAGATCCTAGCCCTGATGAGGCTGATTTGCATTTTGTATAACAGCAGTTGGGGATTCACCTTGCAGTGGTGGAATTCCCAGCAACAAAGAGGCATCAGGGGCATTTTCACATTTGTTTTCTTCCAATCATTTCCTGAGAGCGTTCAGGCTGCTCTGGCAGCCATTAGAGGACTTGTAAAGCTCCACTGATTCCCCTAACACAACATCAGAACAGTCTGGCCCCTCACAGTCCTGAAGGCTGAACAACAGAGATACATCAAGTCCTATTTAGACAGCCTTGTTTTCTGATGAACTGACGCAACTGCTGGCAAATCTTTTCTTAACACGTTCTCTGCATTACTTATTTCAAAAGACAACCCAGTTTGAATTAAAATTGTAATGGAAACACTAGCTGAGTCATTTTCCAGGATTCTGGAACTGCAAATACATTTCTAATTAAAGGGGAAAAAAAAGCTTCCTGTAACAAGTGTTTCACAGGGTACATGATTATACAAGCCCTACACCACAATTTGCGAACCTCTGACTATCCTGTGGCCTAACCACTGAGCCGCGAGATCTAAATTGTTACCCAGGCCCTGCTACAGACCTAGGGGAAAAAAATGGGGCAAACTAGTCTTCCTACAGTGTAATTCCTCTATCTGTAAAACCGATAACAATACTTACCAACTTTTGCAAGACCTACTGATATCTTAAGACAAAACTCTCATTTGAGACTGTGAGAAACACACACAAAAAAGCACTTCTAAACAGTAGCCTGCCTAGCGGGAGAGGGGAGTCATCACACCAATTTTTCTGAGATCCAATTCCACTATTTTTAAAAGGCTGCCCTCTTCAACAGGAAAGATATGATTCATTTTATTTCATGCAACTAGACGGATTACTCGCTCTGTTTGATTTATTATCTACATGAATTAAATAATTGACATATATGAGGATGGTAAACACCCTACTCAACTCACTAGGTAGTTCCCTAACACTTTAGACTTTACCCACAGTTCTCCCAAAGCAAGAGGGGCAGGTAGTTACTGAAAATGACCTATTGAAGAATATATATGCACTTCATATGAATGCATCTACATTGTATTTAGTCACCCCATACAAAATACTTGCTTAAATTAAAAAAAAGTCTTGTGTTTGGTATAGGCCCACTTTTTTTTTTTTTTTTTTTGTTGCTTCAGCTGAAAGCCACTTGAAATCTTTACCCCTAAAAAAAATTTACAGAACTTCTTGTTTAGCACAACTGTCACATTTGAATAGCTTTAAGAACAAGTCTTTGATTTATCTAACTGTAACTTAGTATTCAAATTACTTCCCTAGTAAGTGTGAAACTCTCCTCCAAAGAGCTAATTTACCAAAAAAAAAGAGAAGTAACTGCTTTTAAAAAGTTTAACTCATTTTTAAGTTTAGATAAGTTCACGAAAACTTTACAGCTATGTCAATGGCATCAGTGATTCTATCTCATCTTCAATTTAAAATGAAGAATTTTTTTTAATGTTATACATAATAAAGCTATTGTAGAAAGAGTTTTAAAATATATCTACCTGCGCGGCTCCTGTGATCATATTTGGAATGAAGTCTTTATGGCCTGGAGCATCCATCAATGTAATTACTTTAGTCTTTGTCTCAAATTTGGTCATACCCACATCCATTGTTACTCCTCTTAAATAAAGCACATAAGGACAAAACATTACAACTGCTTTGAAAGATCCACAGAAATAAAAAAGGTAATGCAGTCATGAAATAATATGCATTATGACTTTAACCTCACTTAGCCTGTACCAAGAGATGGAAAGACGCCTACTTGAATTAAGGCAGATCTCTGAAGTTGTCTTTGGGTAACTCTAGTTAGAAAGAAAACAAACATCTTGAATTAACAATACTAACTCCATGCCAACGGACTACGAGGTGCAAGCACAGTGAGAATATGAACAGAAAACTTTAATGAGCACCTGAATCATTACTAGTCTTTTAATATTTTGCTCTTCAGAAAGAGACACCATTCAATATCAGAAGCATAAGAATAAATAAAACTAGAAGGTAGGGACTAAAGTTATTACTTTAGGTTATAACATTTGCAAAGATCCACATTCAGAACTACTTATTTTCTAGGAGGGATCAGAGCTCTTTGGCTCAGTTCCACATCTCACTAATAACCCTGCTTTCTGCACAGCACACAGGATGGATTCACCTGAGCAAATGCAGACATCTCTCATGCACGAGTCTGTAGCTGAGCTAATTAGCTGCATCTCTCCTTACAGCCAAGGACCAGAAACAGGCACATAAGTTACAAGGGTACTCATTTTATTAGATACTTAAAATATTCCACTTCCAGTGGTAAGAAACATTTAGAGATGGCTTCATAAAAACTTTGATTTCAAAATACAAAACTCCAATACAGAGAAAATAAAAATAAGCAGAAATATCAATTCCAAATTCTGAAGAAAATTGTTAATTTATTAAAGAAGCAGCAAAAGTGTGGTGCTCTGTTGAATAATAAAAAATCCCTAACTTAAAATTCCTAATTTTAATTCCTTAAATGGAAGATAACCATTTTATATTCACAAACTTACTTTCCATTAAGGTTTATTTTTCTCCCCCCAACAAGGAATAAATACTCATCTGCCTCGGTTTTCACACGTTAATTACTCCCTATCATAGGTAACCAACTTTGTATGTTCATGGTGTAAATGAAAGTAATGGCATGTGTAAAAGTTATGTACATGCTGCATCTGCCGTTAAAAACAGCTTGATGGGTCCTGCTTTATCTTCATGTTCTTCAGCATCACTTGGCATTGTCAAAGTTATCTTTGAAACCTCTGCAGAATATATACTCTGAAACCATGGGAAATGGGCAATTGTTAAAAATATCTATTATATTAGAGAAATAAACTGTACCCTGTGATTTTAAATACACAGAAGAGAAAGGGTTAGAAACACTATGGTTAGAAACACTATGGTAAGACAAAAGAAAATGTGTTTATTATGTTGTCAACAAATAATGTCATGTCTGTAAAAATATATGATTTTCTTAAAGAGCATTTTTAAATGAGCTTGACTGCATCCCTCATATATTCCTTCAGTGATGCAATTCAATTTTAATTATATTACTTCAAGTTAGTAAGTTGTAGGCAGTGATCAAATAGAACCAATATAATTAATTTATTATGAATATATTTGATATTTAATGCAGTGCAAGTCACATGTGGCAAACTAAAATTTTACAGTGCTTCACTTACAGTCCTAGCACCCCTTGTACAAAGGATGTAACCTAGACCTTTTCTATAGAGACAATACACCAGAAAATAACTTGGCAGCAATGAACCAGTAAGAACTTTAGAATGCTTCTATTACTCAGGCTAGTGCATCTCATTTATTTTGCAGCTCTACTCTGCAGTCTATAACACACAAATATGTTGAGAAACACTTAGCTTCTCCGTGAGATTCGTATAATCAAATGAAGATATTACTTTTTTGGATAATGGATGCTTATATACATTACTATTCAAATATTTGCTAGCAAGTATTGAGTAATATCATCAAAAAGCTAGCATGTTTCTAACAAAGCATGATTAATTGAATTATATTTATTACCAAATGCTTTTCTTAAAAAAAAAAAAAAAAATCCATTAAAAAGTAATATTTCTACCTTTCTCTCTCTTCCCCAGTTTCATCCAAGACCCATGCATAGGCAAACGAAGCTTTACCAGCCTTCTTGGATTCCTGTTCATACTTGTGCATAGTTCTTTTGTTCACATTTCCCAAAAGGTAGAGCAGATGACCCATTAAAGTACTTTTACCTGCATCAACATGTCCTAAGGAGGGAAACAAACATTTTTAACCTAATTTACAAATTTCAGACAGAACCTGAAATACTGAATACTGAAAAAAAAAGGACATGTATTAATAACGCATATTCAATCCACAGTGTTTTATAAATATATACTTTCAAGATTAAGTACCCAGGCAACTTCATATTCTAGTAAATGAAGCCCAAATGTGACTCCCTCAAAAAATAATGGTCAAGCAGATGTGTTTGAAAACAGTATGAGAGTTCTCTTCCCTAAAGCCAGAATGGTTTTGCTTCAGAACCACTTCCAGATTTAATCAGTTTGCAAACTCTATACTTGCCTAAAATATAAATATGTAATTAACAGCATTACCTATTACCACTAAATTAAGCAGTTGCTTTCCACCTTGTCTTTTCTCCAGCTCTGCTTTCACATCTATTTGTGGTTTTGTCTTGCTTGACTTTTTCATTGGAGTAGGCACCATATTCTGCTCTTCTGAAGCCTGCACTATCTGGGCTGAAAGAGCAGATTTTGAGACTGCTTCAGGTACCCCAGCATCTTCACTTAACAGTCCTTTATGAGGTGCATTAACATGGCCATTTTCTTCAGCAACAGCACTAGGGAAAACAAAGAAAGCACACAGAACAGAAATGTCAGAGAGGTCTGTAAAAATACAGGAGTAAGAGCAGTACTCCTTACTACCATCTAAGCTTCAGACAGAGTATTTTGTAAATAGCAAAATGACCAAAAATTACTACGGATATAAGCAAGTTAAGAAAGAATCCTGTAAAATACATGAAATTCAAATAAAGAAGAGCTTCTCACAGACCCTTCTTTTAACAGGGAGGGAGAGGACAGCTATAAAGAACAGCCACTGAGAACTAGTCCTCTCTGAAATAAGAAGCCCATGCCAGCTTGAAATATCAATCCTAAAATAGCTCCCCTTTACATTACAAGGCAGCTGAATGTGGTGATATTCTATCGTAAGAACACCAAAAATTTAACACAGAATAAATACTAAGCATATCTGCACTGCCATTTAGGGTCAAGTGTTTATATGGAGCCGTAATAGACAATTACGACAATTAAGGAACCATAATAGACAAGTTGTGTTCATCAGGACAGAACTGTTTTATGCATAAAATAACAAGACATCTAGAACTAAGGAGATTTGGATCTCCCAGATCCTCTCTTTCCTCCACTCCATTCTACCACAGATCTACTGTACTAATCTTAAAACTGAATAAGTATGAACATCATTCTCTTCCATTCTCTCATGTGCTTCCTCCCCGATTTGGAAAGACATTTTCCTAACTCTCAGAAATGTTCTGAGAATAAATGCAAGATATGATTTTTCACTTGTTGTGGCAAAACTGACCACTACAAGCAGCATCTCCAAAGAGCCAAAGCTCTCCCGCAAGCTGACCGACCTCCAAGGTAAGGCATCCACCTACAAAGCATGGCAGGAACAGAAGCCATGACACCATCATGCTGGATAGCACTTAAATACATAAAATCACTGACCATTACATATTTCAAAGAATCCTATAAAATACAAGAATTAAAACTCTTTCCAATAAGAGGAGTCTTCTTCTTTGGAAAACTGGAAATCCTCTTCAACTACAAAATCACCATGTTATGGGCTTATTTCTGTGAAACTCATTTCAAGCAGCCTCTCAGACTTAAATACTACAAAAGGAAACAGCATTGTCTCTTACTTTGCAACACTCTGAAACAACACTATGAAACCACCACTTCTTGTTTCCTATCTGCTTCAGTCCTAGTGCTCAGTCCTAGGAGCATTTCCTTCGTATTAGTCCCTTCTCTTTATGCATCTCAAGAAAAAATATAGCTCAAGCATACCAGGCTAACAAGCATAGTAGTTTAACAGTTATGATCTAAAAATTTAGACCTAAGAAGTGTTCAAACCAAGCGCAAAACTAGCTCATTATTGAAGCAGTGTGCTACTTTTTTTCTCCTCGGTTTCAGAGCCTCTCTCAACATCCAGTGCTGCAGCAGTGCAATTTGTTGCTGACTGTGCCACTCATAAGACCCATAAGCAGAAACGTAAGCAGCTGTTTTTGGAGTGCACAACTCAAGGCTGGCCCTTTCATGAAGGCCAGATACAAATCTAATTTCTCTCAAATTGGTAAAGCGTACAGTTTGGTTCACCTCCTCCAGCATCTCTTCAGAGGCATCTTACCTCACAGAAATGGACTAAAAACAATTCAGGTAGTAGAAAGAAAATATGCACAGAGCTGCAGTGACTAACCTTTCGACATATCCTAAGAATATTTTTAAAGCATCTGAATGTTACAAAGTACATCAGAACAGTTTGGCCTGAAGTCATGTACTAAGAGTCATTTGTATACACAGTTTATTTGCATTTAGACGTCTTTCGTCAAGACTGAGACTCTTCCGGTCTTCCAAGTCATTCTTTTTTTTTCAGATAAATTTCAGTTCACAGCATTAGAATAACATCTGTCACTTTCACACTGAAGTACTATGACTACTGCTAATATGCAAAAGTCATACTGTAATGCAGATATGATATTTTACCTTGGTAAAAAAAAGTTTTTCCTTGAAATGCTGACACTTGAAGTTCTAGAAATAAGTATTCGTATAATGATATTTTTATTTATATAGTGATATCAAAATAGCCTTTGAAGTCAGCAACCCATTTTTTCCCCTTTCAATGTCTACACTATTTCCAAAGCCAAATTTTTACAACTAAAAAACACTTTAAAAGAAGACGTTAGACAAAACTGGAGTTAATATAAACCAAAAACCTAACTCAGATTTCTTCTACAGCTTTCCAAAATCCTCAACGACTGCCACATCAAGCCTATCAAAAGACAAAAATACGCACCTTGAAAGACAGATTATTAGTAAACTTCTAAATACTATTTGTTTAGCTATGTAATGTTTTTTTATTTTCCCTCTAGTCTTTGGTTCTCTTGCAAGTCAAAGTGTATTTCAGAAAGCACTCCATAAAGCTGTATGGATGCTGAGTTGCAGAATTCCCATGGATTACAGCAACTCAGAGAATCAAGGCTACTAACAGATTCTCTCATTTACAATCAGCTCTTATTCCGAGTACAATATGGCTGCCAAGTTCTATTTTGGGCAGTACAAGGAAAAAGTGCAAGATACACTAATGAAATAAAGACTCAAACATCAGTCTGATAATCATAATATGAGGCCTTGCCACTACTTCAAGGGTATAATATATGAAAAGTTAGGTTTCCTTTCCAGGTTTCAGATAATATCACATTTTGGAAGTCTGAAAAGAGTCTGTGCCATGATCCAACAAGACTGGTTGTTTCAAAGGAAAAACATCCTGTTATACAGTTATATATCTCTTTCCTAGATTGGAGGATTGGCTGTTGAAATGCCCAATTTGAGTCTCGCAAAAGGATGTCTAGAGAGATCTAGTAAGACCCTGACAGTTATGTAACCCTCACAGCAAACAGATGAGTAATTTATTGAAGAGTCTGGTAACAACTCAAAGAAGTTCAAAAGGATGTTAAGAAGCTGCATTTTTAAGTGTTGATGAAAAATGAATGACATCGAAAACGATTTTCAGTCTTTTCCACCGAGATTTTTCAAAATTACTCTATGCTACTGAAAACAATTGCCGAAATACAGAACACATAGGAGAGCACACCAATATCGCGTACGCTCCTCTACCTCCTCAACAACCGTGCTCGGTGCCGAGGGCAGCCGCAGTGAGCGGAGTCCTGCTCGCCAGCCCTTCTGCTGGGCACGCCTGCACCATGCCCACTCCCCGCAGCGCTGAAGAGGCAGAGAGCCTTATGCGTGCCCAGGGGCCAGGCGCCCACACAGCTTGACCACCAGTTTTTGTCACAGAGGACAAAAAGTCTCAGCGCAACTTTTCTGTTTGCACATCAGAAACTTGCTATGTTCCGCCTTGCTGACAAGAGCAACCTCCCTAACACATTACAGTTACATCACCATTTTTTGGAAGCACCAGGGGTCAGAGGAATGCAGCACATTGAAAATGATGCTAGATGTCACTCACGCTCACACAAGTGCACTCACACCGGCACGCATTCGAAGAAGAATCTGAAAAGTTTATCTGTTGGAGATCAACTCTGCCTAATTTAACGTTTAAGCATTATTTTCAATCTTCTACTCTGCACGCTTAGTGAATTATTTTTATACAACCGACTCTTTCGGAGTACTAACAGTCATTACAGAAATGTCTACATTTATTTCCCCTTTCAAAATTATTAATTACGCAGAGTTGGTCAGGATAGTTAAAATAATCACATTTTTGCTAATATCTTTTCCTAGCTTCCTTCGTGACTAAACAGGAAGAAATAGCCTGGTCATTAGTTTTGGTAAAGTATCAGAAAGACAGTCTGTCAAGCAAAGCCAAATAAAACACATTTTCCACAGACAATCCTATTAAGTATATTGAGCAGTAGGATCAAAGGCAATCAATGCTCACAATAATTCACAACTCCAAATAATTCCAATAATATTTTAAGTAAGATTCACTTAAAGAAGGGATATCCCTCATAACAAGACTGAACTGTACAGACTGTATAGGTAAAGAAGGGTCATTTTTGTGAACTGTAGGCCACTATTTTAGAAACATAGTACATGGCCCTGTGCCACATGTTCTAGGTGTCCCTGCTTGAGCAGGAGGCTTGGACTAGATGATCTCTGGAGGTCCCTTCTAACCTCAACCATTCTGTGATTTTGTGAATCATCTTTAAGATAACATACAAGGTGTCTACAAATTTAGCTCCCATGTACTATGTAATCACTTGCAGTTGTTAAGTTCCTTGTGGTGTCTGTACCAATGCCATGCAACTATTGACGGGGAAGAAGGCAGCAAATTGAAAAAGTTGATAAAACACAGCTGATTTTGAAAAAAGTTGATAAAATTTTGGAATCAGACTTTATTGTAAATGCTATAAACAGTTTACAATGCTGTGCTTTTGATCAGTGATACACACTGTGTACTTGAGTTCTTCCTTGTCTATAAACCTTTTGGCACTGCAGTTACCAATAAAATACCAAGAAAAATATGGGCTGAAAAAAAGTTTATAGAAATAGTCTTTCTTAGATGTTACTGAACAGAGATTAATTCTGCTCCCTGACAACTCATGCTTATGCTGACAGTGTTCCAGGAAATAACAGCAGAACTAAAGAAACACTGTTACAGAGGAGGCTGGGGAGAGGGGTTAATGTTCTACTTTTTTCAAATTCAGAAGTGGATATGTGACAGCTACAAAGTCATGTTAAGCTTGCATGAAAACACTAGTGTTTCAGTTAACCACACAGTATTTAGCACATGAGCAAGACTTCACACAAAAGTGTGAAAAAGAACCTGTAGGTAGGACAGCAACCAGGCAGAGCAAACTCCAGTGCCCTGCAGAGGGGAGGAAAAACACAATGCAAACACTGTCAGGGCTTATTCTCCAAAACATGCAGAAATCAAAACTGTGCTAGAGCAAAACCTCTGTTCAAGTCAAGGCCTTGTGCCTTGGTAGGGGTTCCACAGCATCCTGAGGGATGCAAGAAGAAAGGAGGCTATAGAAGAAAGGAGATCTTTGGAGAAGGGGTCCTCAGACATGCAGGTAACTTGCTAGTTTCAACTGGACTTCCTTCCATATTGCTCAGTTGTGCTCAAAATCTCATAATCTTCTCGTGCAAATTATTCCAATCCTACTCTTCCCAGCTTTAAATTTATGACAACCTCTCCTCCACTGTTTTTCCATTCATCTTACTAAATCTACTAAACTAATTCTAAATCTACTCCCCTAATGTAGCTAATATATTTGCTACCATCATGCTGTTCACACTACTCTTGTATTCCTCCTGTACTCTTTCCTTACTTTTTCTAATCCAACTGAAAATTCTGTAGGATAAAAACTGATACAATGTTCACCCAATTTCTAGACAACAGAGGCTTGGCAATAGCACTCCGGGAATTTAAATACCTTTACCACAACGAAGTTTTATAGTTAGAGGATTACTAGCACATCCCTCAAGAGTTATTCTTTTCTGTCACAGCAAGCATTTCTGTCACTAAAATGGCAGCAAGCAAAACCATTTCACGGTCACTGAAGAGAAACAAAGTGGCTGAGACCCATGTTAGAATCAACTGTTCTTCACACAGACTAAGCCACCACCATGGCCTATCCAGGAATTACATTCCTCTTACCTCCTTCCTTAAGAGCTAGGCGCTCGTACATCAGCAACTGCTGCTGCCTAAGAGCAGGCCTGCAGCTTCAAGGAAGGTTTAAGTAACATCAGCCTCACACCTATCAAACATACATAAATACTAAGGTGATGTAGCTGCTGCCTTCCATGAAGTTTCATCAAGACATACATACACAGTAAAAGACCATGACACCCTCTTGCTCCTAAAAATGCTCTCCAGATCAATTTACAAATACTGTAGGAGTGAGAGGTGAAATATTCACTGCTTATGCTTACTAATCCTTCTTCCTGGGCATGAACAGTGAAATTTCTTGATATAGACATGCTGGCTGTTACAAGATTGGGTTCAAAAGCAAAGCAGCTCATCCAAGCACATTAGCTGTTATGTAAAGAAACAACCTAACCCAAAGGGGGTGCACAAACAGAATACTCTGCTATTTCACAGAATGTATTCCCAGCGCACTTGACCTGTCCTTAAATATTTTTCTAATCATTCACTGCTGGTTACTGCATAATTTTTGCAGTACTGCATAATGACCCAGCATAATTTTTTATGCCTTTGTGAGATATATCCAACTTGGAACTGTTGATTAGCATTTGTAATTTTCCACCAGCTCCTCTATTTTAGCCAAAGGTATAAGAAGCACCAATTTCTTCTTTACAACAGTTGTACCCTGGCCACCTGCTAAGGTTAATAAAAGCTGCAGAGGAAGGTAAAATTTAGCCATAAGTGATCGTTTTCCCCGTAAATTACTCTTAAATGTATTACTTCCTTTGAAGAACAAACAATTACAGTTAAGATTTATTGATTTCATAATTCCATTTAGAGAACTAAATTTAAAATAAACGAACACCAAGAAAGTTCAGTATTCTATGAAGCGGATGTTTAAACAATCTGACTAGCTGATATCTCTCCGCACGATTCATAGTGAAAGGATTTGTTAAACTCAAAACGTGAGGTACCATCTTCTGAAAGTAATTCTGAGTCAAAGAAGAAGCTGAGATGGTTAGTTCTGGAGAGTGACACTAAAACTGCTGTAAAAATAGAAAAAAGAAAAAGAAGAAAACTTGCTACAGGTGCATCAGTCTGAAAGAAGCACTGCTGATGTACCTTGATGGAGGAGGGTTTGGCTTACCATGGAACTTCAAATCCCATAGATTGTTTCTTTCCAGACACTGTCATTTTGGTAACTTTTGGCACAATTTCAGATTCCATTCTGGCTGACTGGCAATCCTTTGATTTTCCTAGTAATAGATAAAAGGTAAGTTTGAACTTAAGGTTGCGACTAAATATAAAATTAAAAAAAAAGTTACATTCTTTCTTTTCCACCCAACAATTCCAGCCTCTGATAATGATGAATTCTCACAGTTAGTTTTCTTACTTGCATTTATTACATATTTATACAAATTCATCCATAAACATTTATTATGAAAAAAATCTTATCTGTTCTTCCATTTCAGGTAACAGCTACACCATTTAACATCCTTATTATCTGATAGTTCTGCAGAACTCCAGTATTTTAGGCAAGATAAGGAAGATGAAGAAAGGTTTTGTAGCTGCTCACTGGTCGGTTAATTCTTATTTAGACCTATGCTTTTGCCTTTACATTGTTAGCTACTGTACAGTAAAACATCCAGCTCAACTACTGCTAACAGCAGCAGAGAGCTGAGTGTTAGTTGCCAAGTTTCCCTGAAAGCTGGAAAAAATATTTTTGTCGTACTGAATTATGTCAAAGTAGCCAAGAAATTTCAAACCTGGCTAATTTAAAAGTAATTTGCGAGTAAATATCAGAAATGGATAACATAATTCCCTTTCAAGTGTTAATTTTTCTATAATTAAATAAAAACACAGTTATAGTAAAGTTATTTTGTCAACATACTTAATAGCGCATCTTCACCGGAAATCTCTGAAAAGTGATCTACCTTTCTGGGGTGGGAAAGGTGGGGGAGGGCACAAAAGGTTTTCTTTAAGAATTTAGAATTAAACTGTAATTTTTAAGTATTCTTTACCTATGGATGAATCTGAATATAATTTTGGAAAAATGCAGTACTCTTCAAATAATCCAATGATTCTGGTAGTCAGTCACGTGAATACTTATTTTGAATACCAAATTTATATTTTAAGTGCTTTAGATCACTAATGAAAAATGAGCTGTTGCAGTCATTTGATCCTATTCATGTAGCTTAACTCTGTGTTGTAGCCTAAAATATGAGAGCTCTACCTTAAAAACCACATCATCATATTACTAGACAGGTTATGCATAAAGTTGTGGTCAAGACTGTTGAAGATATGTTTCAGGTAAGGAAACAGAATACCGCAGACAGGTCTATAATAGAGAGCACACCAAAACAGCTGACTTCTTTTTCCCTCCTCTCTTTTTTAAGATTTTCACAATAGATTGAGACTTATTTAACTGATTAGTCTTCATCTTCCTCATTTTTATTTGTATGCCACCTGGAGATCCATGGAAGAATTAATCTGTAAGGGTATTCTTAACAGTTGCATATCAAGTACATTGTAAATAAGGAATAATCAAAACAAAAAATATAAAGGTAAGAGCACAAACTATGTTTTACAAAACTCATAAATTATGTAGCTGTCAAACAAAAGGGCAGGGTCAAAAAATTCAAGTTATTGTACAAGGACCACCAGTTAAATACAAAGTTTCCAGATCACCTTCAAGTTCCCACACAGGTAACCTTTTACTGCAAGCATTTATTGACTGAGAAGTTAATCACTAGAGTTACTTTAAAAAATACACCAATTTTGTTGCCAACTTAGTTTCTTTTCACTTCACCTAACAACTTGCAAGCAGCCACCACCTTCGGTTGCTAAATAAGAATGCTGCTATCTGAAAGCTAAACTGCAGATAATTCTCAGAAAATATATTCTAAGTGTGGCTGCTGGGAATTAAAAGTGACAAAAACAATTATGAAATTGAAATGAGATTAGTTGAAGGAAACCAAGGTAACAATTGGTATAACTTGAAATCTATTAGCAATATTTGTTATGTAAGATCCCAAACTCAAAAGCTACAAGTTTTACAAAACACATTTTCTTTAAATGATGTAGATCTCCGGCTTCACTCTGTGCAGCAACCATTGGGGTGTTTGGCATTGATCCAAAGTTAAATGTACAAGAAGGCTCAAATACCTCCAAGGTATTAAGTATTTAACACTTGTTTAAAAGAAAGCCAAACAATCATCTTCATGTATTTTCTACATTTTATACCACAACAATGTATTAAGAAATTATGCAAAAAAAAAGTGGAGAGAAAAAAAAAACACTCGGGACCAAATGAAATCGTCCATTGACAGTGCGTAATTTATTGGTTTGCTTTTAAGACAGAACACTTCAATATATGTGGAGGGAGGAGGCAGACAAGAAACACAAAGACAACGCAAAAATTATTAGTAATCCTATGGACAGGAGCAAGTGTCTAACAGCACTTTCCGACTTCTGTGTTTTTATGACCAAGTACAAGAAAGTCAAGCAGCGCTCCACACTTGAGATAAGGACCAAGCTTGTTTCTTTGAAGAACTTTGTGCACTATGGAAACCATTAAAGATTATTAACATGATCAAGAAATGTTACTCCGTATAAGTAAAGTCTTCAGATCCAAAATGCTTTTAAAAAGCAAGATGGGAGGACAACCCCAACTGTCCTTCTTTTGTCCTACTTAGGTCAATAATTATGAACTTCAGTATGAGGGACCTGAGTCCAGGAAAGGAGTAAAATTTACTATCTAATCTATAGGGCACTGCAGAAAACTGCATAATAAATTCTTATCTGCTTTAGCAGACAAGGCCAAAACTATTTAGCACTTCGCAGATCAAATGCAAATCCTTAAACTGTACCTTGAAATTCAGTGGAAGTTAAACACACAACACTGGCACATTCTTACTAGGAATGCTTCTTAATCATCAAGTAGAGCATTCTGTGGCAACTAAATGGGTTGCATCCCTGCAAAATCCAGTAATCCCAATATAATTAGGACAAACAACCTCTGAAGGGAAAGGATAAGTCTTTTATAAACACCCTTCAGACCTACTACCAGTTATTTATGCATCCCTAGACACAAAGCTAACTAACTAGACAGCATATTTCCTAAATCGAGAGAATAGATGAAATAAAACCAAAAAGGGCATACTGACAATTGCATTTTTATTGATTATTATTCATACTTTTGCCTCCTAAGTAAGCTCCAACGCCTCCTTACCACATTTAGTTGGGCCAACCTTTACAAAAAAAAAAAAAAAAAACAAAAAACAAAAAGAGAGGATCATATACATATAAAATATATACAGTCATTTTCCAATTCTAGAGCAAGCGATTTTACTGAAAATGAGATTACATAAAGATGCTGCCAATTAACCAACTTAATACTAGGAAGTTAAAGAAATTTTCCATCTATGAAAACAGAAAGCATATATTGGTAATGATATATATATATAAAGTGTTTGTTGCCTTGACAGTTATAACAGTTCAAAATGGTTAAAACCAAACTCCTAGTCCTTCTTATTTCAGTGACCAGAGTTTTCAGACAAATATTGAGACTATACTGACGTCAGGGTAGCTGTACTACAGCACAGTGTGTCTACAAGGCAACCACTACCACAAAACCAAAATGTCCACAAGCACTTGGTTTAGGATGAAATTAGGATAAGCCCAATATCAAGGGAAACAGATCTGTTCTGACATCACTCCAGTGCAACTATGGCAATACTGACAAGACTACTGTGTGGGCTGCTTTATAAAATACGTAGGCTTGAGAATTTCTTCTTTTCAGATTTATATATATATGTGTGTGTGTGTGTGTGTGTGTGTGTGTGTGTACACAAAGACACACACACTTTGAAAACAACAGGTAGGTAAATACAGGTCTTTTCTCTAGTTTGGTTGGGCGTATAAGTTATTTTTTCAGAGCCTGGAGCAGTCAATTGCTAATCTATTTTATTCCCAGTTACTTTAGAGGCACATAAAAATAACAGGAGACTGCTGGACTGCTAAACAACCACCATCACAAGTAACAAATTTTGATACAAAATAATAATAGAGAGTAAAAAAAAGGTTTTTCTGGAATATTTGGAAAAACGTATACTAGTGCTGAGCATTTAAATCCACACTGGCTTAGTTTAGATGACCTTATCTTTCAATCAGAAAAAAAAAATGCCACTGCTTTCTATGCCTACTTTTACACAGCAAATTCTCATACATCTCCTTCCAAATTGGACTCCTCTCAGTCAACTTGTACAGTGGCACTAGAACGTCTAGGTATTTGTTTGGAGAGCTTTTATTTTATTTCATCAATTTTTCTTTCGGTGTGTTTGTAACAGCTGCACTGCTACAACTGGGAGGGTAGTAAAGCACCAAGACACCACTTAACCTAGTTTTGTCAGAGGAAAAGGTGTATCAAAAAAAAAAAAAAAAGTATTCACATAAAATATCTAGCAGTGTATTAGCCCTAGCAGTGTACTAGCCCTGGCAAAGCTGTGCACACAGAGTTATTAGCTCCTGTATTTCCACTGGCAACCAAAAGCGTCCTCTAGTTTCCATCAGACACTTCTATACTAAAAAATAAATATTCCTAAGAAACCCATTAAATTCAAATTCATTTCTGTAATAAAAGGAAGTATTTAATACTAGTGATAATCCAATTATCTTTCTGTGCAGAACACTCTCACTGCTGAAACAGCAGTATGATTTTTCAGTACCAAATTCTTCTCCATCATTTTGCTAGTTATGTTAACACAAAATGTTACTATTAATTTGTATTAAACACTAATGACTGTTCTCAAAACACAAGCTCTATTTAATAGGCTTCCTAACAAACTGCAGTAAACTGCATTACTGCATATCCAGTCTAGTTACACTCAAAAGCAACATTAGCACAAAAAAAAAAGAAAAAACAAAAAGTAGTATACAACAATCTTATGGGAGTGGTTAGGAGCTATGTAAACCAGCACCACCATGAAAAACGTATACATGTAACCATGCCTTCTGATCTAGAAGATAAGGTCTGCATCCTTGCTCTGCTGCAGACTTTCTATATAACCACAAGCAAGTCACTTGCACCTTTGCCTACCCATTAAGCAGCAACACCTCTCAATTGAATAGAAGATAAAAGACAGTGCCATGGTTTTGTGCTTATACTACTGTCATGCGCTTGTTGCAAACATTTTGTGACGCACTTATTTTATATATATATATATATATATATATATATATATATATATATATAAATGTTCTGCTTACACTACTGGCAGCATTCAACTGTTGAGTGTATTAGTAATAATGGAAGCAAAATCAAGCCAGTTCTGGCTTAGAAACAGATTCGATGATCAAGTTCTGTGTCAAGATAACAATAATAATTTCCTTGCTATGTGCTGTGCTATCATTTAAACTGATTTGAAGGCACTGCTATCAGGAAAAGTCTTCCCAATTTGGACAATGCATGAGGCAACATGCATAGATGCCAGTGTGACTACATGCAACTTTACACTCAAAAGCATCCATCACCTGTTTGCCCAAATGTATGGGAAACATTTTCATACTAACATCCAATTACAGACATCTGCGCTTTTAACCGGCTATTTTGAAATGCTGACCAAAAGCAACACAGCTGACATGCTTCAAACTTTCCTTCTACATATGCCATGAAACTCAACAGTTCTAACCTAAACAAAACCTTTAATTCTCCTTTGGAGTACTGTATTATCTTTCCACCTCGAAATTTTATAGAACAATGAAAAAAGGAAATATGTTGAAGGGAAATACAGTACTAAATACAATCTTTTTGGTATGAATTAAATTATCTGAAACTATCACAAACTCTACAGAGCACTTTTTAGCTAAGCTTTCCATAGAGTACATGAGATCTTCAGTGGCAGTTATGTGCATTACAAACTCACAGCATACAAGTATCCTCACAAGACTTACAGATAACTGCCAGAGGATCAGTAGTATCAACACATGACAGTGCTGACAATATAGTTCAGAAGTTCAGGCTTCTCAAATACATGCAACCACTATAAAATTTAGAAGATTTCAAACCTCTTAACCTTTAAAAAGTCTGACTACATTTAGTTTGCAATGTACTCATCCCTACATCCCACCATTTAAACTTCTTTTGATAAATGTAAAAGTCTAGTAGTCTACTACCTGTGTGAGAAGCAAGAAGTTCAAAATAAAGAAATCCTTTTGCATGTAAATAGAGCAATATGGGATAAGGGTAAAAGGAAAAGTTAAACGATATTAAAAAGTCTCTGCCAGTCTCCTATTATTTAAGACACAGCAGCAGCTCTCTAAAGAGCACCTCAGATAGCAAAGAAATACCACTTGGCTCTAATCAATATGCTAATTAAAAAAAAAAAAATTCCTCGTATCTAATTTCTAATAAGACCTCTAATAACACTAAAGTGACTGAGACACAACTCCCCAAAACATATTATTAAAAACAATTCCTCAAACAAGAATACCGTACTTTTTCTTTATATAAGAAAGGTTATTTCCTAATAAAAACCACGATCGGGGGTTTTCCAGGTAACTTCGTCTTGTTGTTGTAAGCATTACCTTCTCTGCAAAGTTTCAAGTGGTGAATTTTTTTTTTTCATGAAATTTGGAGTAGACATTTTCACTGAAAAATGCTGAAAATAAAAACACTTACTTGTACCTGACTACAAGGTATTTTTTAATGTCTTGATACATTGGGGTGATTTAGCAGACTGATGAGTGGTTTTCCCAAGGACCACCAACATGGGCCAATTTCTCTGTGGAACACAATACACAACCACCATAACAATTTATGACTCCACGACTAGAGTTCCAAAGGAGTTTCCTTCACTACTTCCAGCTGCAAAAAACAGACTATGCAGTGGGCACAGTGAGAGGGCCAGCAGCCAAGCCTGTTACTGTTGGCTGGCACTTCTCATTGTTAAGGCTTTGCTTTCAATAACTTACATCTTTTGTGATGCTGGACTGTTCAGCTCAAACATTTATTTGTCCAAGTGAGATGTCTCTCTGAGCATATGACTTCCTAAAGTTTAATAGCAGAATTCCCCAAATACTTCACTGTTACCAAAAATGCAACTTCTGCACAGATTTGGGGTTTGGGTTTTGCAAGGGTCAGGCTGTTACCTAAAGCCAAGAACAGATCCTACCTCTCCTGTGGTCTCAGTAATTTCTTCCTGTATCAGAAAATGCACGGGGAGAATCTGCCTGGGGTAAACAAAAAGTAAATAAGACCAAGGAGCAAAGATGCGTTGTATGCTGGGGCACAAACTGGATGTTTGATTCAAAAAAATAAAAAGGTGAAGCGAGAAGAAGAAGATACTGGGAGCTAGTAAGAAAAACATTAAAATAAATGTTGGCATGGAGCAAGATGAACAGATTAATAAGGACAAAGACTGAAAGAATCCACAAGGTAGAGAGGACAAGAGGTGTAGTGAAGAAAAAGATCATCATATAAGTCAGACTAACACATGAAACTTCGGGGAAAAACACATGGAAGGAGTAAAACAGAAAGCAAGAGGACACATACTAGTGAGACGAACTACTGCAAAACATAAACAAGAAGAAAAGAAATAGAAGACCAGAGCCAAAGATGAATGCAAACTATGGGTTGAAGAAATTGAACAGGCAGAAAAAGATCATAGTCAGTGACAGCAAAAAAAAAGAGGAAATTGGAAATGGCTAAAAACAGAATTTAGCACAATACAGTAGAGAAAAAAAGTATAACTGCAACAAAAAACACTTGGGAGTAACTTGACAGATTGTTGTGTTTAGGGCAAAACAAGGAACTACATCAAAAATTGAGAAAATAACTAAATTAAGAGGAATAGACTTCTCAATGAAGAGGAATGAGAAAGACTGGTACCAGCTCAAGCAGGAGTGGAAAAGGCACCTAGTTACAAACACATATTTTCTCTCCTGTTTAGCACTTGGCAAAGTTTTGAAAGTCTCACCATTCCTGCTGCCATTAACACTTCCTCCCCAACCAAAGGCACATGATACAGAAAACTGCAGTGAGCTACTGCAACCTGCTCTTGCTCTTGTTAGTTGAAAGACTTTTCAAAGTAACTGTTCAGGCCAGTAGGGATTTTTTTAGTTAATCATATTGTATGTATTCAAACATTCAAACATTACAGAATTAAGTCTGCCTATTAAACTTATTTTCCTCTATGACTATTTATTGCATTCATTCTATTAAGTGGTATAAGTGATAATCATCTAATGAACTATCAGTATATCCTTTGTTCTTTCCCCATTTAAAACAGCAGTCCTGCCTCTTCGATCATTACACAATAGCCAATCCTTCCTCTAAAACACAAAATAGTTCATTTTTCCATGGATTTTTTTCTATTGATCACTACAGTATCTGTAGGCTTCACAATCAACATTTTCACAGGTTTTTCTTTTCACATGAGGTAAAGACATTGTGATTAAAAAAACACCACCACCACCACACATACACAAATTTGGGATACCTGATGTTCTACATGAACAATAGGATATCTGAGAACAGCATGAGGACTCTTTTGTATTAAGATTTTTTACTGATCTCTGTTATCATTGTAAGCATTCCAGCTTTGAGCAATTTTAGACTCCTAGTTCTAAATTTCTGCATGCTGAATATAATACCCCAATCAGCAATCACCTTTAAGAAGTTTTTTGAAACAGTATTTGACCTAGGAATCCATACATTAGCTCTGTTTACGCACCACTTGTATGGTTTATCCACATAGACAGTCTGGTTTACATTCACAGTTAATATATTAAAGAAAGGTGCTGGTATTGGAGTAAAACTCATTTCACAATTTCCACTTTCAGGAAAGCAACACCCAGTATGAAAGAACAAATGTCTACTATGTAGAATGATGGACTGTAGGATGTTCATTCTCTTCTAGAAATTACGCCAGTATCAGCTGTCGCCCTTTGATGTTTCCGATACGTAAAAATTTAAATGTCCAATAGGAATATGCAACAATCAAAACGGTGACTTTCTCATCCGTCACTTTTGTGACGGCAGTGTCCCTGTGGTGTTTCTCATGCCTGCCCTTTATAGTTAATGGGCTAAAATCCCATCCTTCACAGCATCAGAATGTAGTACAATTCATTCAGTAACTACTGAAACCTTATTTGCAGGAGGTGCACTTCTCTGCGTGGCTCTCTAACAATGCCAGCACTGCCCCTTCTCAATTCGTTGCTGAAGTTATGGTTTGCTGCAAAAATAACTTATGTATTAGACATTTGCAGTCGTTCCGTAACCGTGTTCTTATTCTCCCACAGACGTACAACCGTGAGTCGTTGGTGGTGTTTTCTAATTCAACGAATTTTTCTTAAATGACTGTGAATTGTCTTTCACTGAGATTTAGAAAAAGCTCAGTCTGATATTTCTGAAGTGCAACTTCCTGCCATAAATGGTCACGTAAAGAGCAGAGTCAGCACTGTGTGCAGGGCAGCCCTGAACAGCTATATCCACCAGCAAGCCACCTAATCAAACAAAATTCATGTAGCCCATGCAAATTAACAGATTTTTCTGTTAAGACTTTGGCCTAAAATGAGTACGTAAAACTGAAAGTACAATATGTACACTCTATTACAATTATATTCAATTTTCAAAAATAACAGTTGGCATTTTCAGGTTTAATCTTTAACAGGTATTAAAATGCCAGAGGATGGTGCTATCTGCCTGCACACCATTCAGGTAATTCAGAAACAGAAACATGAGTTTTACATACATATGGAACCTTAACTATGCCAGCATATTCCAAGCATATATGCACACATGTACGTTGACTGTACAACAGGAGAGCAAGGCATTTTTAGCCTTCTTAATCCACAAATTCTATTTAGGCACCAAAATCCTTCAATAAGTAGTTAAGTCGCACAGTAGATTTAAAGTAAAAAGAACAGAGAGAAAGAAATTATACTGACTGTGAGTAAACAAAAAGTAAAATGATCTTAAAGCTGTTCAACTCTTCCAAATTTACTAAATAAAGTTTCTCAATTTACTCAGTAAAGTTTCTTCAGAAATAAAATGAGATGTACTGTTACAACTGCAGAAGAGCGTGTTTACTAGTCCTACACAAATATCCATTTTAAAACTGTGAGCAAATAGCTGGTAATTTCACCTTTTATATATTCAGGAAAATTGTATTTGTCAGCTTCTAGTGTAGTGCAAACTACGACGTAGTTTAAACCTTGTTAATTTAATTTAGATTCTCTGAAGAGCTTTCCCCACCACTCTGCTTGTGCCATTACAATCACATTAGACCCTCAGTGGGTGAGAGTGCTGACAAGTGTGAGAGAATTCATCAATGTTTTCTTAAGGACAGTCAATTTTGACAGTTTTTACTTCTCCATACATTCACTTTTCTGTTTCTCTGCAAAGTTAGTACTCTATAAGAAAAATGCATCTACTTGAAGGCCTTCCATGTATCCCATGATCTAAAGAATGGTAGTAGATTGCAACATTACAGCATGGAGTGATTCATGGTATTTCAGAGTGCAAGATTTGTGACTTCAGAAGACCAAAAGATTAACTTAATCGTATGCCAAGAATTCATTAAGCAGTAAAAGGGAGCAGTGTTGGGTCTTATCACATAAGCTATCTTGCAAAGAATCAGTAATCTGATGGGAATACATCTGAAAAAAGGTTAAGGTCAAGGAGCATAGTAATAACTGGAAACATCACATACAGATACATATAAAGAGGGTGCGTTTACACACTTTTTTTTTTCTTTTTTAAGTATTTAATCATAAAAACAGGAATTATACCTGGGTACACAGGAGAAAGGTTCACAAACAGGCAGTGATTTTGCATTTTCTGATTGCAAGGTTATGCTAATTTAATAGCAAATTCATAGTTTTTAGTGTATTTTTCTCAAAAAACACAAAAATAGGCATACTCTACTTACATATTTTAAAAAGAGCCAGCAACAGACTCCAATTTTGAAAGCTCTACCTATAATGAAGATGAAACAACAGTTTGCATTAGAATTTCATTAGTGGTGAAGCCAGGTATGGCAGAAATGGCGGTACTAGTTTTGCCCACTGAAATGGTGTTGACGAGAAGAAAGCAGATTATCTGTTCACTCTTCAGGGTTTTACTTCGTATCATCTCAGAACTATCTTCCTGATTATCCTCACTGTCCACTCCACCTGAGAGATAGAGATACACATCTTCCCAAACCAGCAGTAAAGGCATTTCTCTGGAATCAGTAAAACACGGCACAAGGTCTTCACCACATTTGATAGAGGCTCTCAATTCATTTTTTTGGGTACTTTGGCAAGTTATCATCTTCCAATAAAGCATTAGTTCACTATAGACTCCTGATGTTCAGTACTTGTTCATATTAGCAAGTTAAAGCAGACTGCTCTTGCAAATTTTATACAAATTTTTAAATGCTAATTAAATTCCTCAGTTTACAGTCATACTAGGGACATACAAAAACCTTGATAACTGTGTCAGGACACTACTCTGCCTCACTGGAAAAAACACAGACACTTAAAGAACCATTTCTACATGAACCAAAATAATATCTGCGATATTATGAAAGCTATTATACTATTATAAAACGCAAAATTAAAAAGTGAGCATTGTGATCAAATAAATTCCACATTGATTTTCCAAGTGACGCAAAATACAGTTTAAAAAAGATGTATGTTTAGACTGTGTGTTTCTTGGCCATAAGTGATTTTAATACTTATGGAAATTGCCAGTTGACAGTATTTACTGAAGTGGAAATAAAGACACTAGGGCATAGGGTCAAATGAAGAGAAAACCAGTAAAAAGCAACACTGATATTCTAAAATTCTGCCCAGTTAGCAAAAATGGTAGTGTTGTATGCAAGGTCTCTGTCTTACTATACTCAGTGCATAAGCAATATCTGATAATCTGCATGAAAAAAAGTTTCCAAATAAACAAGCACAAGCAATGAAAAATGAACTAGTACAGCAGCACACACATGAGGGCTCTCAAATTTAAGGCAGTCTAACAAAATAGAGCGCTTCCTGCATGTGCCCCTAAAACAACAGGAATTTCTTTTTCAGAGCAATTACTCATAGTTGGGCATATGAATCCCTTCTGCTTAAGTAGCTACCTTCTGTAAACAGTTTTTACAGAAAAAAAAACAAAGTATCTCACATAGCTCACACTAATAATGTAGCTGATCGTGTACAAAGCATTCCTTATAGCCAAGCAGTTCACACTATGAAAGCACCGTCACATCTACCACCTTACAAACTCCTTAAGTATAATGGTAACAATCATACTACATAAGAGAAAAGCATTTTATATATGATTTTAACAAGGTTTTCCAAAACACCACTACTCACGGGTGGCAAAATAAGCTGAAATAAGTTGAAGAGCCTTTTGACTCTTCCAAAAGGTCTCTTAAAGATTCAGATCTTAAAAATATATACATATTCAAAATGCATAGCCCTGCAAAAAAGTTGAACAGTTCATTTCATAAAGTTCTGAAGCTTAAAGAGTTTTTAGTCACTCACATAAAATGTATTTTGAACACAATTATTAAGAAAAAGAAAAAAGGCGGAAACTGGTTCCAATTTTTATCATTCTTAATATATCAAGACAGGTAGAAAAAGAGTAGAAGCTAAGAAAGGATATGTTGGAAATTAAAATAATTACACATGCATTGTTCTCATTTGCACATGTAAATTAGATTGTCAAACATTTCACACAAAACCAAAACAAATCAAATTAGCTGAGTGAACCTACACTTCTTCTAGTATTTACTTTACTAGGATTAAATTTAAAATAATGAAGCAAAACACACTCTCATCCAGTTACGTAAAACAATTAAGGGGGTGCAGCTTCCCACAACTGCACAAATTACAGAGTGGTATTGATCAGTACCTCCAAACCTCTGCTCTGCACCATCCTAACTATTCCATGGAGTCTACATTAAGACTTTATACAGTTAGACCAGTGTCCCTTCACTACAAAATATCATTGAGTCACAATTCTTTGAAAGTTATTTCAGCAAAGCCAACCCAACAAAGTTTTTAACATTTTAATTTTTAGCTGAGTTGTATGTAGTAAAAGTAATGAGGATTATCATATCTACATAGATGAGAGTTTAAGTATTCTACAGAGACACTTCACATTAATTAAGTAAAAGATAATGCTAGGAGAAAATGCTCAAGACTAGCTGAATTCTGTTTTTGACATGTATACATACCATGATATCAAAGGCTGGCAGTATGCCATAAAAAAAGAAGTTTCTACAGTACTCCTATATCCTACAACTTCAGAACTACAGCTTACATTCTACATTGTGCTGCCATTCCTCACTTCCATATTAAGAATCACTTCTCAAGACAGAACATTTTTCCAGTGTTATCCGAAGTCTTACACCTTTCCTCAGTGCTATTTACCACTTGTGGCAGAACATCAGAAGAGAGAGAAAACGGGAAATGAAGCTAAAGTCTAGTCATGTTCACATCTACCAGTTTTTATCAGGCCATCCGTATCAGTTTGGGATCTGAAGTTGTGTTATTCCTTGTGTTACAAGGACAGTCTTTAATATGTTCACCATCATCATGGTAACTAATCTGCATTTTTATTCCATCTTTTAAATTTGAAAATATAGGTCTTCTGATTAGGGAGCTATGTCACACTAGCAGCTCTTTACTAGTAAGCTTTGTAGACAATCCTGTGCTATAAAGGCCTTTTTGATGTACATGCCTCCCTACACCCTGGCAATTCCTGCTATTCAAGGGGACAATCCAGTTTTGACCTCCATAATACACGGAAGAAAGCTCAGTGTGTTGGTTTATTGAACAATGGATACCTTTAAACAAAGTCCTAAAGATAGTATTAAACATAATTAAACACATCCCTGCACTATTAGAAATCTATATAAGAAGGGCCACACAACAAGGAGCAGCACATTCTCCAAGTACGGCTTGGCAGGCAAGCTGCTAGATACAGGAGTTTGAAAGGAGAGGTGTACCTCACTGCTAAGTTATTTTCTCTAGTTTTCGTTAAGTTTTCAGGTCTCTTACTTGTCAAGTCAAAAGCCTTTAACATTAACTTTGGCTATTTCTTTTAATTCCAGTTTTAGAATTTAAGGCATCTTTCCCCCTTTCCAAAATAAACAGAATTAGCTTGCTGCTCTGCTACCTTATCCTGTTTATATAGAAAGTGTATCTGAACGGCAAAATGCAGAAGAAGCAGTAACTATTGAAAAAATACCAAGAACATGAGGAAAGAAAAGTTTTAACATCTTTGTTATTTAAATGCATTTGTGCCAACACATTTAAAGACAAAGGATCTCTGAAACCTGGGTGTGAAACTGCTAAAGATCTTTCAATCTAACTTGCAAAACAAACTGAAGTTGCATCAATGCAGCAGGCTGATTAAGCACTCTGAAATTATCTACATTCCAGAACTTCCGCAGTATTAAAAACAATGCATTAGCAGTTAAAAAAAAAAAAAGTTCACACATTTTTTTTACTATAACTACAGTGACAAATCTATTTAAAAAAAAAAAAAAAAAGCTAAGACAACAGTTTTCACGGCCCACCAGTTTTCACAGGCAGCATCACTGCATAAGAAACTCTTACAGAAACAGCTATGAAGCTCTAAGAAAGCTTGAGTTGGCTCAGGGAAACTGCTGCAAGGAGATGTTCAGATACTGGGCAAGTCAAAAATATATGTAGCTATCTCACACACATACATGGCACGATATTTGAGGAGCAAAAGTTACACACAAAATGTCTATTTTGCACTAAAAAGACAGAAAAAGCTTGTAAAAAATGCCCTATTCTTCATCAAAAAGAATGCATTCATTTACACAGAATTAAGTCAACTGTTTGAAAAGAAGCTTCTTCTGCATTATACACATTATCTACATGATTTCTCCAAGAATTTATCTAATTATTCCATAGTTTCCTATAAGCATAAATAACCTGGCCCAAACCAAAAGTACTTTCCAGCATCAAAGACAAACTTGCCTAAAGCTACAAAAAGTGTCTAAACATCACTATCCTCTGAATAAGGAAGTTTCAAATCTGGAAAATAGTATCCTGCATACAGATGTAAAACACAGTGTTGGAAGTTGTATTTTTCATTGTTAAAATTACCTACAGTAGCAAACTCATTTACATTTACTACAACTAGAAGACTGGATGTAGTAAAATATAGAATAGTTTTAAGTAAACTTTCCAGAATTATATCAGATAATAACAAGAAAGAGAAGATTCATTTGTCATTCTCAAAAAACACACCTCACACTACTTTGATTTCACAGAAGTATCTCCACAGGCGCAAGTTGATTTTTAATGTTTTCCTCTTCACTGAAGACACTTTGCAAAGCGGCAATTGCCTGCATACTGACGGCATCCCCATTCACAGCACAGATACGCTACCACAAAAATAGTATTAAAAGCATACAATTCACTAACATTTTTTCCCTGAATAATGTTTCCTTTTAAAAGTCTTTTAGCTTTCTTCACTGTGCCATCAATTACATTTTGAGTGGCAATCTTCCTTCTTTTTTTCAACTTAAGCATTCAGCAGCACTCTGTGAACACTCAGTTTCATGATTTTGCCCAGTTGACATGCAAAGGTACTCATTTTCCTGCTTATGTGAACCAACAACAGGGAAGAGAAAAAGATTAGAAGAATAGGAAAATGTGGTTATAAAACCACAAAAAGTGGTAGCAAGCACTCAAATGCTTGACTGTAGTAACCAAAACAACTTCAATTTGTATTTTGGATTCCATTAGATATAAAATTTCCATTTACTCTCACCTTCTAAAGGCTGTGAAGATATGGAAGAATTAAGGCAACAGTTATTCCTTGTCTCTAATTGGGCTTCACAGGTTCAACCGGCATATATATCTTCCGTATTAAAGTAACTGACAGCCTAGGTTTACCAAACTTTTAGCTTTTTAACCATGAACATTTACCAAGGATTCTGAGCGGCTAAACTCTTGAATTAAGCTACTTTAGACAGCTGGTTTATCCAGAGAAAAGGAAGTATAAGGACGGAAGCAGTAAAAGCTTCCTTTTCTTACTATGCCTATTTTTAATAGCAACTTTCCAATAAATGTTGAGGGATGAAAGCTCCTCTTCAGTACTCACAGGGAATCTTGATGTGTTCAAAATATTTTCCAGATCTACAGACAATTCTCACATGTTAGCAGAGGATGATTCATAAACATGAGAATCTCATGTCATGTCATGAGAACATGACAAAAAACGTTTGCCTTACTAAAACTGGAAGAGTAGTATATTATCTTGGATACCTTTTAAATTTAACAAGACCTAAAAAAACACGACTGAAACCATTCCTTCCTGGCACTCCAGCCATGTGAGAACTTAGTAAATTCTTCACTTTATCTTCTAAAGACACAGAGGAAGCTAGAAGATGATTGATTTTTATCATGAGTTGAAGCGACTGAGACAGAAGGGCAATATAAGCAAAAAAAACAGGCATCCATTTTCCCTGGATTTCCGGTAATCAGGGAAATTTCTGATTTTGTAAATCTCTTGAGGAAATTCTAAAGAGGATAAAATCCTTGTTTTATCTAAGCTCTCCTAGCTTCTAGGATATGTGATATAGTTAATTATGCAAACAACTGGCCTACTTGTACTGCTTTATATTCTTTGTTTGAAAAGTAATCTAGTGTTAAAGAATCATAAAAGAAAACTCAGAAAATGCCTGGAGTGTCACTTTTTCCAGTGTAGGTGTGCAATATATATGAGGAGGCTGTCAAAAAGATATCTCAAAGGATTTTAAAAAGCTGTTCACTGCTGATGACACATTTTTCCCTGAAATAAGCCACTTCCTTTCTAAAACCCACACAGTACCTTAGTGTTGAGATCCAGTAACTTCTCTTAAAGTCTACGTATATATTTTTCTTACATAAAACACAGAAGTTTTAAATTCTCATTATTTTCCATGATTTAAGATACAAGTAAATCACCAGTCTTGTCAAATTTCAAATATTTCCATTCAGTAAAGAATGCATTTTCTTGGCTGAACTCAGACTGAATTCATGACATATCTGAAGGGTACTAAGTACAATGGGTTTTCAGCACAACAGCAGGGATTTGAGAACTGTCATGTTACTGAATAATTAGCATAGTAAATAAAAGGTGGGGAAGAAAACCCTTCTTAGCTATCTGAGTGTAAACAAGTGATATTCTGTTTTGTAAAATCGAAGCATTACAGCTCAGTATAATAAGCAGAATTAAAATAAGTGGATTTCTAGGCCAAAGAAAATATATGGTATATCACCATTGAATTTCATAATGCTTTTTTTCCTCCAGGATTTCTTTGGAACTCTAAAAATAACATCCAAAAATGTTATTTTGTACATATATCTTTTATCCAGTCAGACTCCCCATGTTGGCGGTCCTTAACAACAGAGCAGCTCTGTCAAAAAGCTACCATCTGCATTTTGATACTGTGCACTGGTAGGTACTGGCTACCAAAGGATCTTTTGTAGCATGAAAAGCCAAAAGGCCAACAAGTATTTGTCCAAGGCTTAAGAAATCCCCCATCACTGCAAATCAAAGAAAAACCCAGTAGTACTCAACTGAGCAAAGAGAAAAGGCCAATTACATGAACTCACATCTAAGCTAACAGGTTCTGGAAACATTCATGGAATTTCTGTTTGTTTTTCATGTAAAAACAAAGCAAAGGGAAATATTTATACAGAAGAGACAAAAACAGAATTCTATAAAATTGAAAGATAAACATCATTAACAATGTATTCAAAGCATCTGTTCATTTTGCTCATGGGTGGTATTCTGTAAAACCTCTCAGATATACCAAGTACATGAAAATCCTGAATACAGGCATTATTAGTAAAAATCATAAGTGAATAGCAAATACCAATAAGCAAATACCTACTTCTCTATTAGCACCTCAAACAAAGCATCATAGTCCAACATTCAAAAAACTGAACTGGAGCTTTTGACACCTACACTGTATTCCTAGCTTTTCAATTTCTATTCCTTTCTTTCAAAATACCCTCATATTTATCTTGTTAATCTTGACTCTCTACTGTGAAACTTACTTCTTACTAAATATTTATACATATAGTCCTATCAGGGCCCTGTTCATGGATAAGTATTGAGAAACAACTCTAACACAAAGTATGCATTGCCCCCACAAAGAAAGCTCAAAACAACTTAAAATAAAGAAAGAAAGTAAGCCAAAAAGAATCCTGGTTACCCCAGCAGCTATCAGACTGAACAGACTATCTTGCTCAGTTCACAGTATTTCTTTTTTTTCCCCCCTGCCAGAACTGCACAATTACAGAGATCTTGACCTCTTCTCACTTATGCATCACTAAAATCAAAGGTATTCAAGTAGCCTGCTACTTTTGGAGCTTAAGATCCTGGGAATTGTCTCAACAGTTCAATGAGATATTATTCATATAAGTATTTATGTATTAAAATTAATAACGACATATTTCAGCTTTTAATATTATACGTTTCTAAATTTGAGGCATAGATTTCTAGTAACATTCTGTATTCAAAAAAGACAACTTTTGCAATGAAAAATAAATAAATAAAACTAAACTAAGCCCTAGAGAGTATAAAGCATCAATCATTTCTGATCTCCCAGGGGGAGTAGTTATCTTCCTACTTTTCTCATAAGTGGTTTGACTTTCAGTTTGCTCTGATTTTCCAAAACACCTTTAGCTAGAATTCAGCTTGATTATAAAGCCCAGAGAAAGTAAGACTAAAATTTATTTATCAACAGTTTTTATACAAACAAAGTGTAGTAACTCTTGAAATGATCAATTTCTGTGGTAACAAAGAGCTAGGGAATTAGTATTAGACAGTTACTTTTTCCCATATTTCACTACTACGCTGTCCATTTTAAGGCTCTAATAAATTTTATATGCTACTGAAAAACACTTATAGCCAAAAGCAAACTGGACCCCTAATAACTGGAAGACAGTGGTAGATGCCAGTTTCTAACATTCTCCAAAGAGATCTTCCATGGTAGAAAGAAATATGCCTAGGCTGCTTACACAATAAAAGCAATCTTCATAGTCCATTCAGTCATAGCTATTCCATAAGCTGTAAATAAATTGTAATTAAAGTCAGTCTTTTAAGAATATACACTTTATTTAGGTACATAAAGCAATATCCACAAGACAATTTTATATTAAAATATTATGCAGTCATTAATAATTATGTACAAATTAAATTTAATATACAAAATATCTTGAAGGTACAGCCTGAACACTAGAAGCTTCATGCCTTTGTAGTTTAGTATTTTCTTTTGTACATCCATATATGGACAGACACTTGTACAATATTAATATGTGAATTCTAAAACAAACACAGCTAACCCATATTATACAGAGATACAAACTAACTGCTAAATGGGAAAAGCTGATTATTTTAGGCATAAAAATAGACAGCTTTGATTAACAATTTTAGCATTCATACCATTCATTAGGCAGAAACACTTCAGTACAAAGACCATATACACAGCTCTTATACAAGAACACTACATGCCATATTAAGCAGCAAACTAAAAAAACAAAACTGCCACCGATCACACAGATCTAGCTCTCATCGGGAAATTAACATACCTGTTTTTATTTAAAAAGTGGATACAATAACACATTATCTTTTGTTTTGTTTAAGTGTAATTTTCCATACATAGAAATAACTAATCTCTGCTGAAAAATAAGTGGAATTCAGGCTTATTCATTACTTTGCACTTTTGCTGTGTTCAGGTTTGTACTAATTCAGGGTTTACTTTGGGATTCAGGATTGCACACTGAAGAATAATCCCTCATCCCACCGATGCCATCAAACATATGAAAATCTAGTTACCTACAAACATCCAAAGTTATTTGCTAAGACACCTATTCCCCCAGTAAGATCCATAAAAAGCATACTATGCTGATGCCCTCTGGCTTCAGCTACTTGTTGCCCATGCCAAAAAAAAAGTTCCAAGTATACATATTATTTATACATACTTTAGAAATGAATCTACAGGTTATAATTTAGATGTATGTTCAGTATTTGGCTTTCAGTATTAGAAGTGCTAAAAAGTTTTAGAAAAAAACATCAGTCAGAAATGAGAAAACAGACCAAAATAATGAAAAAGCCCAAAAGGAAGAAAAAAAGAAAGGATTTGGGAGTTAGATAAACAACAACAAGCTATCCCATGAAAATTTAGAAAGTGTGTATTAAAAAACCCTGTCTTCAGAAACATTAAGTAGGGTCCCAACAGAATTTTGAACATAAGAAATCCAAAACATCTATCAGGCAGAACTGTAGTAGACTTTGCATCGTTTTAAAAATAAAATAAAATTTCTCTACTAGAAGAATACACTTCATTTTTGAAAAATAATAATTCTAAACACTCCAAATAGGATCTCTCCTCCTGATGGGAAAAATAGACTTGCACTTTTAAGCAGTGAAAAGCTCATATTGGGACTAACTGCAGAAAAAGGACCGTCGAAATAAAAAGCATTGCATACTAGTCAAGAAGCAGAACTACATATGAAGACTTATTAATTATAAAGCCAGTATCATCTTTATCAACCAGACTTTTCCAAACCTTATTCTCTCAAATTTTAAACAGAAATATCACAATCTGTTGAAGCAGGTCTGAGAAACTACCAGGATGCTGGTTTATAGAGGAAAGAGAGGTCCTGAAGCAAAAGGGGAAGAAATCTAATCCTGGTCTTGAAGGTCTCAGAACACAGTATGTACATCAGACCGCACTATTTACACTTTAAACTTTTAAGGCACCTAAAATATGTAATAATGGCTAGACCAAACATGTCATCTAGAACATAAACACTGCAACGCTGACATTATATAAAATTTTTATTAGTAAGGATAAGAAACATTCATTCAAAAGATCAGAGGTCAAACTATTATAAAAAATTAAAATATATCTTATTCAGAGCCTCTAAATGAGATTAAAGTGTCAATGAGACAAAATATACACAACAGGAAATTTGTACCTGAGAGCACTGGAATATGTTTTATTTTTATTTAAAAATAAGACTATAGTGCAACCTGAGGTCAGGAATAAATCTGTGTTTGTCATCTTTTTGATAAAACATAGTGAACTAAAATCAGATTTAAAATTGAACCTACTGTTCCATATTAGCTGCCAGGTTTAGGTTGGATAAGTGTATGGCAATTTATGAATGAACATGTATGCCTAACAGGTGCATCAGAACTTGATAATTACCAGTTAAAAAAAAAAAAAAAAAAAAAAAAGTCCCAAATGGTCTGATTTTGATCTTCTAAAGCTTAAAGGTAAGAGCCACAAAGGTCAACAATGGAAGAGAACACATTCCACTACTAAGGGAGCTTTCACCAAAACAGACAAGACAGATACAAAAAGCATCTCTGCTTTTCCTGTTTTTTTTAATCCCCTGCCCTTAACCAAAGACTCTCTTAACAAAACTGAAAGGAGAACTTCTATTCCAAAATTCCTCTGGAGTCTGACCAACTCCAAAATAAACCGGAGAATCCTACTGAAACTTCTCATGAAACATACGCTACATAAAACAACTGCAAAAAAAGGTATTCCAAAATTCTCACTATGTCATTTTGACATATGCTGGGAAAGTAAATGGGCAGAAAATTTCTATTTTAAGTGCTGCCCTATATATTTGGTCCTGTCAAAAGCTATACATGTCCTATCAAAAGTTATACCTGTCCTATCAAAAGCACAACTGTTAAAAACAGAGGTCAGCGAGCCTATTAAAAATTTAAGGTAATTGTGTTGTAACATTGAAACCAGAATGATCACAGAAGAGTGACATAAAGTGAAAATACCAATTATGAGCTGACAGTTTAATAACACCTTATTAGAAAACTTTATGAACGTTTAATAAAATAAATGTCTAAGATAAACAGAGGTTCTCCTTACTCAGAAATATACACCACATAGTTGAACTAATGATTTTTTTAAAATACTAATTCAGCATTCTTCTCAATGAAGTATATTTTGAACACCCAAGAAAGGCATATAAAGTCTACCTGTGTTTATAGAGGCCTATACATGCAATTCCTATTATCTAAAGTTCAAGATTTTGTAAAGCTAAAAATGTTAAATTGTCAGTGAAAATTACAGAAAAAAATGAAAGAAATCCAGTGCAAGAGCTTAAAAGTTCACATACAAATTAGTTACCAATGTAATGGTAACTGTCATATATATTGTTAAAAAAATAAACAATTTTAGTTCTGGACTATAAATAAGATTCCATATAAAATTTATTTCTTGATTTTTTTTTAAGATATGCAGACATAAACGCTGATTCCTTCCCATGTTTTGTACTACTCTCTTATAATAGTTTTTTTTAGTTTAGCTTTCACAATATCATCAGGAGAGGCTGATTTGAAGTCAAAGGGTGTTATGGCTACTACAGGACCAGTTTCCTCGGGTTTCACTTCTTGCACTTGTCTACTGTATAGGAAAGCTTTATGCACACCTACCATGCGCCGCTTATAACCTTTTGGAGGGTAACAGAGACACAAGGTTAAAGCAAAAGATGAAGGTCTCGCACGCAGCGCCTTCACCCATGAAAGGGTCAAATCCTGCCTCTGAGGAATAAATCCTTTTTTGCCTTTTTTATTTGTTTTAGCAAAAACAGAACATTTTCCTTGCTTTACATTTAAATCTTTAGTTTCTGGGACCAAGACGTTAGACTGCTCTACTACATTTTGTTCTACTGATGCATCTGCTTTTTTTACAGTGCTACTTAAGTCAATTTTTGCTGTTTTAGAGGGGTTCACCTCAGTTACACTTAGCATAGAAAAATCCTTTCCTTGTTTAGCTTTATCTACTTCAATAGTCTCCGCAATTAAATCTGACAGAGACAAACTCTCAAAATCCTTCACTGGAGAAACTTTGGAGAGGGCTAGAGAAGACAATGATTCTGTTAGTTCTGGCATCACACCTGAAGTTTGAGGTTGACTTACTAGTTGTGATAACGATGAGGTTCCCAATTTCATATTCGTGAGACTCACTGTTGACTGGGCATACAGATCAGCCAAAGAATAACAGCACCTTGCACTGCTTTCCTGGTGCTCCTGAAGTAATTCAGCCAGTGAGGCACCTCCAGACTTGGACACTGGCAAAGCGGCCATCTCTAAAGAGGGACTTTCCTGTTTTCTACCTTGTATAAGTGAAGACAAATTTTCAAGTTCATTCTTTCTGTTCACAGGATGACTGACTTCAGAATCAAGAGCCAATTTTCCTAAAGGACTTGCTAAACCATAAGGACTACCAAAATTTGCATTACTATGACAATCATAAGTATCTGAAGAAATGCTGTCTTCACAAATCACATGCTGCATCAGCAAGGATTTCAAGTCCTGTATTTCCTTGCATTCTGGCTTCTTAAAGGAAGTATTTCCAGATGTGTTACTCCCTATACCAAAGCAAGCATTTTCACTATCAAGAATCGAAGTTACTGCATTAGAACTTTCTGGGAGTGGATCCTCTGCCTGCTCATTCACAGGTTCATACAACGATCCTTTACCCAAATCATCACTGAAGCAAGACGATAGAGCAAGCAAAGAGGATTTCAAACCTTTCTTTTCAGATAAAGGTATATTGGATATTTTAGCATTAGGAAGCATTTTGTCATCGGTAAATGAAGAGCAACAAGATGAATTGCTTTTGGCTGTCTGGTTTCCAAGCCCAGAGGTCTTGGTGTTGTCAGCAATATTTTCTACTGCATAAGAGACATTTTCTGTACTAATAAATATTTCTGGACAACAAAGTAAGTCTCCTTACCTTACAAGAGCCAATAATTTTCGGATAGAAGTATGGTCGCAATGAAACATCCATTTTTTTTTTTTTAAGTAGACAGCAGCAGAAAAGAAAAAACATGGAAAGGCATTTAATTACTAAATGTTATTGAAAAATGTGCATCATTGTACATACAATTACAGAACTGCAGAACAGTTGAGGTTTGAAGGGACCTCTGGAGATCACCTGGCCCATCTTCCCTGCTGAAGCAGGGTCAGCTAGAGCAGGTTGCCCAGGACCGCATCCAATCCGGTTTTGATCATCTCCAAGGACAGAGACTCCGCAGCCTCTCTGGGCAACCTGATCTAATATTCAATTAAATTATGTATATTTACTCAAGTACCATGGAAGTTTTACAAAAAAATCACTTAAGAAATGCCAGCACAGATATTATGGTTTATATATGAATCAAAACAAGAAATTACTGTAAAAATACTATCAAAAAGGAGAGGTATGGGTGGGGGGAAAAAGGGGAAGGAGGGAGTATTTGCTCAACAAAGAAATATTGGAAGTACACAAAACTTTTAAAGATGATGTCCAACTTCTAGGACATGTATTCACACAGTTAGAGTCATTTATTAGAAGACAGAAATTTACTGTGCACTGCAGGTGGTTGCTAACAGTTTGTATTTAAGATGAGATTAAGGTTTTATTCTGACTTGCAGCTCAAGTAAAGCTGTTTCCTTTAATTTTTTAGGATACAATAATTTAGAAAAGATCGCCTTACCTAATTCTTATGAATGACTAACACAGTAAGCATGTTCATGGTTTTTAAAGTCAAAATTACAGTGTACATAGAAATGAATCATCCCAAAGCCAAACATAATTAAAGTGTACCTTTTGTCATCTTTCTTATAATCACAGGGTCCTCTTTCTTCGTCTTCGTATTCTGCTTACTGTCTTGTGAAAGCACAAGATCCAAAGCCTTCTGCACATCAAATTTACTGCCCAATACTGCTTGCACCATTGTTTGCTCTGGTATAGATTCTCCCAAAACTTCTCTCATTTGATCAAGGCATGAATTAAGACGGGCTAAAAGAGACATACTAGTGTTATTAAAACATTTCTCTTGTAGCTTTTAAAGTGGTGTAACCACTAACACCACACATTAATAATAAAAACTGGAGAGAAATATCCCACAAAAGGCACAAAACAAATTGGCTATTCTATTACTAGAATAGCATTTTTTTTTTCATAGAGTAAGTAATTGAGCAATCAGCCTCAAGTTTAAAATCAAGCATTATTCCCTCCATACAGAACTAAGTTTATAACATGCAATTTGTGGTTGCAGGACCAACTGGAAATCGAAGTCTAATGGACTCAAAACAGGATTATACAAGATTTTAAATGGTGTAGGTATCCAAAGCTACTGTGTGTTGCTTCAAGGAAACATCTGACTTTGAAACCATTTTAAATACTGCCAATTTTCATAATCTGGAAGGCATTACGGGACAATAATGATATAAATACCCTGTTTCTCATGCTTCTTCCTTGGCACCCATTTGTGAAGTCAGGTTATTAAGCTAGATGGACTCCTGGTCCAAATCAGGAGAGGGGTTCTTATCTTTGAATTCCTTATGCAATTTACTATTTCCAGGCTGAAAACTCAGAACATATTCTAGAATATGCTAGCAAATTTTAAGTAATATATGAAAAGGTAGCTAAGAGCTTAAAGAATCATTGCTGAAGAGATGTTTCTCCACGAGATATACTCGTGATGGGTGCTGTTCTAGTATGAAATTCCAAAATATAAGTAGATCAAGTCAGTCAAGGAAAAAAAGGCTAATTTAAGACTATTTCAGAAAGTCTTTACATGTAAGAGAAACTTCTATAAAATGAACTATTATTCCTCTATAATTACCTCTATCAACTTTAGACAACTGGTGACTGGTGGTAAAGTAATCAGAAGCATCTTCTGCACCTTCATAGCCATACTCCTCTTCTAATGGCTCAGCAAATGCTGCTGGCTTGTCTCGCCTCGAATAGATAAATTGAGCTGCTACATTGGCAAAAAAAAAAAAAAAAAGTATTAAATATGTTTAAATGTTTTCTTCCTTTAAAAAGGAATCCTATGTACAGAAAAGCTAGGATGCTAACTTTTTCCAATGATTTGGCAGATCAGAGGAGAGACAGGAAGCAGAATGGAGATCATCACTGTATAGTGATCACTACCTGAAGACTGTACAGAACATATAGCAGTTGATGACAGAATATGAATGCCTATTTGTAATCACATGAACCAACCTGTTGAAGGAGAAATGCAATAGTCATCTTCTACTGATTGGCCGTACACATCATCATCTTCAAAATCTATGAAGCAGAGAGAGTAAGATTAATCAATGTAATTTTTTAATGCTTAGTCAAAATATAACCTTTTATATAAGGTTTCAAGAAAGTTACTATGCATCTCCAGTGTTCCAAAAGTGTTTATTTACATAGGTGAAAAATTCTATGCTACAATGACAGATCTTAAGTATTTAACACTCTACTCATTATAAAAGCAGAAAATGTCCAAAAATTGCAATGCTTCACATCCTCCTCCTTCAGCATCTTTTGAAAGATCTACCTCATAACTCAAACCCAGCGTTCTAGTTTCACATATTTTCATCCATGGTCTTGTACTTCTTGTGATATTCCCACTAGATCCCTCAAATCGCTATGCACACACAGTTCAATCTTTACTCCAACAACTAAGGATCACCATTTCTATTCCATATGTGCCTATCTCATCTTTTCTCTCTGATCAATATTCGGGTCCAGGACCATGTCAATTCAAATTCAGCAAGGCAGAAATCACAGTTCACAATGCCCTCTGGTTATGCCAAGTCGCTTCATGCAGAAGGGAAGAATCTTGTTCTTAATACAGCCATAACCTTTCCTCTATTCAAATAGGTCAAGCATAGCATCTTGACAGACTGACCTGTCAAATCTATACTATATTAAAGACTTCTCCAATAATCAATTACCAAAAGATTAACTGCGTAGTCTTCCCTAGTAAGCATAACATGGATAATGCTATAACAATATTTTGCTTTCAGCTCTTTATTTTAAAAATCAGTTTGTTATTTCATTAAAATTTTTACAGCATTTAAGTTTCTGGCTCTTCAGATCACTTTGTTCTGCCTTTTCTTAATTTCACTCTATTGTTTTGTCTTTATGATTTCTTTGCATATCACAACTGAAATGCAAAGAACAATGATACCTATAGCCTCTCAATGCCTTACACACAACTTACGTGCCCTTCCATAAGGTGCAGTCTTTCCTTTTATTATTCTGTCACGTAAGGCTAGTTCTTGTCTGCCTAAGAAAAACTGTCAAACCTACACCTTTAAGTTCCTGATTCTTATTTTAGAACTTATGAGAACAAGAACTTTCTTTCAGGAAATAAAGAACATGTTACCTTTAAAAGGTAACTCTTCAACAATAGCTTAATATTTAATTGAATTTTTTCCTTTTCTTTTTCCTGAAGAAAGATTTAAAATGTCATTAAGCAACTAACAACCAAATCCTTAGCAAAATAAAGTTTTTGGCCATCTCTGCATGAATTGAAATCTATGCAAAAAGAAATGAATAAAAAAATGGAAGCAAATACGATCTGATTTTTTTCTATTGGCGCTCACTTCCTGAGTCAGTCCACCATCTACAAAATGGTAAAATATTATGACTGCTGATTAAAAAAATGTTTAAAACAACAGTTTGGATATATGAGATATATATTCAACTAAGGGTACTGTCATCAGGAATCACAATTAGAAAATAAATTATTCCCAATTAAAAAGCTATTATTATATCAACCTTGTAAACAAGTTATTCTGGTATTATGTAAATCTCAAAAATACATTTAAATATTTTTCACTAATAATAAAAATACAAAAAGAAAAAGGCTAATCAAAGTTCTTAAAGATGCTACTGCACACTCTTGGTAGTTTCACAAATTACCTTTTAAAACAATCAGAAGAACAAACAGCTAAAGCCCTAAAACATTTGGCTAAAACACTAAAAAAAAATCTGTACTCTTTTAGACCATGGATCTGGGATCCTTCAAACACTGCATCTACCTATGAAAATTTCAGTATTAGCCAAGTAATGAAAGGTTCACTTGCCTTTCAACATGAAATGACAAAAATCAAAGTAAACATAACCCTAAAATCCACTGTAATTTTCCAAGAAGAGTCAATAAAAGCTGTGACTAAAAGGGCTGACATATTGTATGAGAAGTTTAGCAGAAGACTAGAGAGATATTAAATTACTTGGGAAATTCTGATACTCTTGGGGAACAAAATGGCATATATATCATAAACGGGAAGGAAAAAAAAAAAGAAAACACCTCTTTGATACGTCTTGTTGCCCTATGAGGATCAAATTCTCTAGGAAGTGGTTCTACTACCCAAATTCTTAGGACAAGCACATCTTTCCCAATTGGGCCAGGACTTGGAAAGTATCAAGAACTCCAGAAGAACACGTAAAATCACAGCAAGTCTTTTGTCAGTACGCATCATTTGAATCAGCTGTACATTCATATAGTTTTAATATCTAGACTAAAGGGGAAAAAAAGGCTAATTTTTGAAAATTGCTCAACTTCAGTACCATAAAATTACTAAGCAAAGTTAAAAAAAATAAATCCTGAGGATAGATTGGAAGAGAAGCATCGCACAGTTTCAACATTTACAGTGTGAGCATGCTCTCAGGTGAATAGCATGCTCACTTCTGATCACACAACATCAAAAATGAGACAGAACAAATAGAATAACACCAAATAAAAGCCAAAAGAACTAAGATCTCAAAAAATCTTCCCATGAAAGCAGTCCAAAATATTGCTAGCATTTACTTTAGAAATAAAACAACTGGCACAAATCAACATAGATTCAGAAATGGCATTATAAGAACATGTCACGTTATATTATATCAAAAAGGCAAAAGTCATATTTGATAGGCTTCATTTCAAACAAAAATATATTGCAGAAACTTAAAGAATGTACATATGAATCAAAGTTTTACCAATAGCATAATAAAATTTTAGTTTCAGACAGCAAGGGCAAACCAATACTCAAATGGTTGAAGCAAGTTATTACGTATCTCAGTAATTTCAATGAAAAGTTTCTGAGAACCGTACAAGTGTTGAAGTGAATTCTACAGGTTGGGCACTCCACGGAGAACAGAGTCAGTTAAAATCAGCATTACAGCCAGCAAAGCAAATATCCAGAGGGTAACACCATTTAGGATTTTGCCTGTGTTTGATATATTTGTGCTAGCAACCCCCCCCTAAGTAGGGTCACCCCACATATGCCACAAATGGTTCACATGCACCCAAACATGTGTGAGCACACGGGGCACCGCCCAGTTCGTGATGCTCCTGTACAGATTCACGCTTTGCACCTGCCCACTCAGAGACCAAAAGCAGGCAGAAGTATTTCTTGCATTTTTTATACAGTCTGACAAAGGCAGCCAACAAACCAGCTGCAACCCTTTCTAAAGGCTTCTTCAAAATAGTAGTGTGAGCTGGAGAAGTGTTCATTTTTCCACACCCCCTGCCAATGCAAACAAACCCTCTGCAGGAAAGGGGAAACCACTAGAGCGCCTGGATAAACGGCAGCACGTGCCGCCCAGAGCGGCAGCGGGGCACGTACCGGCTTGGCCCTCAGGGCTCCCTCGTTCCCTGCAATTTTAACTTAAAACACAGCAGAAACGCGTCTAACGCGCACGTTTCCCGATTTACCGGGAGCTCCGTCCCCTCGAGCCCCGTCCCGCCGCACGGGAGGCCGGGGAGGAGGAGGGGGACAGGACGGAGCGGGGCGGAGCGCGGCCTGGCGTACAAGAGGCAGGCAGGCAGGGCGGGCGAGAGCCGCCCATTTCCCCGTCCCCGCTCCCCATCCCGAGTGGTCGCCGTGGCCCCGCTGGCGGCTCCCGACAAGGGAAGGGGAAGGACAGCGGCGGGGCGGCCGCGAAGGGGCGGGCGGGGGCGGAGAGCGCGCGGGGGCCC
>JAWLRI010000367.1:2576083-2630798 GCA_034781795.1 Crypturellus tataupa | reverse complement strand
CAGGAGGGCTGCGGGGCGGCGGGGGACGCGCCGCGTCGCGCCGTGGGGGGTTGTGCTGCCGCTGCTCGCCTGTCCGCCGAGCTCAGCTCGAAGCAGCTGCAGGGGTGCCCCCGTGCCAGGATTTCGCACCTAGTGAAGCCCTTGCAAAGTCCGTGTTTATCGACGGGTTAGGACTCCTTCTGCCCTTCCTACCTTCATCTCCCTCTTCTTCCTCCTTCCCCTCTCTCTCTTACTCTCTTACTCTCCTTTCTGCCTCAATCTGCCTGGGGACATTTTGTCCCAGCACAGCTCTCCTTAGCCCTTCCTCTTCACCCAGTTAACTTCTTCCTGTAGCCTCTCGCCTCTGCACCTGTGCTCCCCGTTGCTGTGTCCTGCGTGGTCTCCGTCTGGCCGAGGACTGCAGGCTGCCGCGGTGGTCCGTGCGGGAAGGCCCTCAGGATACCGCCAGCCCCGGCCGAGGGGAGGCAGCCGTGATGACGCCTTCCACTCTTGCCCCTTTGATGTCCCCAGACGTGTCCTCAGCGCGCGCTGGAAACGTGGCAGCGGCCGCTCGGCATCATCCGTAGCATCCAAGCAAGCGCAGCTGGAGGCTCTTGCCCTCCTCTGGGGAATATCGGGGCACAGTTCCAGTTACCCCCAGTTTAGGTTGCCCCCCCGGAAGGAGTGACAATTTTACACCTTCCAACAACATCCCCGCCCTGGAGAATTCGTTTTCTCTCCGATCAGCAGAACGGGCGTGATTAATCCCATGGCCACGCAGTCACGGGGGCTGATGCAAAGCAGCAGTGAAATGCCCGAGGAGGAATGGCAGGGAGAACACAACCTCCTGCCTCGAGATGCACTGGGTCGGCCTAAGAGGAAACCACATCGCAAATGACTCGTTTTGTCTCTGGTTTGGAGGCAGGAGGGAGGGAAGGGCTGGTAGCGTCAGTCGGACAGCGGCACTGCTGCTGCTGAGTTAATGCCTGCTGAAGTGAAGGAGCCCATGGCTCTCGGAAGTGTGATTTTAGACCCTGCAGTCTCAATTCTCAGGTGTCCTCTCCCTGCTCCTTCTCTAAATGGAAGTTCCTAGATGGAATAAAGAACAAGAAGGCATGAGAGCTGTGCTGTAGCCTAGGCCAGTGCGTAGCAGCCTTGCCATGAAAACCTTGCCCAAGAGTAGGACCACTTAATTTAGAGAAGAAACAGAGAGGCAGCGGTTGGGCCATCAGCAAGAAAAAAACAACCTCTGGGTTCCTTGCACTTGTTAACATTGAGGGATCAAGGGATACCTAATGAAATTGGAAGGCAGCAAGTTTAAAATGGTGCAAGGAAATACTCGTACTGTGTACGGTTAACACACGGTATTTGTTACCCTAGGGTTTTGTTGAGGTTGGGAGATTAGCAGGATTCAGAAAAGGATTAGATGTTTATATGGAGACTAAGAACATTCATGGTCATGTTAGACGGGATATAAATAAATTTTAGAAGGGATATAAACCATTAGGCTTCAGGGTACAACACAGCCAGTAACTGATGGTGAGGTATTAGGGTGAAACCTCCCTTGTGGGAAGGTCAGTCTATAACTGTCCACTACAGGGTTTCTCACACCTTTCCCTGAAGTATCAGAGAGCGGCAAAGTGAGCGTGCTGGACCAGCGGGACTGCCGCTCTGCTCTGGTTTGGCCACTGCCACGGTCTTTTGTGGGCAAGACTAAAGCAAGGGCTGCTTCAGCGTGGGGTGGAGGTGAGGATGAGCAGTGATATGTGCATCAGCGTTACGTGGGGCAGTGTCAAGGGCTCCTCAGCCACCAACCTCCTCCTCCTCTGCTGTAAATTCCACACTCGCAACAGGGATTTCTAGGCCTTCTCTGCCAAGATGTTTCCCAAAACATATGGTCTTAAGCTAGTTTATAATTTACCTTTCTACATAGAGTATTTGTATCTTTTTTTTTTCCCCTCCAAGCTACCTCAAAAAAACTTTTGCCTTGGGCAATTTATTATTCACATGAGACCCATGTGTTATAGGGAAATGCTGACTCTGTTTCAAGATGCAGTGACTCTGAGACTTGGTACTGAGCAAGGAAGTATCTGATCTCCTGTGCACTGTATCTGTCTGCACTGGATCCCACCAGCTCTGGCTAAGATCTGGTAATTGCTAAAAAGGAGTTTGCAGCCTAACTCGTAATACTGTAACAAGACACAGTTTGGATCAGTATAAGATACCAATAGCTCTGCAAGAGGTATCTTTGGGTCACAAACCCTCAGACAACGTTTTGTCTTGCAAGGGGTGTTGATGTTGCATTTACATCTTGTGCTGTCCTGACATTCCTCCCTGAATTCCTGTAGCGTCCAGTCATGGCTTATCTTATTGCTGCATCTTAGTTTGTTCTTGACACTAGGTCAAATAGCTTTGTAGTATCACCACTTTCTGTCCCATTAAGAATTTTGTGAATCTTAATGAAGGCTTCTAATCTCTCTCTATTTTTTTCCATTTTTTTTTCTTTCTAGAAGAGCTACAGTACTAATTTCTCCTTAGTTTTTGAATAATTTGGCTCCCTCTATCGTCCCCATTCTTTCTGTCTGATTGCGTCTTCTCCTAAATAGTTCTTTTTTATGCAAGGCAGCTGTGAGCCACCCATAATTATTTAAGGCAGATTTACTTCACCAGATTCTTACACCGTTCTTAAATCACTTCCTTGGATTTATTATTCCAGCCCCAAAAATCTCTGCTCTCTTGCTGCTGTTCGATAGAGGGCAAAGACTTGATTAATGCAATCCAGCATTTCCTCTGCAATAAATATCTCCATTTACAAATCCTGTGTGGTTTCCCCCTCCATACCGCTTTCGGTTATGAGTTTCCTGCTCATACCCTATGAAAACCAAAGCCTGTTCTGACCAGTGTCTTCTCCTATTAGGCTGCAGTCTCCCTTCTCTTGATCATTGCTTTTCTAGGCTATTGGTTAGACTCCATCTACCTATCAATTCTTCTGTCTGATATTCACCCCTCCTGTTCCCATCCCTCCGTGTAGAGGGTCCTCCCTATACCCATCTTCTTTTTCTTCCTTCCCTCCCGAATGGGCCATCAATTGAATGTGTCTACCATGCGCAGTCATACTGAGAAAGAACTCTTAGGCTGGTGGAGTAGATTACAAGTTCACATTTTCTGCTGTTCTGCATTGACACTGGACTCTACTTCCTTAAAAAAGAAGCCAAATTCCAAGTGCCAAAAACAAACAAAAAAGTTCATAGGTGATGTAGGGACTAAACGTTCCATTTCCTGTATGACAAAATCTTTTATCTGTAAGTGAAAGGATGGGAGAAATGCTTTGCACTTTCTCTGAAAAGACCTGAAATATTTGTCTAACTTGGCAAAAATTAAATGTAATATAAAGTTAATGACAGGGAGATCTCTTGTCAGGGGCTGTAGCTTGCTTCTGAAAGAGAATGGATTCTTGATGGTACAGGTCAGTTCATCTCCAGCTGAAGTGACAGTACCCTTACCAAAGATCTATTTTGAAAAACTCACAGCTTCCTTACATTGCCACATTATGACTATAAGTTGAAGCCTACTGACTAGGTTTGCATAACTTAGGTGCAGATACATTGCCAGTCTTCATGTATAAGGACTCAGAAGCATTTGCAGAAAGACCAGCCAAACATGAACTGTGCTTATCAGAAGAGAAGAAGCTGTGGTTTTCACCAAATCAGCTGAAACAATTTAGGAATAGATTAAAGCCTCAATTATTTCAAAGTGGGCAGAACTTCTGTAGTCTCTGTGCAAATTGCTTCTGTAACATGCCCAAATCTTATTGCTCTTTCCCAGTAGCCTAGCATGAGCAAATCTCACTGCCTTTGCTTCTTTCTGTTCTCCAGGTTATGAAGCAGAAGACAAATTCAACTCAGTCTCCTGCTTTCACTTCAGATTTTGTGGTTTACACATCACCTTCTTGAACATTGCCAAGACTGCAGCTGAAGGGAAGTATTTAGCATCAGGGATCAGGCCTGGATCGGCCTGGATCTGCCTTTCTGATTCAGGAAGGAAACTGAGGCACAGATGGTGGGTAGCAGTGGGGCCAGGGTCATGGAAGGAGCAGGAGAAATCACAGAGGAGGTAATAAGATAGATGAGAAACTTTTCTTCCTGCAGCTAGTGCAGGAGAGTAGAGAAAGGAAAAATGTGCAGATTTTTGATAATTTCTTCTTTTAAGCCTCCACTTGTAATTTAAAGAAGAGACAGTAATGACGCATAGGAGACTGAGGGAGCACACATGAAAGCCAACAGGAAAGGAACCGACTTTTCTTTGACTAGAAAGTGCCAAAAGAGAAGAAAACAGATTTAGAATGGAGGAAATTGTAATCAAGAGATGTGCAGAGCCAGAGGGACAAAGAGAAGCTGAATGGAGAAATTGATAACTACTGGGAAAGGTGATAAGAGGGACAAGGAGCCTGCATACCTGGTTCCTAGTTGGGAGGGAGGTTGGAAAAGCCTGTAGTCACAAATGCTCTCAGAGTGGAAGGAGCAGAGAGGTTGTAGAAGGCAAAGGAAAGAGCAGAGAACTCTTGAAAGAGACTGAAGAGAAGGTCAGGGAGAGAAAACCTGAATATAGAAAAAGGACGAAATGCGTGACAGAGACAAGATCAGTCAGGTGGCTATTCTGGTGAGTAGGATGGCCCTGGGTTGAACAAGAAGGTGAAGTGAGAAAGATGCTGAATGTGAGGTCTCAGCACCAAAAAGAGTGTGAAAGTTTAACTCACCAAGGGTAAAGATGGGAGAGTCAGGGAAAAGGAGAGAGAGCCAGCTCTGGAGTCAGAGAGTGAAGGGAGAAGAGGTGGATGGGCAGAGACAACTGTGTGGGAGAGGCTCTCACTGGACATTGCTTGAGTGCATGGGAGATGGTTGGAGCTACAAGAAGTACAAGAAAAAAATGTTTTTCTCATTTAATTAGCACTGTGTTGTAGCTTGCACACTGCTGCTGAACTCGGGTGCGTGCTATTGATACTGCTATATTTAAACTTATCAAACATAAGCAAGGCTACAGACTGAGTTGGGACACAAACATTTCTTCCTAGCTTCAGGAGAATGTGCATGATTCCTGCCAGCTGCATCATGGCCTGCACAGATAGGTGTCTCCTCAGCACCAAACTAGTTGCCTGGACAGAGTGTATTTTTTGGCTTCTGAAGCACAGACCTGACTTGCCACGCTGCGGAGGGTGCATTGCAGAAGTGCGGTGCAGCATTTTGTTTGGACATACCTATTCATTTTGATCAGCTAATAAATTAATGTGAAAGCATTCAGAAAACCTGACATAGTGCTTGAAAAAAGCTGTCAATGTTTTCTGTCATGTCCCAGGAAAGTACTTCAAGACAACAACAACAAAAAAAAATCAGTCAAGTAAACTATTAGTAGAAGGAATATTACATGTTGCTGAAGTGCAACCACGACTTCTGTGAAACATACAGCAGTCACGCATCCCACCACAAGTTTAACAAGACCAGGCCATTTTTAGCTTACAGCGGTTCTCTGAGGTAGTCAAAGAGCACCCATCTACCTACTGCGAACTTGGCTGGCACTGCTGCAGCAAAGCATCCTCCATCACTGCTCCTCTTCTGCGTATTTTACTGAGCTGCATATCAAACCAGGAGATCTGAGCCTTAGGTCTCAACAGATTTCCTGCTCTTAATCCATTGGGGCTGAAAACCACAGGTTGTAACTCGATGTTTTGTCCCCTAGAGAGCAATTAACAGGCGAACGATAATTTGCGGCAACGGATTTCAAGCTGGGGAATCTGGATCTTTCCAAATTCTCCCCCAAGAGCAGCAGCGAGAGAGTGGCCCAGCGCGTCCGCGTTCGTTTGTGGTCAGCCGCGCTCACAGCTGCTGATGAGCACCGGTGGGTACATCTGGCAGAAAGACCTGCTGGCTTCAATGGCAGCAAAACGGAGGATGGGGAGCTAGCAATCCGCCTTGGAAACCACAGCAGGAAGCAGAGCGGAGAGACGTGCAAGCCCAAACGCTCTCACGTCTCTCCAGGCCTGTTGTCTCCGCTCCTGCGGTCCTCAGCTATTCCGCAGACAACAGTTCTAGCGCGTAAACAAAGAGATATTTTAATTGTTTCCAGGCCAACGGGTAGCAATGGCACCGAAACCCGCACTCTACGCGCTCTGCCGTACCGATTCCTATAGACGGCCTCGGAGCAACGAGCGAGAGACCCGAGGGGATTCACCGCCACGGCCTGAGGTTGTCCGGCCCGGATGCAGCGCGCTGCGGAGACCCGACATTGACAAGCAAGAACGGCCCCAGCGCGAGATGTAGAGCGCGCAGCGCAGCAGGGCTGTGCTCCTCGCGTAGAGGAGCTCCCCATCAGTCATTCCAGGAGAGAGTAACTATGCTCCTTTAGGGAAATTAAAAGAGCATTTTGATTACAATCCATTAGGTCCTCTGTCTCAACATCTTAGTTAGGGATGAGCGTTATCAACGCAGCTCTGACAGTGCTGCTGAAATTTCCTTTGTTCTATCAAGTCTTAAGTCTTTGCCTTAAGATACAACATGAGAGAAAGCTTGACTTGTGATCTAAAACTGCTGATCCCATGAAGCTTGCAGAACAAGAGGGTTGCTGTTCAGACCGGGTGTAAAAGCTGTGCTCCCCATGGAGGTTTCTGGGCTGCACTCAGAGCTGGCATACAGACCTAAGTCCATAGTAACCAGCAAAGCGGGATAGATATGGACAAGCTGGTTACTGCAAGTGTCGAGGAGGTTGGAGAGGAAAGACCCCAGATGCTTTAGGCTAAAGCAGTCTTTTCCAATACTGCATTTGACCTGTTAGTCCGTTCTCCTGCCTCATTACTTCTATTATCATCACGATGCTGAATGCTAAACAGTTGCAGGTTTACCATCATCCACTCCTATCTCACTGATAACTGCTTGTTGCTGCTGAATTTGGCTAGGGAAATTCACAAATCCCATTCCTTTCATAGTAGTCAACAAAAATTAAGACTAATGTGTTTTTAAATCCTTCTAAGAATGAGATTCTCGATTAGATTGGTGCATGGGCCTACAAATAAGGCAGAGCCTCACAGAGGACTGTTTGAACATTAGCAGCACTGAGTTGTGATCGTAGCTCCTTCTCTGAATTGCTCTGTGCCTTTGAGTATATCAATTCACATATATTTTCCTCATCTATAAGATGGGAGTAGTCATATTTATATACCTCAGGGAAGTTGTGAGGCTTAATTAGTTAATGCTAGTGCCTTGTCAGCTCTCATTACCATGGTACCTCAGTATTTATTGCTTTGATATTGTGAAATGCTACTTACATATTAAATATTATTCTATGTAAGATGGGAGAGGCTCAATCCAAGTTCTCTGTATATACCGAAGGCGGGGAGGTGACATTCCCAGTAATGGCACTGATATGAAATTTGGTCTCATTGAAGAAATGTTTTCCTGGCATATAACAAAATTGATTCAATTACAGATCCTTAATGTAGATGCTCTTGAACCAGTTTAAACTGCATTTCTACTGGTTTGCTTAATTCAATACATGTAATTAAACTCACCCAGCATAAACACAATTTAAGCTGGTTTAGATACATCTCTGCTAATATTCAGTCCCAGTACAATGAAAACAGCTAGGCTCACTTTGACTAGCATAAATAATCCTGGAAAGTCTCACTCAGGACGAGACCCGTGGAAAGCTTTCCAAAGCTGTCATTGTGTCAAACCATTTGAAAAAGTGGTTGCCAGCCTTGTAGGCAGCAGGAAGGGGGCTATGGCTGCAGACTGATGGACTGTCCAGCCACAGAGGGAAAGGACTAGTGACTAACTGGGCTAGTCATGTCCAGACTCTTCCCAGAACAGTCCTTCCTGTAACCAGGGAGCTGTAAGACATTCAGACCTTTTTCTGTTGACCGGGTAAGGAAAATCCCAACTTTGCACAGGAGCGTAATCCTGACCTCAAGGGCTGTTTCCATTAGAGCCAAGCATGCATTAGAGCAGAGCTTATTCACTGGCAGCGAGCCCCAAGAAATTTCCTTCATGCCTTCACACCCCCATCTCTCAAGGAGCTGTATCTGGTGAGAGTGGTGGAGCGGCTTGGCTAACTGTGGGCCTGGTCGCAATGAGCACTGACGTTAGCACTCAGTCTGCTTTCCCTGCTGCATGTACACAGCGGCTAGGAAATGATCTCACAGGCTGCATTTTGCAGGCACCGCATTCGTTTTCCCAAGGCCACAGAAGCACGCTACTCATACCTCATTTGCCAACATTTGTCCTTCAGGGGACGCCAGCCTGAATGCCACGTAGCCAAGGGGCCCGTGAGGCTGCAAGGCACAGGGTGCATGTGACAGGGATGCAGAGTGCTGCTGTCTCCCTAGAACTTGTGTATGTTTTCACCCTTCCTTCAGCATATTGCATTGCATGCACATCTGCGGTCTAAGACTGAATCCGGGAAGCTTGTGTCACCAGCATAGTTCTGCATGTCCTTCTGCAAAGTTTTTCAGTAGCCTTGAAAAAGGAATGCTCTGAAGCTGCACAGAGGATTGCAACCTGGGCAGTATTTGCATGGCAGTGGTCTCCTCAAGGATGAAGTAACTGTCACTTGGGAAGCAGCCCTACCTGTCCGATGTAGCCTTGGTGTCCCCCAGGGCAATTCTGCCACTCAGGAGCTTCCAGAAGTGTGGAACAAGACCACGTAATGTATTTAGCAGAGATCACAGGATGACAGTGGATAGTCACCTCTCTTGGTCACTAGATCAGTCTAAAACAGCAATCCAGGGAAGAAAATACCTGCTTGTGCCTCTGCTAACACTGTAATTCATAGGCTCTTCCAGATAGTTTTCATTTACTACCTCTCATTAAGCACTTGAGGCTCAGCTCCTGGGTTCCCAGGCTAATAGCATATCAGTAAAAGCTGCTAGTGCTCCTTAAGCTGGACATTAGATGGGAGAGATGCCATAGACTCCTGAGCAGAGACCCGATAAATATATCACAGTCTTGTTCAGAGAAATCTCTAGACTTCATCTCCCAGCCCCTCAAACAGCTCTTCCAACTGAATGCAAGATGAGGCACTTACAGATTAACTGGCCATGGTGGGATGGTTGTTCCCCAAGGAAGCACCTGACTCATGTTAAACTTGTGACTGGAGAAAAAGACAGGAAAGTGTGTGATAGAGAAAGGCCTGCACTGGCAAGGAGAGAGCTGGTTGATCTAATCTTTCTTCTGTATTTAATAACTTTCCTTTCAAGTTTTGGGTTCCCACATCCAGGCTCCGGGTTCACCCTCCCCTCTGAGGCCCATTTTCCCACTGTAGAAGGGGTGTGGGTTTGCGGCTCCGTCTGTCTGGTCCAGCCCCCAGGATGCTGCAAACCCAACTAGACGACGGCATCGAAACCGAAGCTGGAAGTTAACGCTGTAGGTAAACACCAACATAAACAGCCTGTTTTGCACGTGTACGCAGGACCCCACTGTCTGAGTGACCACCTGCCCTTTGCCTGTGGGATGTGAGCATAGAATGGGGTAACTCCACTGCTAGACATGGGGGTGAGTCAGTTTAGGCTCTGGGGGAGGGCAGAATCTGCTCCTGAACCCTGCAAAAGAGCAGCAAGGCCCTGATTTATATATCTAGATAAAGTCCCGTGAGGACCTCTTATAGTGAAATAAAAAAAAATATGCTTTACCATTAGAGAGTGAGAAAGGCTTATGGGTTAAAATATGAAGTGGTCAAGCTATTAACCTTCTAATTTAGAAGAAATGGTCACTAAATTATGGGGTATGTCTCCTTCCACCCCCTCCAAAGGAGAGGCCTCTGAAGATGATACCAGCCCATTACATGAACGAGCAATAAAGAGTAATTAATCTTGCTCTGAAAATATGATCAAATACCAGCAGTGAGTCAGAGCTGAACCTGAGGGGGTTAAGCAACTTAAAGCAGAGCACCGTGCAACAGGCAAAGAGCAAATCCTCCCGCTGCCGCCTGTCACCCCTGCATCGGTGCTCAGGCCCATCCCCGCGGGCACGCCAAGCGTGCCACCTCGAGAGGAACGCGGGTGTCACAGCTAGCGCGGCCGTGCGAGACCTCTAGGATCGGCGGGGTCCATGCTTGGATGGGGGGCCCTGGGGGAGTCCTGGGGAGCACAGGAAGTGCTTAAGCAGGCCAAAATGTTCCTTTTGAGCCCGTGCTGAAGCAACCGCCGTGGAGCACTTGGAGGCAGGTGTGTGTTTGGGGAGGGAAATAGGATGGAGTTTCCAGAGATCCTATCTTTTAAGAAGTAATATTGCATATAGGCCCCAGCCAGTCCTGGTGGTTAAAAATCCCCTGGCATTGCTTGGGCCCATGTGCTCTGGGCACATTATAACCTGCGCAATTGCATTTTCCTGGTCTTAAAACAATTCCAGACAGCCTCAGTCGGGGAAGAAATTAATCTTCCACTTCTCTGGTGAAATGTGCCCTGCTGTGCACGGTCTATGCTAGAGGCAGCTGCTCTGTTAGGAGGAGGAGAAGCGGCTTGTTAGCACATACTGCGGAGATGCTTCTGGGCGAAACGTGTTGCCTACGTTTAATCAGCGGTCAGAGCGGACCGCGAGATGTCTCGGGAGACAAGAGGCTTCTCCTGCAGCCCCGTGCAGAGAAAAGGCAGCGCACAGCTCTGCTGTCTGGAAAAGTGAAGCTGGGCAGATCACCTTATACTGACCCCTTGACTAAGACCCCCAAACGCCAGTTCTCAGCCAGCGCTGCCTGGACACGTGTGCTCCCTGTGAAGCAAGCAGGAGAAAACCCTCACCAGCCCCAGCGGGGTAAGCAGAGAGCTGCTCTGCAATTTCTGCTGCGAGGTGTAGGGGAGAAGGCACGAATTCACACGCCACAGGGCCATGCCCACCCTGCATCACCCCTGGTGGAATGCTGCAAAACCCAAAGAAACTAAATCCACCCTTTTCTTTACATAGCATCAATCCATAAAGAAGCATTGCCTTTCTGCCAGCCACACTAATGTTTAAAGCCGTTCCTCTTCACTTGGGTGCCTGTGAAGAGGCCAGCACTGGGTGCGAGTATGTCACTCTACTGCTGAGATGATGCAGACATGTCCCACCAAACACCTTCCTGTGGCGTTTGTCGGGTCAAGATGGGGAGTGTGTCTGTGAGCCAGCATTCATGGAGCAGCACTGAAGAGGCAGCAGCAGGGACTTCAGCAGGACTTGGACCAGCCCACTTGGATTTCGTTTATCCAGAGGCGTGTACCTTCCCTCTAGTTACCACTTGGTGAGCTAGGTAGAGCTCAGGTGCTTGCTTTGGCACAGGCACTCTGCTTGCTTGTGTAGCTGCACTAAACATCAGCAGGTTCTGATCTTTGATGACTCAAAGGCACAAGCAGGTAATGCACAGCAGGCAACATTGCTCCTCACTGTCTTTGCTGGAAACTGGAATGATGCTAAAGTGCTGCTTGTTTAAAGCACCTGAGGAGCTGATTTTTGCATGACTTATTCAGAGAGTTTTTCGGTCTGGATGACCATACACAGTCTTTTGGGCATTCTTCAGTTTGAATTTTTGAGTGACCACGACATCTCTCAGGAGTGGGACGCCTTCCCAGTTCATCTCCTCCCTGGTCCGTATGCATATGGCATGTGAGTTCATCCTGCGCTTTCCCACCAGCTCTGCGGCTGCAGGCAAAACGCCGTCCGCAAGCTCGCGGCTGAGGCCACCACCTAAGAGACTTCTATTTCTAAGTACAATAGTAACTATATGCAGTCTGCCACGGCCTCCAAAAGGAGCCCCGCTCACACCCAGCATTTTCCTGGGGAGTTACACTGGTGATAGAGGCAGAACTTCATAATTTTTGCTTTTCTTTCTGATGTAAATAAAGTTTCTAAATGACCATCACAACTCTACTACTCACCTTTCCAGAGCAACTAATTTTTCTTTGTCATGAAAGACAGGTACCCTTGTTTTAAATAATTATTATAGGAGTCAGGTTAAAAACAAAAAGCAAAAATTAATTTAACAAAATATTCTGATTACATTATAGCAGTGATATTGCATACGAGCCAAACTGCCAGTGAAATATTCCCCTGCAGTCTTCCCAATTCAGACTTTGAAGAGTGCACGAGAGAAGATTAACGCAAAGAAAAGTGAAGCCGACTTGAGGTAAAAGAGAAACAGGTCAAATTAATTCCTTTGATCTATCTGGGAAAAAATACAAGAGGGAAATAGCTAGCATAAATAGAGTCTTTTAAAAAAAACAGTATCAGTTTTAACAGTCCAAACTGTTATTAGTACAAGATTTATCTGTGTATCAAGATCATTGTCTGCAAAATGAAGATGCTAATCTATAGCTGTAACTATACGCAGTTTTATTAAATGGAGTTTGTTAAAAGCCTAGATGTACAGGGAGAAGGCTATATAGACAGAAGCAACAAGTACTGTAATGACCTGTCAAATATATCACACTACCCGCTACAAGATCTGCTTAACTGTGTGTTACAGGCACCATACTGCTAATAGTCATATTTTGACAGTAGGCAAAACATATTATGTATTTTGATTGTTTGTGTGGTTAGCATAGGCAGGAAATTCATATAGTGTTATTAATGCGAGCAGGCATGTATGTGCATGAATATATATACATATTGCGTGTGTATGTGTACACATGCAGCCTATATAACATTTCAGGTTAGCAGATTGCAGGCAAACCCCAAAGTAGCTGAATGAGGAGCTACCTAGCAGATCAGGCTAGTCTTGGTCCTTCGTTTGAAGTGTCATGGGAGAGGGTAAGGTCTGGGAAGGAATGTTTTACTTGCCAGCTACACACAAAAGGCTGCTAGATAGCTCCGGTCGATAGCTGGCAGCCTCCTGTTGCTACATCTATTCCTGACATCTGCGATCAATGCCTGGCAAAAGATGAGCCTCAGGAAAAGAATCTAGGAGCAGTTGCTGGGGGCACGGGGAGAAGAGATATCTCTTGAAGTCCCTGGTCACTTGCTGATTTAACAGGTTGCTGTCCCATAGCGGGTGTGCACCCTGCCCTGGGGAGCCACAAGTAGCTCTCCATAACCGCTCAGTCCCGAGGCATGAATGAGGGGCAGGACTGGATGTTGCTGGTGCAGCTAGTGAAACTGTCAGTCTTGGAAGTGGCGGCCTTTCCTCCCAGGTGAACCAGCCCTCGCACTGGCACACTTCTGCCCCATCATCCCTGTGTGTGGGGTGGGGAATGCTGAGAAGAACAGACCTTCTCTTCAGCCCCGAGAACTGATCGGTCATGAAATACTGCAGGCAGTCCCTCTCCTTCTCCTCTGCTGCTGTGCCCCATGCTGTGTCTTTGTAGCTGGGGAGCAAGGGACAGCAAGTATCATGTTCTAAGTACTCCCTGCCAGAACTCGCTCCATTTCCTAAAAATAATTATGAATTTTACTGGACAAGGGATCATATGCTTGTTTCCATTTTCCTTCTTACCCTGCCTGCCTGCCCACTTGGGGTGAACCTGGCCTATAAATGCCTTTCTTAAAAGCTAAAAAGCTGCCTGATGGTGATGATTCATCCTATGCGGGTGTGTAGTAGCTGATGCACCAAGTCGACATCTGGGGCCTAGATGTGCTACCACAGGTGAAATAACACCTGATCTGAAAGGAGCTGGGACACAGAGGGAAAAAAGCACTCGTGCGATGGCATCAAGGACGGATTAGGTGCTTGCTTACTCCTAGTGCCATAACATTAGCAAAAACGTACCCAAGACTTTTTTGTAAGCTGGCAGTTGGCTCTGCTGAGCTCTGAAGTTGCGGCTATGAAACACCAGATCACAACCGAGGAGAAGCCTCTCGTGGCAGCTGTACCCATCAGGCCAGAGCCTTCCCCTCTCCCCATGCAGACACACTCCAGGAGACTCTTTCAGTGTGGGAACAACTGAAATTGCTAAGCTGTGCTGTAACCCATCTCTTCTCTTCCCTTCCCAATACAGGGCTAAGAGCAGAGACAGATATTGGTCACGGCAGAGGAGTGTCAAGAAGCTCCACACTAACAGACCTATCCTAGAGGTTCCCTCCGCTCTGCTACAAGGGTCAGAGCCACCTGGCTAGGAAAGGCACCGCTCGCCCATTTGTTGGGGAGTCGAGTGGGGGTTAATGCTCCTATCTCCCATTGCAGAGTGACCCAGGTGGGGCTAATGAGCACTCGCCTTGCTTAGCTAATTAGAGGCTCTGAGAGCAGCAGGCTGCACTTTGAGGCGTGGGGCATTTGCAAAGGGAATAGAGTGTGGGTTTTATTTCCAGCAATATTTTTTTTCTCTTTTGGTGTGTGTCAAATAAAAAACCTCTGGCAGGAGTAGCACAGCACAGATGGGAAAGAGCAATGAGATGGGGCTCCACAGCACCTCTCTCTCCCTGTTGTAATTTGCGTTATTCTGAGGGTTCAGAAGGCAGGAGCAAAAGCCTGGAAAGGCTGAGCAGCTTGCTCCCCTCCTAGGGAATAAATTTAGTCCCCTAATGAGCAGGACTGCCCCATGCCATGCCCGGTCTGCAGCCCCCCAACTGCTACCCATGGGTGAAGGACTCAAGGCTGCATCCCCCCTGCTTGCAAACCTTGCAGTCTCAAAGGTGCCTGGAGTAGGCTGCATAGGGGCTAGGTTTGTCCTACCCGCTGCGGTGGTGAAGGCTGATGTTGTGTTCAGCATCCCGCACGTGGCAGTGAGCAGGCAAGCACGTGACAGCTCAGCGGGACCTGGGCTTTACTACAATATTACTTCTATAATCACACGCCTAAGAAGACCCTTAAATCCTCTTGGTCCTGTCCTGTGCTTGCAGCCTCAACCTCCCAAAGTTGTGGCCTGAGCTCTTTCTTGCCTGCCCAGCCCTTTAAACACAAATTAGAGTCAAAAGCAGCTGCTGCTGAGAGGTGCTTGTTATGCTTCGTGCTATTGCAAGCTGCATTTCCCTTGCCTCTTTCTAGCTGTTATTTAGTTCCCCTCATGTTGTTTTCCCCTGGCTTTTCCTTTGTTTCTTTCCGAGGGAAGCGGCACATCATTACAGCTGGGCTTTCTCTAGAGCTCTCCTAGCCAAGGTCATTACTTAGCTTGTGAGATCCAAGGAGGTTGCTGTTTGTATGGATGTGAGGCCTCTCAAAAAGCAGCTAATCAATTCAGAAAATCATCTGGGTGGTAACCCCACTGTCAGCTTATTTTCTTCCCTTCCACTTAGACATCAAACTGGCTGAAGAGGGCTCTGGGGAATGAGGCATGCACTGAGAGCTGCTCCTCTGCAGACACATCTGTGTCTTTCATCAGCAGGGCTCAGGGAATACCACTAACAGGAGAGGGGAAAATCTCTTTGGAGCAGATAGGTTCGCAGCCTCCATCCTCTCCCTCTGAAGAGACCCAACCCAGCGGGGAAGCGATCATTTGAAAAGTGGCTAATGCACTAACGTCGTTTGGCAGAAACTGTCACATTACATACAGAGCTGGGGGAGGATGGGGGCAAAACGCACAAGCAAACAGGGCTACATTCGAATAGCCTCACATCAGCAAGCAGCCCCTGGCTGCAAAAATAGCTCACGATGGCTGAGCGGAGGGACAACCAGCAATAGCGTATGCAAACTGGGTTCTGTCGAATAAACTTACTAATTGCTGCACTTCACTTTCACCCGCTCTTTTCCTGTTTTGCATCTTTGTGGGCTACACTGGAAGGGCGCTCCGTCAGGGCAGGGAGGCATCTCCCTCCGGTCGTGGTAATTAGGAGAGGAGATGTGCCGCTCTTTGGACACTGGGGCTTGGTGGTGTCACAGCTCATTCCGGGGAGATAAGTCACATCTGAAAGCCATTCTCCTTGTACCAGCTGCGCGTTTGAAGCGTGGGGGTGGGTGCGCGAGTCTGTGTCCTACCCGTGGATTTGGCCAGCAGTCTGGAAAATGTCAAGGTTGGGAGAGGCTGAGCTTCATTTGCTTTTCACAGATCTGGGTAATGAATTTTGCATTGTAAAGTATTGTTCTAGCCTGAAGAGCGGGTCTGCAGCACTGGCATCGTGGGGTTCCACATCTGTCTCTCAATTGCTCTGGACTATATTTCCCCAATGTACTAAACAGGGATTTTTGTGTGTGCTTTGCAATCCTGCAAGCTGAACAGGAGCTGCGAAGCTTCAGTGGGCACTTTGCTCTTCATATACCTTTATCAGTGTGCCGGATTTTGCCAGCTCTTTAAAGTAATTTCTTACAATGATTTTGCTTTTGCAGGCAACGCCGATGAACAGGGAGAGCATCAAGAACTTACTTTTGTCACTAGGTGGAATAATTGTAATTCTAAATGCAAACATAGAGCAGAACTCCACAGTAAAAACAAGGCATTTTCTTCCACAGCCATGGCTGAGCCAAAACCTCTCCCTTTTTTTTTCCCGCTCATATGTGGTTGCATTTTCATAAAGCTTCATAAGAAAATCAGCAGGCTTGAAAGAATCATTGGAAGTGCCTCATCTCCCTGTTTCACTGTATGAAATCTAGAGATGTTCAGTGACATTGGAAGCAGCTGCAGAGCGATAAAAGACAGTATCTTTTCACAACATTCACATTTTACCTGAAGATCTTGCTTCAGTCAAGTGTGATGGAGACTGAGAGCCTTAGTAGGGTTCCGAAAAGAGTTCAGCAGGTCTCAGACATTTTCACTGACAATATTAGGGCCTCCAATTGAAGCAATGGAAATTTCAAGGGATGTAAGCCTTGCTTGTCAGAGCTGAATCGTCCCTCTGCCAATGATGTGGTTTGGACGAGTATTTCTTCAGGAGGCGCATGGTCCTGCTCCTGCCCGCTGCAGGGTTTCGTGTCCTTGCCTGTTCTGCTGAGCTCAGCAAAAGCACCACCCGGGAACAGAAGAGTGAGCTTGATCCACTGCAAGCAGTAGTTCCTCAGTTTCTACTTAAAATGCCAAGCACCGAGTATGCCCACCTCACTCCTGAGCTGGAGATCAAATCTAATGGAGATCCAGGGCTTAACAAAAGTCCTTACCCAAAAGAGGGGATTGGCTTGTGCCTAGTTGATCAGACGAGTGCAGCCAGGTCTCCGGGCCTGCACCCGCACACTCACACACTCAGTGGTGTTCACACACGCAGTGGCCGGGAGGAGACCCGTGCGTGCCCAAGCGCAGCAGGTTACCGATGGCCGAGCATCGCTCCGCTCCGGCCCCCAGCACAGCCGCGGGGGGAAGCATCAGAGCGACGGCGTGAGCAAACATGACAGTCAATGCGAGCGCACGCTTAGGGGGAATCCCTAATAGAAGTCATAATAACTGCTTATCGCTAACAGATTGTGACTAACTCCTGTTATCTCCAGGGGCGGCCGGAAGGCAGAGGCGTCCTCATTGCTTTAGTCTCAATACGGCCACATCTCCCCTTTCTGCCGCCCGGTCCTGCCACGGCTTCCATTGCCCTTCCTGCCCGTTTGCCTGGTCAGGAGGGAAGCGCTGGGCTGGTTTGGCTGGAACGGGGCTGGGCACGTGCAGGGTCGGCTTTGGAGGTGCCAACCCCGTCGTTTCCCACCTGCACCGTGCGTGGGGGCCTAGGGCTCAAGGGAGGAGGGTGCCGGTGGGGAGGCCCCACGCACACGGGACGCGGCGGGCAGGATGGGAGGTGGGAGCAGGTGGTGCCGTGTCTATCTGCTCAGCTGTCGCGCGGCCGCGGAGAGACGGCCGCAGCTGGGAGCTGGGGGCTGGCGGGCTCTCTGCTTCGCAGGCTTGCGAGGGCCGCGAAGCCGGCGGGGAGCCGCGCGGGCGGGAGGAGCGGGGAGCGGCGCCCGCAGGCGCCCCGTGCCCGCGCAGAGGTGCCAGCGCGAGCCCCGCCACGGCAGACTGCGCTGCCTCGAGCGCTGCTGCTGCTGCTGCTGCTGCTGCTGCTGCTGCTCCTGCTCCTGCTGCTGCTGCTGCTCCTGCTGCTCAGCTCCTCGCCTGGCTCGGGAGCTGCTGCGCCATCACCCCGTATTTCCCAAATCAGTTGTCTCAATCTTCCAGCCAAGACCCTTACTATTTAATTTGTCCCTCCAGCATTTTGCTGTCTTGACAAGATCGAGCCCCTTCCCGGGGCCTGTGTAACCAGGGTGGCCTCCAGACAGCCCCCCTTGTGGTCAGGTAGTGTGCCCTGGCCTGCTGACCGGTGTGCGCCTCCTGCCTCGTCCTGGGCCACGCGCCACGGGGTCAGTACCGGCTCTGCATCCTTCCTGGCCACCCCCAGGGGCAGCGTGGGTTAAACATAAGCCAGAGTTTGTGTTCACATGCAAATTGTATGCAAATGTGCAGATTGTTTCCTCATATTATTTGCATACTCCTAATTAATTTCTGCAGAACAGCACATGCAGCTATGCAAACTTTCCATCCATGCAATGTCTATCATATGCTACTAAGAGTAAAACAGAATTGGAAACTAAGATTTCTAATTAACGCAGGTTTGCTGTTGGCCTTTAGTGACCCATTGTTCTCTATAAAGGTCTGACACATTTTGTTGATCTTTATCTGTCCCAATCCCTTGATATAGGTCAAAGATTAAAACAAAAAATAGAAAGTGGAGAATTACTGTTATACATTATGATTCAATATTACAGACTCTGGTCAGTTCCACATGGCACTAAACATTTTCTGAGAACTCTTGAATGTTTCCAAATCTTACTTTTAAACTGTTAAAACTGTTGCCAAAAATAATCCAAAACCTTTTGTAACAGTGGTGATTCTCTGCAAAAATGTGTGACTTTTCTAAATAACTGGTTCTCATTGCTACTGACAACAGAAGTGAATAAGTAAATGAGTAAATTAATAGTTCAGAATAAGCTCAGAATAGGAACATTTGTAGAAATTTCTAAAATGTAATACTGAACAGATGATTCTTAAAAGGTTTGTGTGGCAGTGCTAAGCAATGTGCTTTAGAGTGTGGCACACTTCTAAACTGAAAAGCTCATTCCAGCACACGCTGCTTCCAGCTGTGCCTTTACTGACATAGCTCAAGATAGCGACAGCGCTGCACCCTCGCTGCTTCCTGCCAAGCTGCCTCCACAACTTTGACCCGCAATGACACTTTTTGGCTTTTTCAGCCCCAGAATTACTTAGTTCCCAATCATTTTCAAATGTTAAAAGCTCCAGAAAACCTTAATCAAATGAATATAGTATATTTTCTCATTTAAGCTGTGGCATTTCTCCTTTCAAACCTGACCTATTGTAAGAGTGTTTCTTTTATACTTATTAATTGTATTTTTAACAGAAATCATCAAATCCTCTTTTTTTTCACATTTGAATTTTATGTTCGCCTTCACTAGCTTATCAGTCCTGGATTTTCAGGGAATGTGGTCTCAGCAGATATGACCCACACTTCATTTACCTGATATTCAAATCCATCATTGTTTTCAAGATTTAGCAGTTAGTATTTAAAAGAAAAAAATAATAATAGTAAAAAAAACCACATCTTTACATGACATTAACAGTAAACTTGGAAGGCTGCTATTTTTTCTTAGTTTAAACTGTTTCTCCAAAGAATCATAAATACACAGTCATCGTCCCTTTGGCATTGCTAACTCTAAGATCTGCCTAAATATTTTCAGGGAGGCAGACAGCTAATGAAGTGTTTCAGAAATGATAAACTTTGGTTCTCAAGCTCTGCTCATAGCTCAGTATAGCTATACACTATTAGCTATAGGCTATATGATAGCTATGTTTAAGTGAAAGACAAGGGGGGCAATGGCGGTACAGCCACTGTGAATCACTCCCTGAAAATCTCTGATCAATTCCTTTTGCCATTGAATGCAAACCCCAAAATAAGATATGATGTGATTAAAACAGACTAATAATGATAATATTATTGTGCTATTCCTTTTGTCAGCACTGGGCCCTCCCTGAAACATAGCATTTAGTCTATAAATGGTGCTATTGATATGTGTAAGAGATGAGTGATGAGAATCATTAGGGACATGGAAAACTTATTACATGAAGAAAGATTAAAAGGATAAGGACTTTGTCTTACCAAGAGTATGAATAAAATGTGACATAACCAAAATCTATATTGTAGTGAATGGTTCAAAAAGAGCCTTTACTTTTTTTTCCTCATGATGAAAGAGGAAATTCCTTGAACCTGAACAGAAGAAAATTTTAAACCGATAAAAGTAAACAATTTTCATTTGTCACAGAATTCGATTCACTGCCAAAAGAAATGAGGCCCAAACTTACCAGGATTCAAACTACTTAGTTGCTTGTGCAGATGACAAGAACACTTAGAGTTGAATATAGAAAATATTTAAAACTTATGTAAAAATTCTGGAAGGGATAAAAATCTCCACGTTAAAGATTCAGTTTACTTTTAATTGTTACGGTTGACTGACAGGATGTTAGTGGGAGCTACAGACCTAAGGAAGAACCAATTAAAGCATAAGGCTGTCATTATGACTCAGGGTTAAATATGATGCACGTTTCCATGCATATTGTAATGAATACATATATAAAAGCAGCATTTAGTTGTATATGACAGTATATTATGTGTGTGTATATATGTATACATGAATTTAACAAGCACTAAAACTAAACCAAAAAAGCTTGTCACAGATCCTAGCCACTACAGTAAAATGTGTTTCTTTATCAACCTTCACAAACCTTCACCACCATCTGTGGCACAGGTTGTTTATTGACTGCAAAGCCTCACTCAAGCTTTTGGTAAAGCCAGTGGGATCTTATCTACTACTTCAGTAGATAAAAAGATTCTGGAAAATATCCTTTAAGAAGCATTACGCAAGCACCCATAGGCATAAATCAAGTCAGGATGAATACAGTTTGAAAAATCCTTCACCCACCTGGATAAAGTCATTGAACATATAAATCTTAATGGGACATTTCCTTACCAATCTCTTCGTGCAAACTTAATGTAGAAAATATGCTGATGCTTGCACGGGAGAGGGGTTATTATAGTTGGTTTGTTGGGTAAGCAGCTTCCAGCTTCTTAAACTCTACAATATTAGCTTGTAATTATTCATTTTTCTCTGTTCTGCACTTTTAAATTCTGGGGAGCTGCCACGGGCAATCCAAGCTTTATGTACTGGGCAGGACAGACTTGAGTGTCTTATCAAGGAAATTCAATATGCTATTCTCTCTGGGACTTTGTTTTTGCAATTCCTTGGTTATTGTCCTAAAGAAAAGCTACCCGAGAAGAAAAAAAAAGTTTGCCCAGCACATGGTAAACTCAGGAGAAGTGCTGTTTGATATTGCTGTGTGAACTGTGGCTCTGGCAAACTCCTCGAATATGTATCCATTTGATGTGTATACTCACACAGGGGCTCGAGGCAAGCCCGGGGATGTCCTGAAAGACAAACCTCAGGTGCATGGTCCTCATCAGCCTCGTTCCAACACGTCCTAGGGCTCACACTAGGGCTGACACAGGCTGCTGCCCTCTGCTACACCGTTGTGGGCAGCGCGGAGCAGCATCACCTCTCTGCACTGCAGGCCGTGCAGCTCTCCGCACTTGGCAGCAGGCACTTTTGTTACCTCTACATGATGTTGCAGGCAGTGATGGTACAGCCACTGCGTTGAGGAAACCCTGGATAGTCACCTCTGGTGCATGCAGGGGTTCAATGAATCACCCTTGTTTGTGAGACTCATAATTTAACCTACAGAATTGTGACAGGGATGAAAAGAGATGTACGTTACCATAGAGTGTGACAGGGAGCATCATTAGATAAATAACATAGGTGGCTTCATTCGGATTGATACCATGCTTCAACCTTTCACTGAAGTATTTCTGTTTTCTTAAAAAAATCTTGATTTTAAAGGGGTAATTCTATATGAAATTAGTAAGTTCCTCTTTGTCTCAAATAATTCTCATTTACTACAGGCTTTGCAACAGCAGACCTTGCTAATTCATCCTGCATCCTGCAGGAAACAATGCACTTCAGATGTTCTTTTATTTTGCTATACTCATTTTTTTTACACCCTAAACTCAAATTGTATTTCCTGGAGAATAAGACAGTGAAACTAGCAGGCAATGGAAACTTGGCCTAATCTTGCACAATATTCTTTTAGTTTAGTTTTGATTACGGTATCTGATAACCAGGAACTACTTAACAAGATGCTAATTTACTATCTAGCTTGCTTCATGTGTTTGAAGTACAAAATTCTATCACTCACTATTAGAACAAATGTTCTATCTTCCATGGGCTAATCATGTGTGGCAGATGCACTTTCTTAAATGTATAAATCTACTTAAAAACCAATCTGATAAAATTTTATGCCTGCAAAATGGTGATTCACTTATATCAATGTACTTGTCACTCAGACCTTTAAAAAATGCATGTAATACCACAGAGCTGGGTGAGTGCTGAAAATATGCAAGACCTTGATAAAAGGAAAACATTAGCCACAAAGTGTAAAGGAGAAACACCAATTAAAAAAATACCAGTCAAAACTTTCCTAGTCTCTACATTTTATGTTACAAAAAGGAACATGTAAAGTTTTGGTCTTACGGCTCAGCAACAACCTCCTTGTGTGCAATGGCAGGATTTCATTTTAACTGGAGATATCTTGCTCCCTTCACCAGTTTTCTTATCCGCATCTTTTATAAAAGGAAACGTGACCCAGCCTTTATGAATGAAAATTTTAATACTCACGTCAAGAGCTTAACTGATGCTGCTGTTCTAGTTAAACATTGTTCTACCTCCAGAGGAGTCATTCCCCTGTTCTTTAACGGCCAATGTCTTGCTTCCTGGGCTGTCTCTGAGTGCAGATTAGCTACATTCAAATTTTGCTCACACAATTGAAATTATAATTTGTTTTATGGGAATTTATTGCTGATTGTGCCGAACTCCCATCTTCTGCTAAAGCCTATGATAAAGTTTTTTTTTTTTATGTTCGTATTCATGTAGACAATTCCCTAGAATTCCCTGAAAGAACCAGCAGGGCTGCAGTTGCTGAATTTGGTTAGCACTGAAGTTACTTTCCCCAAAACGTGTGAACACACATTGTTCTTTCTGTTATACATAAGGCAATTTCGCACAGGAGTTCGTGCTGGATGTGTACTGTGCAGTGATCTTTCCTGCAGATAACCCCTGCAGAGACCACCACATATAAGTTCTAATATAAACCACCTGTTTGAATTGAGCAACACGGTCTCTCTCTCCTTTGTACTCATGGAATTCAAGAATTAAGTGCATTTTCTTTCTACATGCAGTAATCTGGTCGATTTTTCTTTCACAAACCTCTGTAGAAACAAGTCCTAAGGAAAAAAGGCTTCTCATATATTCCTTCAGTGTTCATAAAATGCAATGGTAAGATACAAAAGGCACTCAAATTAGTGCTTAAGAAATGGAAAATGCTCAAAAACTGAATGACTGCACCTTCTGTGTGTGCAGAAGTTTCAAGCTAGCCGCAGCACCTGCCCTGCTTTGCCCAGCGACGGTGTCCCGGAGCTGTGGTGAGAGCTCTGGTTGCTGCTGTGAAGGGTAGTTAGGGGACAGGAGGGGCAGTGCGGAAGAATCCAGGTCTCATCACTTTGCTGTTTGCTGAACGGCTCATTTTATTTGGCAGAAACTGTTCCTGGTGTCTCAAGTATTTAATGTATCTAGTCACAGTCTATCCACATTAGTTAAGTTGATGGTAGGATATTCAGGAGATAATGAAATGACTTCTATTCAGTGTTTAATAATTGATACTCAGCAGTATTAAGCATGGACGAATTAAATCAGTATAATTTATTTGGCAAGGCAGGTAAAAGTGACTTCAATGAAATTTAATCAGGAATGAATTTAACCCGATAGCAGTAAATTTTAGCGTCTACTGGCCAATGAATAGCTTTATTCTGGTGAAACATTAGATGGATGCCTCAGTACTTTGCTGGTTTTCAGGCCATAACTTTGAAACTGTGATTTACAGCAGTGATGCGGTGCCAGCTTTCTCCCTTGGCCACTTAACTTTGTTAAACGAAAGTTTAGAACGATGGGAAGTGTTGCAAGCAGGACTAGGGTGAACGTTATTAATGAAATCAACAAAACATATTTCTACTCAGTTTTAATTCAGCGATGCTCATGTGCAAATCTACACTTCATTCCTAGTAAATGCCACAGCAGAAGTGCACTTAAGCACTCCATCTAAAAGATTATAGTCTTCTTTTTTTATGCCAGTTCAGCTGGGGCCGGGTCCAAAGCTTACCAGAGGAAATATAGAAAATTACATTGACTTTAATGTATCAATTTCAAATTAGCCGTACCAGCAAAGCCTACAAAAGGGAGAACTGTGGTGGCACAAAACTGCAAAACTGTACATCAGGTTCCGGCAGAGTAAGTTGTTTTAGGGAGACACCCTATCACTGCTAGAGGAACCATGAGCTGAGTGACAAAAGATAATAATAGGTATAGCAAATTTCTTATCTGTCTTCTCAGGCAGTGAGAAAATGTCAATGGATGTTATCTGTGAAAACACAAGATGGATTTTTTTTTTTTTTTTAAAAAAAAAAAAAGAAAAGTGAAACCTAGCAAAGAAGAGTCAAGGAAGGGAGCCCGCTGCGCCCCGGGGGCCGGCAGGGAACCTCGGCCCCCGGCCAGCCCCGGGCAGGGCGCTGACCCGCCTGGAAAGGCACCCGGTGAGTCCTGCCGAGGACCGGGGACTCGGGTGGATGGGTCGGCTCCTGCCTCTGGGGCCCTGGTGGGTAGTTTTAGTCCAGGGAAATCACCTTGAGCTCTGCAAAGTTTGCATTTGAGATAATAAACTGTGCCCGAGGGAAGGGCCTTGAAGAGGCTTGGGTGCGGTACCGGATTTTCCCCCTGACTCCTGAGGGAACCTGCCACTTTACAAAAACAGAGGGGCTTAGCAAATACTGTGTGCTCGTACAGGTCTTCCTTCACGAGAAAGACACAAAGCTTTCCGGTATTTTAAAGCAGACTTGACACGTTATCATTGACTCAAGGAAAAGGATCAATTTGCAAACAAAAAAAAAGGAAGAGGAGATTGTTTGTGATCGACTTGAATTTTTAAAAGCAGAACTTCTTTTATGTTGAAAGGTGACTATTGCTCAAGGAGAGAGGATGCTTGTCCCAGGCCATAAGTTCCTGGGAGCAAGGACGATTTTCTGTTCTTTGAACCACACTGAGTACAGATGGGCTCACAAAAGCAGCACTGGTAGAACAGCAGTAACTCAAATAATAAAAACACGTATGTATTCATAACACTGAGAAGATTGTTGGTGTGTTGAGACTCCATTTCTAATCTTAGAGTATTTTGCATTTTTACTAGCTATAGAACTTATTTAGGTTCCTGAAATAAATGTTCCTTAATGAGAATGAGACCTTAATTAATGAATATTAAGGTATTCAGGCACAGATTAATTGTAGTTTCACAGGATTTAATGTTTCTCTTCCATAATCTGGCTGCAAGTGACATGCTTTTCTTTCTTTAAAAAAGAAATATTTGTTTGGATATAGACCCAGAAAAACTGATTTTCCTGTCTTTTACTTCATGCAGTCATTTTGAGCAGATTCCAGAGCTGTGTATGTAATAGTGGGAAACCACATTACTTACCAACGGAAGTTAAAGAAGCCTTATTTACTGGCACTGGTTATTATCTACTCCAAGGTCCTACAGTGAGCTCTTGGGATCTTTGGGGAATATTTTCTGCTGGAAATAACTTGGGGAGATCAAATAAATAAGAAGGCATGGCAAAACTGTATCCAAGAAAAAGGTATATAAATCAAAAAAAAAAAAAAAAAAGGAAAATAATGATTGAGGAGCTTAAAGTTGTTACATATATTTTCTCCAGAAACAACATTTGTGAGATTGTGCCTACATGCAAAAAAGATTTGCTAGTCTTTACGCTATCTTGTCACTTTTTTTTGAAGCTAAACTTGTCTCTAACAGTGCTTCTTAACAGTAAATTCAATCTCTTTGCATTAGCAAGGTTGGAGGGAAAGTTACGCTATTTTAGCTAGTGAATGGGCTAGAGTGTTGCTTCAGTGTAACAAGTTTTATTCCTATGAGAAGGCTGAATTTCAAGCAATCTGTTCAAGGTCTAAGCAAATGTGATTATTTATAGTCTAAGTGTAATACAAAGCTAACACACTTAACTTTGTGAACAGTAAATACTTTGTGAGGTTAAGAAACTGAAAAGAGTGCTGTTTGCAAGCACTGCCACGTGGTGTGCAGCATTTGCTGAGAATGATAACACAACATCTCTGGATCCTTACAGGATGCATATTCGTGTTATTTGAGGATGACACCCAAATTCATTTGACATTGTTGTAAGACTCGCATAGAATTCGATGGATTCTGATCCTTAGATCCTTCTGAACCATGTAAAATACTGGAAAGATACACAACTTTTATAATAAAATAAAGCCTTCCTATTCCCACACCCTGAATAAGCACTTTCACTCTCTTCAAGATCATTCCAAAAGCAACAGGAAGCAGGCAGGTAATAGGTACTATCTGGCCTAACATTATAATTGCAGCCCCAGGGAAGGAAGGAATAATGGATTCTTCTATATTCATTTTCCCCATGACTGAATCTTCAAGGAAAAGGAACACTGGTAATAATAAAGATTCCAAATCTTTAAATAATTGCCTTTTAAAGCAAACTCATTAAATAATTACTTTAAAATCAATCATTTCTAGCAGTTCTATGCAGAACATGTGTAGCCTGTGTTTGCTTACTATTCTATTTCCCTTCTTGTCCTGAGAAGAGGGATAGAAAATAAAACACAAGGAGCTCAGCGATCAATGGAGCAAAGTAGCTATATATTTCCTTCTGTCCGTAGATCTCTTTTCTCAGTGTGTAAATATTAGCTTACAATTACTGTTTATTAAGCTTTCTGCTGGTAGGAGTTGGACGTCATTAACAGGGAGAAGGACATGACTTTGTTTCTTTGTAAAGAGGTTTTCTGGAGGCAGTGACAGTCTGCTTGCACTACTCCCTCTTTGTAACGTGTTGGACAGTCTGAAGACATAAACTCCATTCTCTGTGAATATAACCAGCAATCAGTATATTCACAGATTTTGAGTAGCTCTTGCATTAAGGGAGTTTCCTCCTTTAGCTGGCAGTTTCCTGCTGTTTGTCCGTGACCCTGGCTTCACCCTTGGCAACTGTGGTGAACCCCAGCTCCACATTACCTGTTTATAGCAGCTCAGCAGCCTCTCGTGAACTAAACTTAGCCCAGAAAACCAGGAAGCGAAGCCAGCACAGAGCTTTTCAAGTGGTAAGGTGGTTGGAGGTAGAAGAAAAATGTCTCTGTGACTCACTGGCACGAGTCAGATGGGATCACAGCAAGAATCACAGGGCTTCGTGGGCCTGGGTGCAAGAGACAGGGAGCCATGAGGATGATCTGCATGCAGCTACCTAAGATCATACTCTCAACTGCACTCTCACGAGAGTGCACACCCCTTTCTCACACCCCTTTCTAATAAAGAATTACAGCTAAGCCATCATTAATCAGAACAGGTTGACTGTATAGATTCCTTAAGAAACATTTTTTTCTCCATTCTTTGACATATTGAAGTGAGAATCCACACAGTTTTTCAAAGAATCGCCCCATATATTAGTGCAAATTTGTTCTGTTGAGGAGTGAATGCTCGGTTCTACAATTTTAGTGTGATGATTCTTGGGACATTTGAACATCACCAACAATAAGGGCTCTATGCTCATCAAATACATGGCCTGCAGACGATCAGAGAATATGTTTCAACCCTCACCCTTACATTATCTTCTTAAACTTGTCTGGGCTGAGGAAACTTGTTTTTTCTGTTCCCTGTAGGCCTCCCACCAAGAAACAAAAATGAGATGATTTCATATTTCCATCTCTGCTCTCACAACCCACCTGGTTCTGAAAAATCAGAAGTTCTTCCCTCAGAAAAAAAAAAAAAAAAAAGCGATCTTCATAAATGCATGAAAACGTTTAGAAAAAGATTAATTAAATAACTGGCCTTCATGCAAAAAAGACAAAAGACAAAAAGTTATCTATCAAGAATAACGTGTAACATGTTAAACTAGAAATAACTGCACTTATTTATGCTTCATCCAACAGTCAGTGAAGACTGTGAGCCTTTTTCTAGTAACATCTGGTAAGGTTGGAAGAGAATATTTTATGTTCATTTATGATGTAATCCACAAATTTCTGAACCCACCAGTAGTTCATTCTGATTTTCTGCTTAGCTCCTGCTTTCATTAACTATAAAACCATCTTTAAACTTGAGGCAGCTACCATCCATACACATTTGTTCCTTAGGTTTATTATTCCTTTCTGACAAACTTTCTTTTCTGCCATGGCCAGGAATACTGATACTTTCATATTATAAATCTAGAAAAGATTAGTGTTATTACACAATCTGACTGCCTATATGAATTACCTGAATCGAGTCTTATTTGAATTAGTGTATGACTTTTAGATATATTGGTTTATCCTCATCTTATACAGTAAATATTTCACAGGTAGAGAAAAAGACCAAGACTAGCACACCAAAATCCCTGACCACTGAAGGGTGTATGAGCATGAGCCCTGGCTCTGTTTTATTTACAAGTGTAAAAATAGCTCCGTGACCTTTCTCTAAGCTTCCAGTCATTCTTCTCTTAGGTTTTCCATTTGCAATTTACTTTGTCTTGTAAGCAGCTCTTGTGTACATACTCCCCTTTCTCCTCCCTTCTATTTGTCTTGACTACTGTGTGTCTAATAAACTTAAATAATACACAGAGTCTGGGTGCCTCAGGACTGCTGAGATGATTACCCTTGCAATTGCAACCTGCATTCCACTCCTTACATATACTGTTTTTTTTTTGTTTATCTCCCAAATAAAGAAGAAGTATTATGAAAACTGTATTTGAAAGTAGGCTGGCTGCTAGCTGAAAACAGTGGGATGGAGCAGTTACCTTACCTATGGAAATTTTAGTTTGGAGAAAACAAGCATGTAGCAGCAATCTTGGCTGATGGTAGGTTGATTTTACTCCAAGTGACAACAGTGTATAAAGGAAAAGTGATAGTTCCGATGCCTCTGATCATGAGATCATGGTAAATGTAATAAACCTACAAAATATCTTAGAAGTCTCCATAAAACTGTAAGAGCTGGAAATTGCGAGAACTTGCAGAAAGATGAACGATGCTGAAGCAAACAAAGTGGTCACAACTTTATACAGCTGTTTCTGAAACAGTTTTAAAATGAACTGCATCAGGAGGAGCGTTGCCAGCAGGCCGAGGGAGGGGATCCTGCCCCTCTGCTCAGCTCTGGTGAGGCTACACCTGGAGAACTGGGTGCAGTTCTGGACTCCCCAGTACAAGTGGAGCTTCTAGAGAGGGCCCAGCAGAGAGCTACGAAGATGATTAAGGGACTGGAGTATTTATCTTATGAGGAAAGACTATGCGAGCTGGGCCTGTTTAGTCTGGAGAAGACTGAGAGGAGATTTGATCAACATGTTCAAGTACCTGAGAGGAGAATGTAGGGAGGATGGGACCAGGCTCTTCTTGGTTGTGGCCAGTGACAGAACAAGGAGTAATGGGTACAAGGTGAAACACAGGAAGCTCCACCTCCATGTGAGGAAGAACTTCTTTCCTGTGAGGGTGACAGAGCCCTAGAACAGGCTGCCCAGAGAGGCTGTGGAGTCTCCTTCTCTGGAGATCTTCCAAACCCGCCTGGATGCCACCCTGTGCCACGTGCTCTGGGTGTGGGTTGGACTAGATGATCTCTAGAAGTCCCTTTCAACCTGAACCATTTTGTGATTCTGGGATTCTGTGAACTATATTTCTGGAGCGTGATGGAGAAATCAATATTTACCTTGTGGATAACCTTGTAGTATGAGTTTAGATATACTGTTAACATTTTTCTTCTTTTCTGAAATTTTCTCCATAGAATCAGGTTAGCAACAAGGACTATCCATTATTCACATTAATCTTGAGGGATAACAGGAAGTATACGAAAGTTTTATCTATCCATCACAGCCTCTTTTTTTCTGTCACTATTTCTTACGGTTTTGGGGGCTGGGAGGAAGTGGCGATATCTAACTTTCAAACATTATTGTAATATTGAAGAGAAGACCCAACTCTACAAGCAGAGCTGCTGAGCTTTAAGAAATTGATGGCATCCTAGGTTTGTCTGGCTATTTGGGGAAGGAGGAAGGAGATCCTGACTGTTGCTATCCAATCGTAACTCTGTCATGATGGCAGCGAGTCCCAGTCTGGGGTAGGGGAAGGCTGTCACTTCCATCCTCACTCAACAAGTCTGCAGGCAGGGAATGAAGACTCAGGAAAGAGGATGTTCACAGCCCTCGAATGAGGAGCACCATGAATAGAACTGATCCCAGCCTAAACCCACTTCACAGTCATCCCAAGATGGGATTGCAATGTGCTGCAGAGATTGTGGCCGTGACCTGGGGTAAAAGCACGAAGGAATAGGAGTCAGGGCATGTCAGGATATGACCTCAAATTACCTTAACTGAGGTAATTGACCTCCTTTTAAAATGTTTTTTAAAGCTAATTACTTTTATTTTCAAGATCCTATATTGAATCTGGCTTTCATAAGAAGTCAAATATGATTCACATAACTTTAGAGACTACTTCAACCATAGATGCAGGTGGTATCACAGCACTGTTAGATGCCACCCTCTGCAAGATGTGCCTTTCTCAAAACCACAGTCTGCTTCTGTGGTTGTTGTTTTAGAAGAAGTCTTTCAGCTGGTATTATCACATGATGACACGAAGTGTGGGAAATGAGACAGCCAACAGGTGCTAAAAGACACTGAATACTAGAAGTAAGAAAAAAAAAGAGAAAAGAAAGACTGAAGTCAGCCAAGGGGATACAAAATCAGCCAAGGGGATACAAAAACACCAAAAGTTTTGAAAACTATTTTCAAGGACTGCCAAATGTAGTCCTAGAGCTTTTGAAAAAATGGGGGAAATGCTGTCAAGTCAGGTGTCAGAGATTTGCTCTGTTTATTTTTTTTAGCCTGGTTTCCTAGAGAAGTTATTTTCTTATGTTGTGTTATTTGTCATGAGGTCTGTCTGTCCCTTCATTTTTATGTCTCTTACCAAGTATGTTCTGAATCCATTAGCCAGTTTCTGCAAAAATCAAAATGAGGTAAGTATCTCAGTGATAAGTGTGATACTCAATCTCTCATGAAACTTGTCTGTTGGATAGAAACTGTCCCAAAATAGTACTCCAGTGGAGCAAAGGCAATGGGAGCTCAGCAGTTGCATAGAACATTTGCCTAGTTGGCAAGTCAACATAGTCACATAGTCACAGCCACCCCAGCTGGCCACCAAGTACACTGACATCTCTAGGTCAGTGCCATTATCTCCTTCACCACTGAGGTATTGAGGGAATTACTGTAGAGCAGGAGCGGAAAGTACTAGGGGAGAAAGGATTCAAACTTGTAGAAAGTCAGCAGTTTTGCTTATGGCAAAGCATGTTAAATACATGAAACTCTTTGCAATCACCACAAATATTCAGCATGAGGTAGCCTTTTCAATAAAAATGTGCATGAAGAATTACCCCAAATGATCTTTAAATGCAATTATACATGTACAAAAAGACTAATGAATATTTTGAATATTTTTATGCAGACTTATTTAAATGTGCCAATATGGAATGCTGAGCATTTAAATACTTCTTCCACAAATAGGTATACAGAAAATTTGATTATCATGTCAATTTAATTGACATTATCAATTTTCTCCAAAGTCAACTAACAAAAAAACTCAAATAGTATTTAAAAAGAGCTGTTCCAAAATCATTCATATATTTGTGTGTATGTGTATACATATAAAAATATTTATCAAAAGAGCATTCTCAAAACTAGCAGAAGACAAAATTTCACTCAATTAATTGAAATAAATTATGTTTCAAAGGAAAGACTGATAACAAGAAGGTGTCTTCTGAAACAAAGGCTAGAACAAACTTTCAGTCCAAGACATTGTTTTTTCATTGCTATCATCAGTGGGGCACACGGCCCATCGTGGCTTCTCTGCCAGCTTTTTTTTTTATGAGTCAGCAGGGGATGAGAAGTCTGTCAAACAACAGAAAGGAGATAACACCTTTGCAGACCACACTGTTTCATACAAGCCTCCACGGCTGTAGTCTAACATGTGAGAAGAAGAGAATCAAACTGACTGCTTCCTCACGTGCAACCTTGTGCCACTCTGTGCAAGGCTCAGTGAGATAGACAAAAGGGCAAAACTGTCTGAAAAACAGATTAACACTAACAAGGACTGTGGGGAGTCAGCTCGGTCAGCAGGTTAGCACGTGCTCCCAGCTGTGCTGCCCTGCAGGCAGCTGTGCTGTCCCGGGATCTATCGGCCAAGATGTTCTTATTCCACATAGAGCAAGCCCTTGGATTCCAGTCCAAGAATGCCGGGAGGGAGAAGTGGGGGCAGAAAAGTTATGTTACAGCTTTAACCTTCTTGATATTAAATTGAGCTTGCATAGGGAATTGGGCCTTATATGTGAAAGAAGGTATTGTCCTGGTGAAGAGTATTTCCCCCAGATCAGCAAGCCAGCCATAAATTATTTGAAAATGAAATAGTTACTGTATAAATAATCTTTAAAAATATACATAGCAACTTTAAAAAATCATTTAAAAGAATGATTTTCTAAAGTAATAAATGTCCAGAGAATCTCTCTGGCACGAGTATTACATACATTCATTCACATTTTTCAGTTGCACAATTTCCACTTATGTGTACTCACATCTTCCAACTGCAGTTTATTGGGTACAGTTCTGTATTAATAGGTTTAAAAAATTAAAAAGAAAAATATAAGAGTACAATATAGAAAATAAGATATAAAACAGCCAAATGAAAAATCATCTTAAAAATCAGCAATAACAGTCTCAGCAATAACAGACTGCAGTCAAAATAGAAAATTCTACTGATTAATTAATGTGTTATGGAAAATAGGTTGGAATGGTTTTAAGCTAATATCCTCACAGAATTAGCATGGTGTCACACTAAATCACACATTACAGGAACATGAAATCCTACCCACTTAGCTGCTGTTGAACCTCCAAGAACCGTCATTGCAGAGGTGCTTCCCACGGCAGGAGTTAGGAAGGACATCTGGGACACAACGGCATTCCTCTGCTTCAAGACCTCAAACACGGATGTGGCCAACAGCTAAACGCATCATCCTGGAAACATCAGAGGCAGTAATGTCAATGCACAGTATTGCTACTATGGTCTACAGGACCAGATCCAGATCCAAAGCCCAGTACAGTCAAACACGAGTCACTTCACTGGCTTCAGTGGTCTCTGGAGTAGGTGCAGGTTGCATGAGACAAGGGGCTGCACCGAGGGTCTGGGAAGGAAGATGCCACAAACCATCTTATTGCAATCAACATGAGAGTACTTCGTGGGTACCATATCTACACCTAGATTTCTCTCAAATCGCTGTAATCCATCCGCAAGCTCGTCTGTCTTTGTTTTGACTTATAAAAGGATTAGAGCTTATAAAGGGATGCAGAATACCCCTTTATAATTTAATCACGCAGAATAGTGTGACAACCTGAACCCTATGAACCATTGTAAAAGTGTCAAGACTAAGTATTAACTTGATTAACTGAAATGTAAAGAAAAAGAAACCCCAAATGTATTCTTTGAGAAAAATACCTGCTTGGCATATGAAAACTCTGACCACAATATGATTCATTGCAAGTGACTTTTGATGATTCACTGACTTTTTTTCTTCACCCTGATAATAATCTCAACTTTTTTCCAGAAACATTATTTCAAACAAATGGTTTGGGCAGCTTTCCCTATCAAAAGCCTATATTATTCTTTCTCCTTGTATCAGGAGAGGCCATTCCTCGTGTGGTACATTAAGATCTTGACTGCTGCAATTCCAACTGTAATTTGCTATTAATTCTCCTAATGGTGGTGGTAATCTCCCAAGAACTGAAACAAGGCAACTGAGCTCATGCTCATAGTCCACTGGAATACTGTCTGGTTCTATCTTCTATACCATCATAGCATGGTGTCTGTTTAAGCCTGTGACTCATACCTTATTTGTGCAGGAATGTTTAATTACTTACTTACACCAATAGCATTACACACATAAAAATAGATCAGTAGATGTTCTGTCAGGTATGATAACGTTTCTTCCAGTCAAGCATGAATCCCTTTCCAAATGACATAATATAAAACTGAAATAATATATATTTTTCCATCTCAGAAAAAAAAAAGACAGTTGTGGGTTGTTTTAGTTGAGCTAAATCAAAGTAAATTCATACCTTCAGCAATACCCATGTAGAAAGAGTTTAGCAGCGAAAGACTCAGATCTGTTATTACTAGCCCTATTAGCAAGACATTTTCCAAACTGTCCTGTCCTCAAGCTTTTTTTGTCACTTTCTCTGAGTTTAGGCATGACAAAAATGTCACAGAGGTCTCAAAGTATTCATAAAAATTTTGTGGGGCCCCTGTTTTGAAAATTGCCATTATATGGCTTTGCAATACATTTGAATAGTTTTGGAAAGTCCTTCCTTGAGTTTGATCTGCTTTGCAGATAATTTTTTTGTGTGTAAAATATTATTTGATTATTTGATCAACATGTTCAAGTACCTGAGGGATGATTGTGGGGAGGATGGGGCCAGGCTCTTCTCTGTGGTGGCCACTGACAGGACAATGGTAAATTGAAACATAGGAAGTTCCACATCCGTGTGAGGAAGAACTTCTTTCCTGTGAGGGTGACAGAGCCCTGGAACAGGCTGCCCAGAGAGGCTGTGGAGTCTCCTTCTCTGAAGATCTTCCAAACCCACCTGGATGCCGCCCTGTGCCACGTGCTCTGGGTGTCCGTGTTGGAGCAGGAGGCTTGGACTAGATGATCTCTAGAGGTCCGTTCCAACCTCAACCATTCTGCGATTCTGTGAAAACAAATAACAATTCTAAACTCAACAGCAGGGGCAATTTCTTCAGTTTATTCAGTCTACTGCATCTCCTTACACAGAAGTAACTTGAAAATTTTGGACGGAGAGGACCAATAGCAAACAATTATTCCAGAAATTCTGCTCCAAGTCTTGTTCTACTGCAAGTTTGGCATCTGCAACCACATGAAAAGAAAACAGGATATTTGGCTTTTTGCATTGTGTTGAGTCATAGCTTCTGACCACTTGGACACTTTTATATCAATATTGAAAATGTTAACTAAATCCTTGTCAGTTATGTATGAGTTAGTCTCTTTAACTTTATAAGTCTGCTTACACATCAGTTACTACTTCTCAGTTGGGAGTCAGTAAAAACTGTGTCCTAAATTGCTTATTAGAAAAAATTATTTCAGGAAAGAACTACAAGAATATACAGACTGAGTCAGAGCTAAGACTGACCTAGCTCAGTATTCAGCATCTGTTATTTGTGCAGCTCCATGGTGCATGATGCATCTATGGTGCACTAGCAAAAATGCTAAGCAGGAATAGAAGGAATGAGAGCAAGTACTGAGCGATGCTGGTATGTATCAGCACTGACCAGCAGCAGCTTCAGATCTCTTAAGCCGAAAATTCTTGATGGACATACCCTCGACTGATTTGGCTGAATTGTTGTAATTCAATTATACTTCAGTTTTCTTGCTATTGTGTGGCATGGGTTTTGCTGCAATATACATGTGCATCACACATACATGGAAAAAAAGTATTCCCCTTCAGGCTTCCCCCCAAATCTGGTGCCTTATAATTTTGTGCCTTGTTTGGCCTAGAAGTCCTTGTCTTCTAATAAAAAGGCAGAAAAGCCTAGCAAAACTTTTCATAACTGTGTTCATAAACACAACACAATTACTGTGTTGTGTTTAAGTAGCAGGTGTTATTATTTACTTATAAATCAATATAATTGTGTAAATTCTTACTGAATTTTTCATTTGTTTTTCATGCATGTGGACCTGGCAGTCTACTCCGTTTCAGTCACAATATGGAGATCAATGCTTTTTTGATTCCTATGGGGACATCTGTTCATTAGCACAGAGGGTGGCCAATATCCCTCTAGGTAAAGATCAGCTAGTTCCTCTGTTCTACACGCTTGGAAAGAATAGCCTTGCTTATAAAATGTAACAAATGTTTCCTGGACTCTAACCAATATATTTTTGATCCATTCTTGATCTTCATATTCACTAATCCTTTTCTTTTTGTATTCTCGCCTTTTGTTGACATGCCAAAATTCTGTCAGTCTCGTTTCCTCTTTCAAAAAACGTATTTTTGTTAAGTTGAATTAAGCATTCTACCCTGTTGCCAAGAGCAAATTAAGTTCCCCCCACCAACTTAAATCAAATTTTGTAAAGTGTCTGGGTAATTAGCTTTAATATGTGGTTGCTGTAACTCTTAATTTTCCCCTTTCAGGGGTTTTCTTTTTCCTCTGTCTTTGTCTCCGAACATAAGACGTGAAATTCCTTCTCTTCCCTCTGGTTGTGGCCTTTTAGTTCCCCAGCATCCAGCAACCATCTACTGATGCTTAGCCAAACCTCACTTTTAATCCGTAACCCAGAGGTATTTGAAGTAACAAATTGTTCATTCTTCAACCAGACAGCTGAGTTGGTGGACCAGCCTGCTGGAACTGGAATGCAACTTGAAGAACAGACTTCTGCAGAGCTCTCCCAAGCAACACATTTAAACACATCTTACGCACACAGAGATATTTCCCATGACAACTGAAAGCTGGCACAGCTCACTAACGTAAGAACAGAGGCCTTTCACATCTGAAGTTGTCTTCTATGCATTTGTTTTAAGGGGTTCCATTTCAACAGACTCAGTGAAAACAAAATAAGACCACAAAATTATCCCAAGTAGCTGGGAAAGGAAAGGTCCATTTGAGAAAGATCAAAACAAAGTCCCGCCTGTTGCAATGCAGTGCAATAGCCCAACTCTAGCTTGGTCTTCAGGGAAAGCTCCGGCATTCCCATACCCAAATCAGCCTATTTCAGGCTTTTCCGTCCTGCTTGCCTTTAGTGAAGAGATTCCCCTCTGTCCTTTCCCAAACTCTCCATGTTGATGCACGTGTGGGATGCATATAACAAGCAGTAAGACTCTGCTAGCCAGACCTCTGTGATGAGGAAGGATGTAATCAGAGCCAGAGAAACAGTTGTTTTTGTTCCAATAAAAAGTCATCTAATATCCCGCTCTCTCCCCCGCCCCCCCAAAAAAATCCTGGATGGTTTCCCAATGTCAACTAGATTAGGATCAGCTAATTTGTTCATAAAGAATTTGACAGTTCGAACATCACTCAGTCAGCCACCGTCCCTCTCCTTCCTTTACATCTGCATTTATTTTGGCAAACCTAAATAGTGTATAGATAAAGCTGTGTTATAGTAACAATCATAGTGGTATTCTAAACATAACACAAGCTGCTTGGTCTCCTTCAAAGGGTATCTATACAAGTCTACAAATTACAGTCATTGACCAGCCACAATACAAATGTTCTAATGAAGCAACAACTGGTTTTAACGCATAAAACCTGTAATTACTTGAAAAGCCCTTTACTATGAGAGACATGCAGATGTATTTTCCTGCTTCACATACTTCCCAGTGCTGATTGCACTACTCCTTTGAATCCCAAGATGTAATTTAGGGAGGCATCTAGTTTTATTTCTACTCTCCTTTGCAACATTCCTTAAGCTTCCTCTTCCTTAATTTAATTTTCTCTTGCCAAGTGGTTCAGAAGGGAGTACAGCTAAGTGTCAAATGCCTAACCCTCATCTACTTTCAGCAGGGATTAGGCATTGACTGCCCTTTAGTGTTTTCAAAATCCCCTTATGAATTGTTACATATTAATAACTTAGTCTCTATTTGAAATTAATATGGCCACAGCAGTATTCAGAAATTCAAAGCTAGTCTCCCTGCCGGTCTGTCTGATATCCTATTGCAGCCAACTCTCCTGCTCCTCTAAGCCACTTAAAGTAATCTGCATGTTGCTCGGGGCCAGACGCAAAGTATGTATCGCCAAAGACTAGGTAGAGAGATCCTGGGAGAGGAAGTGGGGACAGCTGGGGCATGAAGGAACTTCCTCTTCACTCACGCTACCACGGCCCCATGGAAAGGGTTGGAAGGGGCTTGGAGCAAGGTTGTAGCGCAGCCTGGAAATGTCTGCGTCGGGAGCTCCTCTTCTTTCTGTGCTATCTTCTCCGGGGTGCTTAGCGATGCAAACACAGCACAGACTCATATCTCATAATTTGCCGTAGCAGCTATGTGCGAACAGCACCCAACTTCAGGCAGTGCAAGAATGACACGTTAACCTCCTCTCTCTGCCATACTCAACAGAGCTGTAGTGCCTATAACTGCAGAGCCTCTGAGAAAAGGCCAATCCGCTAGCCTGTGAATTCCCAAAAAGCCTAAAATGTCACAGTAATACCCTGTTTTCCAGTGTCATCCTTATCCTCTCCTTGTTCATGAGTCTCCCCTATTCCTTTCTCATCTTTTCATTTTCTAACCAGCTAACCTGATTCTCACTCTCTTCTACCCTACAAGTTTCATATTCTTAATCCTCCTTATTCCTTGCCCCCCAGTAAGAGTGACTTCCTGTTTATTAACATTATCAAAAGGAAGAATTAGAATTAATGTGAGATTTGTAATTCAGTGGCATTGCTGAAGTAAGGAGTCAAGCCAGTCGAAACAGCAAATATAACATGCTCAAAGGCATATCACAGAGGCTTTTAAAAGAAAACGCACTCTCTTTAAAAAAATCTGGGATCCTAGACAGAAGAAAGAAAGGTGCATTATCATGCTCAAGACAGTAAATATTCACAGAAGCTGTTTATGAAATAGGTATGGTATTTCTCTGTCAAAACTATAAGTATGACCATCCAAGATAGAAGGAAATAAATGGAAATATAAATGGAAAAAATAGTTTTTATGATATTGTACTCTTAACACTGATAACATCAGTCACTTTTTGGGGTTTTTTTTCTGTAATTCATTATACTAAAATACAAAGACTGAAGACTGAAGATTATCTAGTTTTTCTGAGCTAGTCATAATGCAATATCTAGCATTCTGTATTATAACATATTGTTATATTACCATATAATAAATAGCTGCTGAGTTGTTGATTTTCAGCTCTGAGTCACATAAGAGGCCATTTTCTTTTTGCATAATGATCATAATCTGTTTCCCATTTGCTTAAATTCTTATTGCTTTTGAAATGTTGTGTTTATTTTTGCAATTCTAAGCAATAATTAAAGTTGCATCTCATGGCCTTTGAGTTAGGATTTCAACAGTTACAGCAAGCACTTTTGAAGCATTATCGTGTGGAGAAAAATCAGAAAACCTCAGGTGGAAATTTTCATGAGGCATAAAATGTAAGGAAAAAAAAAAAGGTTACTATGACTGTATTGGAAAGAAGAGGAAAACAAGATAAAGATCCATTGTTTAGCACAAGAGAGAAAACATGCCTAAACGCACACAAACATAAAAGATGAATTTCGATCAGCCACTTGAAAGGGAATGTCTTTTTTAACAAGCACAGAAAGAGCAGGTTAAAAACTATTCAGGTGAGGTGTGTTTGAGCTGGCTGAGGCAGGTGAAATTAGCTCTAGATTAAGGAACTAACTAGAATCGTTTCCCAAATAGTAGTGAATGCCTTTGAGAACCTGAGCAGGACAAAGGAAGCTTCAATAGACAAATAAAAAGAGGACAAATAAAGACAAATAAAATCACTTTTAAAAGAGAAGATGCAAGCTGCAGGACATTATAGACCAGTCAGTCCATAAAGACTCTGGAACAAATAACTGAACAATCCATCTTAAGTGCCTTAAAGATAACAAAGTGATAAAAACAGGCAACAAGTGTATGTCAACAACAGCTGTCTTCAAACCAGTCTAATATATTTTTCCATAGCTAGCAGACCTAGCAGATAAGGGAGAGGCAGATAATGTATTATGTTTTGATTGCACACATGTTTTGACACTGTATGCTTGCCATTCTCATATGGAAGCAGATTCCTCCATGGTTCTTTTGAATCCAGGTCTATTTAATGATTCCAAAGTGACTTGTACAGTACAACAGAAAGTCATGCTCACAAAAATTGTGGGCAGCTGAAAGTGAAAAGGATCGCAGTTCATATTAATTTTGTTAAATGGGAAGAGCCGTCCAAATTGAAAGGCAGGGGAGAAATTTGCAAAATGCTCCATCTGGAAATAACACCACAAATGCAGGAAGGGGAACTGGCTGGCCAGAAGGCCATGGGGCAGAAAAAGAACTGAAGTAGTTCACAGGCTGGAAGAAAGACAGTAATATCACATGGCGAGGGAAAAAAAGCAAATCTCCCTTTTCTCTCTGCTGGGGAGCTTTCTGACACTGCCTATTCCATCTATTCTATTCTATCTGTGGAAATCTATTTCCACACTATGAGTTCTGTACAGTTGCAGTACTGCCTGCATCCATGTTGTTGCATATCAGGTGTGTTTTTCTCTCAGACTTCTTTCAAATCTTGGGAGCTGTCTTGGTTCCTCTATTAAATAAGAGGTTCAAGGAGATTATCTGCTTTGTTTAAAAAAAAAAAAGAGTTCTCGAAGAGGTATATTTTATTGTGAAGTATAAAAAGTTATGGCTCTGATTCAAAGCCCACTGAAGCTTATACAAGCAATATTGTGCTGGTACAGAGACAGGCGATAAAGTCTCTTGAACATGTTGTGGAAGACACTTCAATAGCAGAGCAACTGAAGTATATTAAGAGTTTGGACAATAATTTGACTATTAATGTTTGATTTTACTTCAGTTTTACTTCAATGTTCAACTGCTATTATGCTAATCATTTGCATTATTTGATTTTTTTGGTGGCATTTTAGTGCAGGCTTATAAAAAAACAGAAAAAAGAAAATATATATCTTAAATATATATTTAAAATAAAAAATTATATATCATCTTTATTGAAAAAAAAGATTAATTGATGAAGTTGGTTTTGCTTCTGTTTTTACCTGCCATTTGTACATATTGCATACTTAGGCCTTTCTATCATACACCAAAATCCACTGAACTATAGCCTAGGTGCAGGATTTCTGCTAGTCACCAAATCAGATTCATAGCTTTTCTTAACTTCACAGTCAAATCATCTTTAGCTGTAGATCTCCTTATTTTCCTAGCACAGACTACACAGAGAAGGACTAGCCTTATTCATGGAGACCAAAGTACCATAAGACACATCATCATAAACAAATCAAACTAAAATGTCAAGCAAAAGGTTTCTACATCAAAGATGCAAAAGCCTGCTGAAGCAAAACACCACTACACCTTAGCTAAGCATACAGTTTCCCCAAACTGCAAGATGTTTGTTCTGTGTTTAAGAATGGATCAACTGGGTGACAGAGCCCTGGAACAGGCTGCCCAGAGAGGCTGTGGAGTCTCCTTCTCTGGAGATCTTCCAAACCCGCCTGGATGCCACCCTGTGCCACATGCTCTGGATATCCCTGCTGGAGCAGGGGGGTTGGACTATATGATCTCCAGAGGTCCCTTCCAACCTCGGCTTGTTGACTGGGTATCATGGAGACTCTGCCTCTGTGGATATCACTTCAGTAAATGTCATTTGTTTTTCATAACAACCACAGCTTGGAGGTGCAAGAACAGGATAAAAGGGAGGAAAAAGAAAGCAATATTTACAGTTGATCTTTTTTTCACTTAGTTTTCACATACACAAGTGATTCATTTTTACCGATAGAGAAAATAAGGGCATCCCTTTCATGAGTCAGACTCTTTTTCTTGCGGATTTTTCTGTTTTTAGTGGTCTTTTTTCTTAATTTTGCTTTTAAATCTGTATTACAATGATAAAGTTTAGCAATAAAAAGGTGACCATCAAATATGCTCTCTCTTCTTCATCATATTCTTAATATTTTTGAATTAAGCTGCAGTTCAGCTTGTTGCTAGCATCAGTTTGAGGTGTGTGGTTCTTTTCAATCTTAAGCTTAACTCCCTAAAGTTATGGAAGCTATCAAATAAGCATCTTCTTCATTCCTGATCAAGAGAGCCACAGAACTTTGTCAGAACAGGGCATATGTTTAACAGATCAATAGACAAGTAGGTTTAGTCCTTTAAGTCTAAAAATGTTGATTAGCTTTTCTGAAAAAATACATATAAATATTAAATAAAAATTCACAATTCAGCCCTGATGTAACTCATTTGGGTCTTCCGAATCATACCAGAAATTATTCAGCCATACAGAGGTAAGGCCAAAAAGTCTGAAAAGTATTCACTGATTTTGCATGCCGCTGTTTACGGTTGTCTGGCTTTAAACACTTACCAGCAGGTGTCTAAATTAGGCTATGTAAAAAAAGAAGAACCCAAAATGTGGGGGACTTTTTAGAAAAGATTTCCCTAAGTGACATGTTCAAGGATTGTGAGTGAGCCAGTGATCAGCTCAGAAAAGGAAACCAATGGTCCTATCCAAAATTTACTGCAGGACATGGTAGACTTATTTAACTCTCAGACCTTTGGAGCTGAAAATCACAAATGTGTTATACAATGCACATATTACAGGATTTGGGCCAAAGAGATGGTCATTTTCATACTGAAACTTTACATTGCTTTTCTGTGCACCTGGCTAGATGCTTAGTATACAGATCTTCTCTAAAAAGCTAAAAAAAGAAAAAAAGAAGATAAGTGAAGATGGGTTTTAATCCAGTTTATTCATTATCTATGCTGCAATCCTTACACCCAAGAAATCATTTCAAATGCTAATAATTTCAACTGGTGTTGAAAAAGTTGACTTAGCCTTTTTGAACTTTCTTCAATATTTTAGAACTAAGAAACATCTTGAAAATTAATTTCACTTAGATACCAGTCTTCAAAATATTCTGATACCAGATTTCAAACCAATCTTCCTCCTGCTCAAAGACATATTTCATAAGGTTTAAAAACTTAAAATATATAAACTTTTTCTATTTACAGCTCTGTTAAAATCCCTTATTGTGAATGACTTAAAAACTACAATTGTCTTGTCTTCCTCAAGATTTTATCAAGATTAATTAACATGGATTTAAACGCATTCCTCTTCCCAATAAAACAAAGACTATATTTTTTTAAGTTATCACCAGCAGAGTCAGGATATGAAAATAAAAGATTTGAAAGATACAGACAAAAAGCCAGTTTTTGCAGAAGTTAGACTCATCACTTATTAGTGGCAGAGTGCAAACAGGGGTGAGAAAGGAGGTCAAATGTATAGCCAACAAATACACCTGTGAAAAAGGAGATGTGGAGTAGAGTTCACTAAAAAAAATATACCAGAGAAAAGTGAAAGTCTGTATTCCAGACTTTCCAAACAATTCCACTACTGAATTGTTTAATTCCCATAGCCCCCCAGCCATCCTATTGCAAAAAGGAGGACAATATTTGGTTGCCTCTCAGTATAACAATTCAGAGGCAAGATTAACAGATTTTCTGACTCTTTTTATGAAGGTTTAACTAGGAGAAGAAGACGTGAAGGACTTAGTTACTACATGTATTTAACTGAGTACAGAAATTGGAGTAATATTTATCTTTGCATAAAGATTCTAAGTATTTCCTTACTTTCATGAAGAGGAATGGAGGTGTTGCATGCAAAGGCTGACGCAGCACGCTCACCTTGCAAACATTTCAGGAGGTTTTCACTGAGACTAACTCTAGTCTGGTGTCACGTCCTGGAAGCTCATTAGCAGAATATCGAGTGCCCTCCTACTGTGTATCCTTCCTGTCCAGTTCTCCTTGAAAAAGAATCCACTTTTGTGCATTCCCAAGCCACTCCATGCCATGAACCCAGCTGGTGGAGATGGAGCATCAAGGGACTGGTTTCAAAATTATGGCTTCAATCCCCAGTGAGGACACTCTCTTAGGAACACTTGTGATTACATGGCAGTGGAAGAGAGACCCTCCTGGCAGATCCCAGCCATCCTGTAGAGAGCAGGACCCCTCAAAGGGGCCAGCACCCAAAGCAAGACGTCATCTGGAGCTCACCAGGCCAAAAACGCCGAGGTAAAGAAGCCTACGTCCAATGTACAGACATTACCCTGCTGCCAAAGACCTGACTGCGACCCTCAGGAAGTCACCAGCCTGATTTACAGTCTTAAGTGCAGATAAATGGCGTAAGTCTGTAAAACCCGGGCATACAGGGAGGGCACTGTGCTTCAGTTTCAGCACACAACTGCCAGAGAAAGCGGTGCCTAAGAGCCTTGCAGAGGTCATCAAAGCACACAGGCCAGGAAAGGGCCTCACACTTGTTTTTCCCATAGCCTGGTGGAGTGCTTTAGCCATAGGTTCTCCAAAGCCCTGGCAGGTGCTGCTGGTGTAGGACATGGCCAGGTGGGCAGGGAGTGCGTGAGCGTGCCAGCCAGGCCACAGCCCCGTGGGGAGGCGGGTGGAGAAGTGCCAAGGGTAGTTTTGTTCCAAACAAGCTTAGGCATGAGCTGCGTACCGAGCTGTTCAGTCATGTCCACACTGAAGCGGTTTTTCTTTTTACACAAGCAGATAGAAAAAAGTATAGAAACATGTTTTACAGTACTGTGATTTTTAAGAGAGGACTTAGTCCTGCCTAAGTAACATTTTGGGGACTCGCACCCTCTTTTGGGTAGCATTCTAAGCAGTTTGTCTGAGCTCGTTTCAGATGTTTGTGGCAGAGCAAGGAAATATACCTTCATCCCCAGGGGCTCTGGCTAACACCATAACCACATGAACCTCCTTCCTCTTTTGTCCTTCCTCCCAGCGAGTCAACATCAGTTTAAATTCAGATAGCAAGCTCATTTGCTGATTACAGAGAGATAGGACATCAAGAAGTATCGCAGTAAAACAGCTCTTACACGGTGAGAGGTACTTTGACCATAAGCGAACCACAGTGCCTAGACCACAGCAATCTATGAAGCGTGAAGTAGTCATGGCAGTAAGAAATGACAAAAGTCTTTAGAGGTGCAAGGGGAAAGGAGGTAGCAAAAGTGAAGAAGAATATATATTTATTCACAAGCAAAGCAAAATAAAGTTCCCAGCAATCATTCTGCTTCACTCAATGGCAAAAATCCCACTGACTTCAAAGAGACAACCTGTTGGTCAGCCAAGCCTGTGACTAGAGAATGGGGGATACCACTCAATATTTGTTTTGATGAACTCAAAATGTTTATTTTAGGCTTTGAGATTTTGGCTTCTGTTATGACAGAAAAAGTTAAAATAAGTATATAATACATATTCATATATACTACAATATCAATATGCAGAATATGATAATTGAAATAATGAAACGTTTTGGTCATTTCTTTCAAAAATTTGTCAAAAATGAAATGTTAATGAAAAATGTTATGATACAATTGAGCAAGCACTTGAAGATTTGCACCCTTTTTGTTGTTGTTATTGTTTCTTTTTTAAATCAGTTGTACTTACAGGAATAGGAACTTAAATTGAAAAATATAATTCTGAAATTTTCAAAAGTCAGGAAAGTTCCTCTAGCTCAAAATCTAACTCCTCCTGTTGAACAAACCTTATCATTCAGTTTTACTGGAACAGTGACATCACCTGTTACCTTTCACAAGATTTAGATCAGGCTTTTTGTGAAAAATCTTTTATTATGCCTTTCCTTGCAATAAGAATCTAAAGAGATGGAAATTAATCAAAATAATAATAAAGATTTTCTTGAGCATGTTCTATCTTGTTTAGTTCTCACTTTATTACAGTAATTTAATCATATTTGTTCATTTACTGAATATAACTAAATAATAGTAATAATGAAAAATAAATTAAATTTAATGGAATATTTTTCTCTGTGCTTATAGTAAACTTTTAAATATTTTGTGTTTTCTAGTTGCAGTGACAGGGGAATACTTTGTATATTTTCTTTGCACACACAGAAGCAGCAATACCTATATGACTTGCTGTCAAATATCATGCCCATTTTCTCACAGTATGTTTACACAGTTACTTCAAGAGCTCATTGAATTATTCATTCTCCATTCTGTGACTTATACTAATCAGCAATGAAAAAAAAAGTATCTCACCAAAAAAAAAAAGGAATGAGATGTGGCCTTCTTGTTGTTCCAGACGTCTAGGTTTTTGTATCAGCCCTCTAACAACTGAGCTTCTACAGGAAGGAAAAAAAATGTGTTTTTATTCTGCTATATCCTGGGCTGTTGGCCGTGTTTGCTGCTGTCACATTGCTCCACAGTGAAGAGCTGCATGTTCAGAGAGTCAGAGGTGCAACTGTGTCACTGTGCTCAGGCGGCGGATAAATGTATCACAATAGTCTTTGGAAATGTTGCAATTAAGTTAGAGTCACATTAAGATGGTGTATTTTAAAAGACTGCAAGTATAGCTAAGGGTATGATGCAGAGCATTGAGAAGCTTCCTAATAAGAAGAGATCAGAAACTTTTTAGTTTCTTCTGTCTGGGAAGGGTTAAGATCTAAGTGAAGCAAGACTCAGGCTTCCTCTTAAAGAACAGATTAGGTGGAATATCTATGTGTCATCGCCACACAGTTCGAGCACAGGGTGCAAGGGAAGAGGTTTGGGTTAGTACTGCTCTATGGCCATAGCGTTTGGATGGGAGTAAGAGAAATGAAGAGACAGGAAGAATGTCTAATCATCTCATATGCACTACATGAGAAGGAGGGAGAAAATGATGTTGATAGTTTTCTTAATGGTAAATAAAAGAAATTGCATTTCAAAATGTGGGGCAAGGATTCAGAATATTGGAGTTTGATGTATTACACAAATTCCAAAAGGTTTCTGTGGAAATATCAAAACAACTATATGAAAACACAACATTTTACAAGATGTCAGGGTATTACAACTGGTAATTCTAAGGTTAAACAGAATGCACAAATGATATTACATTTGATGTAAAAGTTTTAAAGATAAAAATATGAATGAAATAAAAATGAAATAGCATGAGAAAACTGAAAGAACATGCAAAAGGTAAAAATTGTATGTTCTGATAAGATTCAAACTATTTCAAAACTAGATAAAAGTATCTCATAAGATATTCCTGTTTTGACAAGATATGTATGATAGCTTAACCTTTTTTTCCTATGAATCATTTGCATTGGAAAATAATATAAAATAAATGCCAAACCTTCTAACAGTCAACACTTGTCTACTAAAATGCAATAATATGTAATATAATTCTTACTTTAATGGTAAAGATTTCTTGAGAAGCCCGGGTGAAAGTATTCAGAGAAAAGACAAAACATAGCAAACAGCTTATGATAGACCTTGCTCTGCTCAATATTTCCTTCAATATAACGATTTGTGTCCCTCCAGGACCCCATACCAGCAACACATGCCTGAGTTCATATGATTATAGTAAAGATCTTAATTCCTGGTTTTGTATTGCAGCTTGAAAACCCGAAGAAAAAGACATCATGTAGAACGTTGCTTACAATTTTCCTGATATATTTTATGAGATTAAATAAGGGGGATTTCCCATGAAGGTGAGAGAGAAAGCACACCTGTAAAGGCTGAATATCAGCAATAATTTGGCATAGCCTCTTTCCTGTTCCGAAACTTGCTGGAACATCTTTCACTTTTGAAAAAGTCTCTTTTGTGTTTCGGCTGAAAAACAATATAAAATTTTAAAGCTATAAAGCTGTACTTTCCCACCTGCTCAGGTCTTAACATGACTGGACGAGCTGCAGAATTGCTTTTATGCCTCTCTCCTACTTTACCCCTCAGTCTTACTCTGTGATTTATTTTCTCTCACTCTTTCTTTCTCCCCTCCTTTGCTCTCTCATGTGTCATGTTGTTGATACTCTTTAAAAACTGTTACACCCTCTGTAATGGAACAGTTTTGACTTTTTTTTAATTTGGATCACTTAATTGGATGTCATTCTGCTGATAGAAGCCCAGAGTGCAAAAGGGAGATAAACTCTATTTCTCTGTTATGAAATAACGGTTGGACAAAGTGGACCAAAACGCATTCTGAAAGGGCCTGATCTATTATCCTTTCTAATCAATGGGAGTCCTTTAACTGACTTCTGTAAGCCTCAGACAAGGACCCAAATTACTATTATCATTTGTAGCTGAAGTTTTGGTTATTGTCATAGAGTAAATAAGAATAATATATTTATATATGTATATTATATATACAACGGTATATTTCTCTTTGCCCTCTAAAGAGATTATTTGTTTTATTCAAATTTTTGCTTGCTCTATTGTTTTTTTCTGCTTTTAAATGTCAGAGGCTTCATTGCTAGAGGTCCTACCTGCATTTGAGATTTCTGAAATCTCAACAGAAAGATCAGAATATTAAAAATGAACAAGGGCAATTTTTTTCAAAAATAGTCTAGGTATTTGCGGTGATTAGGTGTTAGAGGAAAAGAAAAACAGTTTGAAATAATTAGATGAAATAGAGGTCCCACCTTATTTAATCAGGTTTCATTTTTGTGGTCATCTCTGATACCATTATCCTTCATGTCGCATTGTGTTCCAGGAAGACACAGACCTAAATATCTGATATAAAACCCAAGCTGAACTTTCTCTTACCAAAGATGTTGAAGCACTAAGAAAGGGACATAAATATGGCTCCCCTTTTTGAAAATAGCAAAAATACTCTCAATAAAATTATGCACTCAGAAAAATCACAACTGCTGTCTCTGCCCCTGTTGACCTCAACTGTGTTAAAAGAGGGAAGTGGAGCAGGAGAGACTGTTCTACTGTTCTACAAGAAAACTAGCTCTCAGAGATATTTTTTTTTGCTTCAGTAACTTTCCATCTGATTTATATCACCAGAGTTGCAGTGACTCTCATGAACTTTAATGGATTAATTTTACAACATCCTCTAAGGAAGATAAATTTTATTACTCTTTGTACCAGTACCAAAGCCAGACACACTGAGGCTAAATGGTTTGGGTCGTGCAACTGGTCTGTGGCAGCTTGCAGTCCTCTCCTCTTACACTCTTAGCCTGACAAGTGACTTGAGCAATTTCAAGACTATGCTTGAGCACTTGCAGAAGTTATATCTGTACGATTCCCAGCACTGGAAGTCATCCATCCTGCCTAGAATCGAGCTTCATTCATTTTGTTTTGGGCTTTGTCCTGCTTTCATTTAGCCTAGAATATTCTCATTGACTCTGCTACAAACAGAAGCAGACATATGACATCACGAAAGGAGCCTGTAAAAGAACTAAGAAGTAAATGCAGAGCGGCATCTGAACCTTGATTCCATCTATTTAAATGGATATATAGGCTTATATATGCACGTGTTCACATATTTTTCTATCGATTCTCACAATCTCTTTCCTAAACCACTTTAATCCTTTACCTCCTCTCTGTTATTTGTTACACAGCCTCACCTAGCATCTCTGAAACTGCCCTACTAAACTTAGTTTTACTTTCCGAAGTAGTTGTGTACCCAGTGACCAAACCTCACTACGGAAAAGAAGTAACTAATTACTAAAAGAGAGCTTGTCAGGTCTTCCAGTACTGTGACTTGTAAGTTTTAGCATTAAGTTAATAAGAGAAATGGATGCAAATAGAGAGTCTGATTGACTTTAAATTATATTGCTTATATATAACTAGTGAGGCCTTGTTTATATTAAAAATTACATAATTTTAAAACAGCATCTTCAGTTAAACTGATGCAATAAAATTGATTTAAACCCTGTATGATCTAAATCTAACTCATATAAACTTTATCCTAAATTGGTAGCTAACCTAAATTAATACAACTCAGGCTGGACCCCAGTAAGAAGATTCATATTGTGCTTTGTACTGTTTTCACTAATGTGTTTTTTGTGTGACTTCAAGCTTAACAGTTTTAACTTTTGTAAAGACAAAAATCTAATTTCAGTCTTCGTCCTCTGGGGCACTAAAATATTGACAAAGTTGTAGATTAATCAAAATGGAAAAAAATCTCATATGTGGCTGTCATGTTGTAAGACAAAACTGGTAAAAGGTAGGGCAGATCCCTTAATCTCTAATGGGGTAGGAAGTGGCAAACACTGCTTTGCCAATCAGAGCTTTCCTAATCAAGAAGAAAGACTTTGAAATCCCCAGAAAACTTAACTATAACTATAACTTTATGTCCAAATAAATCTCTCTGAGATGATAATACACCAAAGGGAGACTCCACAAAATACTTGCCAAGATGTAACTCTATGACTTTGAGAATGATTAAATTTGAGACATCCTTGTAATTGCTATTTCTGAAAAGAATTGATGGATGGCTCTCTAGTCATACACCTCTGGCACCCTAGAGAATACCACTGAGATGATCCTAAGAAATAAAAAGTCAGGCTTTGACAAAGTACTTGGGGCAGACATTACAAAAGTATTCCTAACTAATGAAAGGGTGCAGAAAATGCACTTACAGAGGGATCTTGGACAGAAATGCAAATGCAAGAAATGCAAAACATAGGAAATGCCAGAGGAAAGGCCATTTTTCAGCCGTGTGCTGAGCAATGGCTAAAGAAGGAACATGCCAAGCCTTTCTTCTTTGGCTTTATTGCTTGCATGGATAGCACTGATGAAGCCCGGAGGCGGATCTCCTAATTCATGAAGAACCCAGAAGCCCCAAAACAGGCCTGGTGCTTCTATTGTCAGGACTGGTCTTCATTATTGACCCAAGCTAAAACGTGCTAATGTTATCCAAGATAGCTCAGTGGGAGAACCAGTCATGAAAGGACAGGTTACAGATGAGACAACACACAAAGGCTGTTTGTCAGGACCTTGTGTGCAGGCCTGTTGACAGCCTGTTGAGTGGTAATGCTGCAACAACAGAAGTGATATAGAAGTTTGAAGGGACCATTTAAAGAGCACGACTCTCTTGAACTGCGAGCCAAGAAGAAGAGAAGAAGAGAAATGATTCCTTATAGCAGCGGTGCAGAGTGGTCTCAGCTCTCATTTCTCATCAAGATCTGGAAGAACTAGCCAAGAGATCAAAGTGCAGCAGCAACAGAACCTGCAGGATGAGACAACACGGCGTGCATGAAAATCAAAAACAACCTGAAGAAATCCAGGAAGGGAAGACAGCAAGGTGTTCAGCTAGCCACTCTCACAAAGCCATTGGGCAGTTAAATATGCTTCCCCAAGAAGTGATATTTCAAGAAGGTTTGGATATAGCTTGCTTCTTGCTAATGGTGCCTACCTTCAGATTTCCCCATTTGGCCAATACTTTTAATTTTGAAGTTATTCTTTTGTCGCTGGCAATGGTTCTCAAGATTTTCAGCAAAAGAGGCCAATTTAGGAAGGCTGACTCAGTTCTTCTGTACACAGTACAGTTCTCAGGCATGTGCTTAATTAAAATGAGGTCAAGGAGGTTGGAGTGTTCCCTTAAGGTTATCAAGCGCAAAAATATTTCCTTGAATCAGGGCCTACATCACCATTACTAATTCAGAGAGAGCAGGAGATAACTGCAAGTGGAGAGTATCTTCCTCATGCAAAGGGAAGTAGCTTGTGCATTTCATGCTGTTCTCCTGTGAAATGACACAAGATGAAGACACGTACTCTACAAATGAATCTTCTAGGAGTTTCACTGCTGTCTATAGCAATACTGAGGTCACTCTCCACAGTCAGCTCATCTCTATCACAGAGAAAAGGATATACCATACAGAATGGTGTATCTTTTCTAACACCTACACAGAAGTATATTATTTACTGTACCCCTTAGCCTAAAAATTTATCTTATAAAGCAAAGAGTATCCTTGGTATTGTTACTTTTCACATAGATTGCAACATTCCTATTTCTTCCTCTTATATATGAAGTCATATAAAACTTCTCTGACTAATTCTTTTCATAAGACTTCTGCTAATAGAATATGGGGCTCAAATACTCATGTGCAGTGTTGCCCCATGGAAAGTTTTCATAACAATCAATATCCAGTTACAGAAGCAGAACTATAAATACATTTATTTTGCAGAAGAAAGGCCACCACAGAGTCAGGGTAAACTACAGGTTGTTGTTCTTCTGGAAAATGTCATTAAAAACAAACAAACAAAAACACATTCGATTAACCAAAACCTTACAAACTAAATAGTCACAAAATACTGTATCTTTATAAACAGCAGTGAATCACTAAATACAAGCTAAACTCATATTCATCTATAGGGTTAGGGTAATCCGTAAAACCTGGAGAGGAAACTGAAAATAGAAGACAGGATGGCCCTGAGGGTTTTAGAAACTGCTGAAAAGAACCACAGTATTTCCATACTAGCCTGGAACAAGTCAAAAAAAAAAAAAAAAAAAAAAGCTTGAGAATCACTGAATTCTGACATATTGGTAAGGCAGTACAAAGTCGGGGGGAGGGTGGTTCTGATAATTCTACCTTTGTCTGAGAAGCACCAGGAGAACAGTGGATATAAGTCTTTATGTGGACAGAAATAGCCAACTGTGCTAGACTATTACACAAAGTACTTATTAACTGTATGGTTGCCAAGTACAACTAAAGTGTCACTGGATAGGTTAAGAGTTTTCTTACTGGGGAATTCCAGAGGAACTATTAAAAAAAAAAAAAAACATGGTTTATAGGGCAAGGTTTCAAAGTTTTGTTGGCAAGATACATTTTCTACTACATTATGACCAGCCTTCAATATCCTCAAGCAAAGGCAGAGCCTGGATGAACTGTGTAGACAAGATGATCCTTCCTTGGCACAGATCCTGCAGATCAGCCCCTGTTATGTCAGTTAAAACAAACAGACTTCACAGAAAAGCACTTAACATCTCAATGACCAACAGCTGAAAAAAAATCTACTATCTGCAGAAGATTGAGTTTGTACTTATCTTATTATGACAATGTCCAGTTGACTTTAAACATTGATAATATGTGGAATACCAGCATGAGGAGCAAAGATGAGCAGTATCTGCAAAAATCACAGGAAAATGTGTCTCAGCAGAATCATGTCAATACTTTTCTACAGAAAATGATTAAGTATTAACAGGAATACCTAGCAACACCCATTTAAACAAAAACAGCAACACTGTCTCAATTGCTTGCAAGGCCCAGAAGTATATGAGGTCAAAAAAGTCACATGATTTGCCACAGAACCAACCTCCAGTAAAAACTGCTAGTGTGAAAATATAAAAATATGTTTAATGCATATCTCTTTCAATAGAAAGCTGGCGTCTCATGCAGTTGCATAGTCACAGGAACCTGTGAAGAGGCGAACTAGAACTGATACAAAATTTCTTCCCGAGTTTAAAGCAGCCTGAAGCAGCAGATCTAAGAGGAGTAACCAGCTCAAAGAGGATCTCGTGACATTTGTTTGGCTAAGTATGCAAACTAGAAATGTACAACTTGATATCGAGCATTGTTACCGCTGACTATTGCACCATTTATACTGGAAAAGTTCAAAATGCTTCTCATTTCAACCTGACCAGGTTCCTCAAGAATTATGTCTTTTCTAACCGCAAGTAAAAGCCTTCTGCTTGTGTTCTTGACCTCTAGAAGGCACTGCCATCACAGAGCAAAGCAAGTGTGTGTGCCTTAGCTTGCTAGATTGATATCAAGGGGATCTGAGCTTAGTTTCCACTTCTTCCTATGTAATCAGATGGTTCCTGCATGACTGTCAAGAAGTCATTGGTCACAGATGCATAATGGCACTTAGCTGGTGTGAGGCCCCAGTAAACTGTTCGTCGCTCTCAGTCCTGCATGCCAGCTAAAACTTGGGCAGAGAATGAGGGTTTGAGCAGCCATTGGCCTTCTCATCAAATTAAAGCAACATCTGCCAAGTGAACGATCACTACGGGTAGATGCTTTATTTATTCATATGCACCCCCCAGCAATTTAGCTGGTTCCCTAATTGTCCTATTTAAGATCTGCGAGCTGTCATTACTTGCCCTATATTTCTACCTACTAACCACTAAGGATCTATTTCACTTTACCATTCTCAGAGCTTTTTTTTTTTTTTAAAGTACTTTTACTGACTCTCAGTTGGTGACCAATTTAAAGATAAGAAGATACTTACTCAGGAAGATAGAACTGTTCTGCAATTTTTGCTAAGGTAAAGTAGGTGTATTTAGAAAAAAAAACAAAAAAACAAAAAACAAAAAAAGCTCCCTGGAGAGACTACCATCATACCTGTATTTCTAATTGAGAAAATGGAATATCCCTGAGCACTATAATTTACCTAAAACTAGAGTAAACAATTTTAGTTAAAGTTCTATATGAAAACATAAAGAGATAGCAAGTGAACAAAAAAAAAAAAAAAAAAAAAAACAGAACTGAATATAACAAAGGTAGGATATTCATGCTTTATTTTCAATGTACAAAGTAGTAAATACTTTATCGCAAACTTAAGCATAATAGGTGACTAAGTAGAGGAAGTTTTTTTTCCCAATAATAATGTTGCATGGCAAGTCACGGTCACTTGGCCAATTGATACTTGCTTGGACCTCGGTTTGATGAGGTCATTATTGCTAGATAAGAATCAGATACAGCCAGATAACGTTTTTTCTGGCCATAGCTATACATTTAGGTCAAAGTTGGACAATTCTTCCATTTCTTCTTGTGAAGTGTCTCCACAGCAAGTTCACCTCAGAAAAATTAAGCACTCTTGATGCTCAGTTTCTGTAATAGGACCAAAAATAACTGAGGAATCAGAACCCAACTGCTGACCTGGTTGGCGATACAACGGGCAGATGATGATCCGGCTCCCTTTTCACAGCTCTGAACACTGCACAGTGCTGACAGCACTAGAGCTTGTTTTTGTCAATATACTATCCAGATATGACTCAGAGGACATATGGAGAATAGATATGGGTAGTACAAAGATTCAATTTTTAAAGTCACTTTTCTGTTCATAACCACACTGAAAGAAAGAAAGAAAGAAAGAAAGAAAGAAAGAAAGAAAGAAAGAAAGAAAGAGAGAGAAAGAGAGAAAGAGAGAAAGAGAGAAAGAGAGAAAGAGCGAAAGAGAGACAGAGAGACAGAGAGAAAGAGAGACAGAGACGAAGCA
>JAWLRI010000367.1:2540327-2567058 GCA_034781795.1 Crypturellus tataupa | reverse complement strand
GGCCCCGCCGTGCCCGAATCCCCTCAATCACGGGAGCAGCGGCGAGTCACTTCCTCCCGCCGCCCCCTTTTTTCTTCTGTTTCCTTCTTATATTTATTTCTTTTTCTTTTATTCCCCCCTCCTCACACACGCGGTACCGCTGCGCGAGTCGATTGCCCCGGCAAAAAGCGGCGCGTTGTTGTGGGGGCCTCGGGCGCTTCGCCCCGTCGGGGCGCCCGCCGGGCTGTGCCGCGCCTGGCGACATAAGGGACCGGGGACAGAGCGGGGATAAAGTTGAGAGCAGAGCCGAGAGGGAGCTCCCGAGCGGGCGTCCTAAAATCCCGAGGCCCTTTTCTCCTGCTGGAGAGCCCGGGTAATGCACTGCGACTTACTCATAGCTCTGCAGCGCAACAACAAGGCCTGGGTTATTTAAATAAATCATTTACATTACTGGCATCACATTTAAATGCTTTTAACCTTTTCGTCGCTAACGTTCTCCTCTGCTTTGGCGCGGCGTTTCTTTGATGTGCCTGTAGCATTTCACGGCACAGGAAGTGTCATTCCGTTGGATGCGTTACCTGGTGCTTTTACTATCGGCGAAATCAGTTTTCAGAATGATACCTGGAGACTGAGCCACTAAACTTCCTTTGGCATAAGGCAGTCACGCAGCCTCCGTGTGCTACTTAGAGCTAAGTGCCCGAACAGCAGCAGGGGATGGAGCCCGTCCCAGAAGGGCAGCGGGAGCTTTGCTCCAACCACTAGCCCCATTCAAGTCTGGGAACCACAGTGCCAAACAGGAGCCTGCTTGGCATGATGCACCGGGGCAAAAGCTGCAGGGACTGGGCACAGGGAGGGACACGTGGGACCTGGAGAGCCCTAGGACTGGGGCATCGTGCTGGTGCATTGAGGGTGGAGGTGACGGGCAACCCAGCAGTGGCTTGGAGGAGGCCTGGCGCCTCAGAGCAAGTTCTGCAAAACTTCTTTCCTGCAGGATATTTTTCATGGCGCATGCCAGAGGCCAGAAAAAAAGGCTTAGAGAATTAGCCCAGTATACTTGAAAAGAATATATGTTCAACTGCTTGCATTTGGGAGGTGTTTGCATGTTGGCTAATAGTCTGTATGCCTCACTTAAAAAGTAATTCCCTGAAAACAGATTCACAGGAAAACCAGTACCTAATAAGTAACTGGTGAGGTTGCTTGTTTTATTACCAAGAAAAAAAAACTTTTCATCTGAATGTTTTGCTCATACTCTAACAACTCAGATATATCACAGTTATTAGTCTCACATCATGACATTGCATCTTTGCTAGAACTGTGGTTATTATCTCTTACCTAAAGTTTCAAAACTTATGTTTATATCTTAAGTTTGGAAATAAAATACTACCCACCAGAAAGACGGCTCCTGGTGCAGAACACACAATTTTAATTTTAGCTAACCTGATAGAGCAAGTGCTGCCCGTGAGAAACAATAATAGATCTCTTTTTTGCCCATTTTCGCCTCCGGGGAAATCCCTTAGTCATGTATTAAGTGAGTAGCAGAGTATTTCAAAAACACTGTAAGGTATTCAGAAATGGACTGAAGGTAAATAAAGAGGTAATAAAGTCATAAGCTATGAAAATATGTTGTGTAAAACGGTTCAATCATTTATTTGTTAGTTGCAGGTGATTAAATATACTTGTCCTCAACTCTTTCTATGAATGGCAGGCACGTTTCATGTTAGAGTTTATTGCATGTTAATGCTACCATTTACTGGCTTTACTTAAGTCAATTATAGAAACCTCTGCCTCTACGTATCAGTATCATAAACATAGTCTCTACTAAGCCTGTCATAAGCAAGCTTTTTTTTGCATTTATACACAGCGTGTCTTGTTTGGGAGCTATATAGCTATTTGTTCTATTAAATGTACAAACCTAGTAGTTTTCAAAATGTATGGCATGAGTTAAAGATTTGGAGTGTGCACTTGTGTAGTGGACACAGCCTCTTGTTCTCTTCATTGTCCCAAACATTGTATTTTAATTTGAAACCTTCATTGGTTGAAAGCTTGCCAAAAGTGTAATTCACCACTGATCTAACAGTATGAGCAGGTCTAAACATGCACAGCAATAAGAAGGTTGCCAGCCCTTTGCTTGTATCTGTGGATACCAAAAACAGCAGAACCAGTTCAGAATACTAGAACAACAGAATGCAGAACAAAATCTTGTTGTGCAAGTTTTAAAACTTTTATCTGTGTAACCTTTGTAAAGATTGTAGTGTTTTTTGTCTACTTTGCAGTTAAGTAGTTCAAGTCCTCATGTTCCACTCCGTGTCTCGTTGTGTTTCCTTCTGCAGCATATACAGCAGTGATGATGATGAAGAAGATGTTGAGATGTATGATCACGATTATGATGGTCTGCTCCCTAAAGCTGGAAAACGTCATTTAGGAAAAACCAGGTGGACCCGTGAAGAGGTAAATATGAGTTCATACATCAACTTTGCTAGTGCATGTGAAAAGGGCAGGCATGGTTCAAATTCTTATCTACGCAATGACTTCAGCAACAATCCCATTCTATGAGTAAGGACAATGGTTTTGACCCATTAGCTACATTCAGTGTTTTACTTAACTTTGAGGAGCATTGGTTTCTTTTCGATGAAAGGCATAAACAGCAGTTTTTATGTCCAGCAAGATCTACGTATTGGATACTTGAGTCTCTCTGTGATCCCAGTTGGAGAAGCAGATTAAGAGTCACGGGCAGAAGTGTTTGGTTGTTGCTGCTGCCTCTTTCTGTTTGAAAATGGTTGCTATGTGAGAGCTGTGTGTGCTCGGTGTCCCACAGCAGCAAACAACTGTGGCAGAAACTGCTGAATGAAACCTTTGGTGCCATTTGAAATGGGCACTTTCATTGCAGCATTATGATTCTGAATGGAAATAAATTAAAAGCTAGGAGAAAGAAATCTCACAGTATGAAAATTGGCCATTCAAGATGTATTTAACTTTTGAAGGTCAGAATATATTTTAGTGCCCTTGTGTTGACTTCCCAGATAAATTCTGATATCAGGTCTTCTGCCACGTAGATATGCTGTGGCCATTTAATTGCTTTAAGTTTACTGTGAGGTATATTAATACAATTACTAAATTATATTTTGACTTTGTTCCCTCTACCAACTTCTATTGATATATAAATAGTGACAGGTCACCTCTTGTAAAAGTCTTTTTTATTTTTTATTTAATTGTAGGTGAGTATGCAAAGCCTGCTCACAGTGATCAGCAGCAAAAAGGGGCTGTTACTGTAATTGGGCATTCACTGCAACCGGACAGGGCATGAGCAAATTATTGGGACTTCCATTGCTTTCAAGACATGTGAAGTTCAAGACTGTGATTTTTAGCGGTCCCAAGACAGCTGGATGCCTGAGTGTTATTGAATTCCCCCGTTACTCATGTGCCTGGCATCTAAACATCCATGCACTCCTGTAAGGTCCAGTGCCAGAACAACACTCATTGCTCTGAGCAGTAAAATGGGAATGTGTAAGTTGAGTCACACAGAAGCCCAGAAAAAGTCAGTCTTTCAATTACTGCACCCTTAAAGAACTTGCCAAGATCCACAGGAAAAGAAAAAAAACTCTCCCGAGTTAGGCAATTAACCAAAGAAGGATACAGATTCCCTTCTTTAATATCAGGATATGATTCTACAAAGAAACATGCATAGAAAGCTAGTAGTATAAATTTGGGGATTTGGGGATTAGTATAAATTTGGGGGTGCATTATCATTTATGATTGTTTTTCTTAATGATTCAGGATGAGAAACTGAAGAAGCTTGTGGAGCAGAACGGCACAGAAGACTGGAAAGTCATTGCCAATTTCCTTCCTGTAAGTGGATATAGGTTTGTTTCCAGCTCTAGTGACAACTCTTTATCAGGGGGTTCCAAGGAAAGGAAAGGGGAGTGGCCGTGTCATAGTTCACTTTTCGCAGCAGATAGATATAAAACCTCCGAAGGCTGAGGGCTCAGCAGTTCATTTAGGTAGAGCACTCTGGAAGTCCTTACCTTAATTCTCCTTTCACTTCTCAGGAAGGGTTGGAAAACATCAAACAAGCAAAGAACGAAGGGCGCAAGAGTGTTGGGCAGTAGATATGATACTGAAACAAAATGCCTCAGCGCAGAGGAAAAATAGCTTTGCTGAACTGCAAGTGCAGTTCAAAAAGTATTTTTCTGAGCTCTTCAGCTGCTGTAGAAATACTGCATGTGAAAGCTCTTTTTAGAAATGACAACTATTATGCCAGATGGTGAAAGTTCAGTTTGTGTAGTTTTGATGCTGCCGTCATAACTGCAGAAACTGCAAAAATATAGAAATATTGTCTAGGTCAGTAAGTGCCTTCATAGTTGGGCACCCCCTTTTCAGACTTACTGTATCGCTACCATATGATTTAATAATAGTAGTTGGCAGTGAGATTCAGTGAAGTAAGTGTGCCTTGATAAGAGCAGTATTGTTTGATGTTCATCTTTTTAAAGAATTATTTACCTTGCATATCTCGCATTTCATTAGAATCGGACAGATGTTCAGTGCCAGCACCGATGGCAGAAGGTATTAAACCCAGAACTTATCAAAGGCCCATGGACTAAGGAGGAGGATCAAAGGGTGAGTAGTTTTCCATTCTGTCTGATTAATACCATAAAGTGGATTTAATGTATTGGGAGAAAACTACTGGAGATTTCAGTGATGTCAACACTAATTCGGCCTGAGACAGGACTGATCCTGTAATATCAATGCTAAATATTTATATAGTGTTTTCTAAGCACTCTACACAAATTAATTCATGTTGATTTCCAACACTGGGATGTAGAAATGCAGTCTGGATTGTCTTTATTATTACCAGACTTCTTCTTTTGGGTAAAAATATAAAGGGGACATGGGAAGCCTTAACTGTGAATTAGCTTTGCTGTTGCAATTTTGAAAAATGTCATTGAAAGTATTGCTCCACTATAAAAAAATTGCATTGATTCATTATGCATCATTAAATACAGGCAGTTTTTATGTCCTTCTTTGAAGGTAATAGAACTCGTGCAGAAATACGGTCCAAAGCGCTGGTCTGTCATTGCTAAGCATTTGAAGGGAAGGATTGGAAAACAGTGCAGGGAGAGGTGGCACAACCATTTGAATCCAGAAGTGAAGAAAACCTCCTGGACAGAAGAGGAAGATAGAATTATTTACCAGGCACACAAGAGACTGGGAAACAGATGGGCAGAAATTGCAAAGTTGCTGCCTGGACGGTAATGACCTATACCTTTAGCTCTTAAATAGGAAAGAAGGAAAAAGCTGCAGGCCTGAGCAGTCTGTTTCAGTTGCCTGGGGCTGCACAGTATAAATCAAAAATTTGGGGCTCAAATCCTGGAAAGCTGATGACATCAGGGTGCATTTTTCCCAGTGGAGAACCGTTCTGTTTGGTCAGTATGTGGAATAATATGATGTTTGTACATGCTTTTAATGTTTCTCGTAGGTAAAAAATCAGTAACTACACCAAGACTGTAACATTTTCCTAAGTATATGTGCAAACGTACCTGTGCTTGAAATAACAGACAACATTTAAATTCATTGAACAGTGAAGGATCAGGCTCTACAAGTGGAATATCATTTGCATTCAATTAAGGGTATGCCTTCAACATAGTCTGTTTATTCAGAGTGATTTAACAAGAAGGTTGCCTCAACATTTGTAATTGCTCCTGAGTCGGTCAGACAATTTTGACCTGCAAAAATTGCTATATAAGATAGAAGAAGTAGACCTCCTCCAGTGGCAATCCTTTGTCTCATTCAAAGTTTACAACTTGCATATGAGTTCAGAGATTCAATAACTTATTCCGTTTGCAGTAAAAGTGATTCAACATAAAGTGTAGTTGAATACATAATATAAGCAAAGATTATTTCTCCCTTCTTAGTTTTTGTTGTTTGGTGAAATATCTTCAAGATCTGAATGCAGTGCCTAAGATTGCGATATGTTTTTAAGTGGGCATCCCATAAGTTTCTTTGTAGCAGAAAACAACAAATGGATCAGCTGCTTGGGAAGGTTTTCTGTAGCCTGGGCATATCAGAGATATTTCTTTCAACAATATCGTGTGATGGTGAGGTTTTTCTCATAGAGGAGCTACTTCTAAGAGTGCTCTTAAAATCTCACAAACTCGATAACAAGTTTTTATAAGCTTTTTTTCTGACTCATATATCTGCAAATTTTTTTCTCAGTTTTTCTGCAGCTGAGACAAAACGTATCGGTTTTGTTTGCTGTTGTGTGTATAGTGTGATGGTATCACTGTCTAGGTGGCCCACCAGAAAGTTGTCTGGAAGTAATTTTTTTCACAGCTGTTTTCTGTCTTTTGAGCAAGGAGATACAATAAGGTTCCACTGAAATTTTAAGTTACAAATGCAACGTAGTCAGTCCTAAGGTTGCCTCAAAGAGAGGCTTGGTCCTCACTGTCGGCTTGTCCCATGAGGATGAATTGAAGCCAAAATTCATAATTTCTTGTAGCCTGCCAACTTGAAACGGAGTTGAGGTTGCTCCAAAAGGTTTTTAAATACAGCGTCCCACCCATCTTTTTCCCTACTGTTTATAGTAAAAATCATTCTTGAGAATTGGAGAGTAATATTTTCAAAGGTAGGGGGGCAGGCAGAAGGTCAGAGAAAAGCGCTAGGTTTTGAACAGAAACTCGCAGCACTTCCGTGTCACTTGATTTCAGCTTGAATTTACATTTTACTTGGTAAAGCTCTTCAAATGTGCGCATTCCCGTTGCAGAACCGATAACGCCATCAAGAACCACTGGAATTCTACCATGCGCCGCAAAGTCGAGCAGGAGGGGTATCTGCAGGAGTCCTCCAAAGGCAGCCTGGCATCAGCCGCCGTCAGCTACCAGAAGAGCGCTCACTTGATGGGCTTTGCTCACGGAGCACCTTCTGCCCAGCTCCCGGTAGCCGGCCAGCCCGCCCTGAGCAATGACTATTCCTACTACCACCTCCCGGAGCCACAAAACGTAAGCTCCTGCAAGAGCTTGTGCTCGCCTGGCTTTGGGCAGTGGGTGGATGGTCTTTTTGCCAGCTTGGATGGATGGTTGGAAAAGGTTTAGTAAGCCCTTTTCCTCGATGGACCTACGATGGCAAGGTCTTCTTTGACCAAAATGGGCATAAATATATGTAGATTCAAATTGGTTTCAAATTGGTTGCTGGCATTGAAGGGATGAAATGGGATGTGGTGCTTTTAGCGTAAGGCAACCCGCCTCTCAGTAGCATTGAGTACCATTTCTTATAGTGGTTAATTTTACCCATGTTGAAAACAGTTGAATCTGGGTAATTCTGCTTTAGTAACTTGCTTGTGGATGACCTGTGAGAACCAAGTAAACAAGTATTGTTTTTAATCTTTTCTATTAATGATTAATAATGAAATAGGCTGATCAGCTACATTATAAAGTTTTAGATTATAATCAAATGCATCTTTAGTATTTTCACTTCAATGTAGAAAATTGTACAAATGCATCTATAAATTATTCATCTTTTCTCATTCAGGAGGGGTAGATACTTCATATATGAATTTTCTTTCTTTCTTTGTATTCCTAAGAAGTGCTTAATTTTCTTCTAAACTTTTTTTTTTCTTGCTCTTTCCTCTCTGTAGATTATAAATGTTAAGTATTTAAACCTAAAATTTATCTTTAATGATAATTCACAATGCAGGTCAGTAAATGTAATGATAGAAATAATAACTTTTAGTGTCTTTTGCTTTTTGGCCTAGGTCCCTGGTCAGATCCCATATCCAGTAGCACTGCATGTAAATATTCTCAATGTTCCTCAGCCAGCTGCTGCAGCTATTCAGGTAGATAATTTGAACCTCTTTTCAAGATCCAATTTGTTAAATGTTTGATATGCAAGTCAAAATGTGGAGATTTTGCACTGAGGATTTTAACGTAATAAGTGTGAAGAGCAAAAAGGGGGAAGGAGGGGGAGTTCTGACATGGCTAATGCTTGCTTCTTCTGAAGTGAATTTAAGACACAATAGTTGACGTCTGGTGTGCTAGCTTTCACTTTCTCCATTTCAAATGTTTGTACTGAAATTCAGCAGGGACTTTGATAGTGGAAAGCCCAGTTGATGTTTGTTTCATCTTGGAGTCTAATTTGGCTATTAAAACCACAGGACGGCAAGCCATAAGCATTTTAGTTGCTACATCCTATCAGACCTTTATCTTTTCTTTTCCCTTAACTCTTAATTTCAGAGACACTATAATGATGAAGACCCTGAGAAAGAGAAACGAATAAAGGAATTAGAGTTGCTACTAATGTCGACTGAGAATGAACTGAAAGGGCAGCAGGCATTACCAGTAAGACTGTCACTGTGTGCTTGGATGGAGGGATAGCAGCATTACCCCAGTGCTTGTCTTTCTAACTTTTTATTCCCCCTTTGCCTTTGGTACTAATCAAGGCTCTATATTTCCGTTTCAAAAGGATGAAACATAGCACATATATTGTCCGCATTTGCTTTGTGAATTCTTTTATACGAGAAATTGCAGTTATTTTCCTTTAGAAAAGTGGGAGCAGGGCTGGGCTCTGCTATGTTATGTAATATTGGAAACTCGATAACGATACTAAAATGAAAAATCCCACAGATCTTAAATGAGCAGGATCTGCATTTTTGAAAGTGTGCAATGGTTCATAAGATGAAAATGTAGTGCCTGTACATCCGATTTTTCTTCTCTGTTGTATTCTTTTCTTCAACTGTGTATTTTATACTTTGTAAGTTTCAGACTTGGTGCATGTTTGACAGTTTGTTTTACTTATCTGAATAATGTTAGATCCTTCATAACTGCATGTGTGAAACAAATGCTGGCTATTACTGTATTCTTATACTTTGCTGTATATGCCATTGGATGTTAAAATGTAAAAACCCTGATGTATTTACTTAATCACTATCACCAAAGCCAAAGATGCCCATCTTAGAAGATAGGTGATAGCCAGCAGATTCTTTTTTTTTGGGTAATATTTAAATTAATAGTAAAACAACTGCATGCATGATACGTTAGTTTGGCCACTTTTTTAACTTTAGTTAATGTTTTGCAATTTCTTCTGTTGCATGATCACACTGGAAAGAAACTTCTGTTAATTTGTTCTTCTGCTTTCCTAACCATGTTGATTTGACAGCCTCTTCATTGCATTGGTGTAAGCTGTAGCATTAGACAGGGACAGAAGAAGAAAAGGAGATAAGCAAACAAAAGCAACTCTAACTCTTAAACTCTTTAGCCTATTACAGTGCTGAGCGCTCAGTAGGGAGCTCCTGCCATTTCTTGCTTCTCACAGAAAATGAGTCTCACAGTCACTTTGAGCTTTTTGGAGTAACGCAGTATGGCTTACTTGTATAATAGTGGTGATACATGCTCATAATCCTGGAAATCAATACTGAGGTAACTTTGGGATAACAAATACAGTGCCGCTATTACTTAAAATGAGATCTTGTGCTGATGAAAGGAAACATCTTGACAATTGTTTCATGGGCATAAGTTTTTAGATGATGATGCAACTGCTTTTATCTTTCCTCCAGAGGCATCTGACACCTTGTGCAATTTCATTGCTAAGTTCCTTCTGCCTTTCCCCCCCTCCCCCTTTTTTTCCTCTTCTTCTTCTTCCTTTAGACACAGAACCACACATCAAACTACGCGGGCTGGCACAGCACCGCAATCGCTGACGGTGCCAGGACGAGTGGTGACAGTGCACCTGTTTCCTGTTTGGGGGAACATCACCACTGCACCCCCTCTCCGCCGGTGGACCACGGTTGCTTACCTGAGGAAAGTGCATCCCCTGCGAGGTGCATGATTGTCCACCAGAGCAACATCCTGGACAATGTTAAGAATCTCTTAGAATTTGCAGAAACACTCCAGTTAATAGACTCCGTAAGTAGAACCGTCGCCTCAGGTGACTTTGCGTGTGGTCAAGGACTAAGGGGAAAGGAGCTGGGAGCGTCCTAAAGCTGTTTCTTTTTTCTGAGTAGCTTCTAATTGCTTCAAGAGCTGAAGCTTGCCTTGTGAAATAACCTCATGTGGTTATTCATAAATGAAGCCCTCGAGTGCAGATACATATGCTCTTTGGGGTTTCTCCCTTCCTTGCTGCATCTTGGTATGCGAGTGTGATTTTTAGCATACTGCAAAACAGGAGTTTAAAACAGTTTCTTACTACATGAAGTCTCCTTAAAATAAAACCAGAGACACCGATAAACATTTTAAACAGTTAGATGATACTTGTTTGTATCAGAAGAGACACATGCTCTAGTTTCATATGAGGCTGTGCATTTATCTCTGTTGTTTTCTAAAAGTTTTTTGTGTGGCATCAACAGTTGCTTCTCAAAGTTTTATCGGGCTTGCCTACTTAATCTAAAGAACTGGAAGTGCTGTATATAAATATCAGGCAACTGACTGGCATTGCTGCTGGCCTTCTTTTTGTTACGGTCTCTCAGATGCTATATGTAATGTAAGTAGTGCGTTGAAATGCCTTTGGTGGTGGCATCTTACTTGAGCAGCAACGGCGTGTGCCACGTCCCACTCAACACGTCTTCAGCAGTTGTGCTGGTTCAGAGGAGACGGACTTAGTTCAGAGTCCAGCGCAGACCTTTTTTCTGTAACGAAAGGCACCATCTTCACACAGAGCAGCTAATACTGGTGAAGTCGTAAGGACATCGTTTGACTCATTGTGGGAACTGAGCTGCCAGCAACGCTGGGATGTTGGACAACTCAGTGCACTGAGGGTATACATTAAAAACACAAATAAGCGTTCACAGTATTATTCAAGTAAACAGGGTCAAGCTGCCTTGAATTGGGAAAGATTGTTTTTATTGTTGGTTATTGGCATATCTTAGCGCTGTATTTTCATGAGGTGGCACTATACACTGTCTTATAGCTCCGTGCCTCCCACGTTGTTTCAGGATCCTTCATCACGGGGTGATCTCAGCAGTTTTGAATTCTTTGAAGACACAGACACCTCGGCTAGCAAAGCTCCCTCAGGCAGAGCCGCGCAGCTTCAGCAAAGAGGGGCCAGTGCCTGTAGACCTCACGGACACCCCATCACATACTTGAGCAAAATCATGTCGAGTCAGGGCCCTCCCGGCTCACCCAAGTCCTTATGCGCCTCGCAGTGCAGCGTGGCTCCGTGGCTCCTTCTTCGCAGAAGGAGAGGGCTCTCCAGCCCCTTAGCCAGGGGCCACGGTAGCACCTTGGTACTAGCTGACGACAGCAGCTCAACTCCTAAGCGCTCCCCTGTCAAAAGCCTGCCCTTCTCTCCCTCGCAGGTAGATCAAGACTTCTGCACAGATGTTACTAATTCTCAAAAGTCACCGCAGTGTTAACAATTTAGAAACTAATCCTTTGGAACAAATGACTAATTGCCGTTGTGCTTGCTGATTTCACTCCATGTTTGAATCTTCTCAGTGCTCTTAAGTCTTCAACACTGAGTTCAGATGATCAGCAAGCTAACTGTTGATTCTCTTATTTCAAATTCATGTGTGGTTTGGGTTTTTTTTTTTTTTTTGTTTTCATTTGGATCATTTTTGTAGGGGAATGTGATCGCTTGCTTTGTTCTTGCTGTTAACTCCTTCAGCTACTAGAGTTTAACATTTCTGATCATTTGTAATACTTTCCATCTCTGTCCACTCACAGTATGATTCATTGACCTAGAAAACCCCAAACTGCATTTAAATAGCATTCAGGTTGTGAGACAAACTAACAACAACCAGCAAATTCAAATCATGGCTCGCCATACTTAACTCAAGCCATGTGGGGTGGGGTGCAAGAGGAATGAAGAGAAAATTGGCCCGTTAAAATCGTCTGATCTGCCCATTAAAGTTCCTATTGTTTGTTGCTTTGTTTCACAGCTGCAGCACTATTTAAACATGTTGGGTTTTGTTTGCTTGTGTATTTCTGCTGGTTTAGCCTTTGGTTTGGCTTTGATCCTTAAAGTCAGAAAAACACTATTTCATTGAAGGTTATTAAAAGATTGCATGTAATGGTCTCCCACTCTATCTCCATGGAGGCATATATTATTTATCCAATGAGATCTATATTTTCATATATGCCATGCTATTGAAAAACATATTTTAATGGGATACAAGTAAGTCCAGAAGGTAATAGATCTTATAGCAAATCTTTATCAGAGTAAGGGATACAGCTCCACCAACAGATTCATAGATATTAGAAATGAGAACAGTATTTTAGGTTACTAAGTGGAATTCCTTCAAAAATAATTCCCACCCTCCAATACCACTGCTTCCTTTGCAGCCAGAGATTTCCATTGCAGAGCACTTCACGGACCCTTCAAGGGCCATAGTTTTCATCTTATGCTGTAAAAATGGAACACTTTGTTTGGACAGCATGATGGGAAATTTATTTTCCAATCATAAACACTTTATTTCAAGTACCTAGATTCTGATGATAACTTTCATGGAACTTACCCCCATTTCCTGTGGGTTTATTCCTGAAACATCCCTTCTTCATTTTCACTCAGTTCTTACATAGGCATATTGCTCTTAATATTAATTGTAATTTATTTGCAGAAAACCTACATCAGGCTTTTAAGATTTGCCTAAGTGGTGGAGAATGTTTCTCACTGAAAAGGAGTATCATTCTGTTTATAAGGTCCCTTTCTAGAGATGACAGGTTTTGCTTCCCAAATACCCCAACCAAACTGTTCATTAAACTTTTTTTTTTTCCCTCACGTAGTCAGGTACCCCATGTGCACCCATCTTTAGGTTCAGGAAAGCCACTTATGTCAACCAGAAGAAAGTAATTTATTTTTCTTTCTATACATTTAACTTAAAAATCGGCCTAGTCATCTGGGAGTTCTAACTGATTTTCTCTTTGCCTATTTGCAGTTTTTAAACACCTCAACCAGTCACGAAAACCTGAGCCTGGACAACCCCGCTTTAACTTCCACCCCAGTGTGTGGCCATAAGATGGCTGTTACGACACCATTCCACAGGGACCAGCCTTTCCGGACGCAGAAGGAAAATCATCATTTGTAAGCCTCTTCCAGCATTGTATTGTCAGATTCATGAGGGTTTGTTTTGTCAGTTTGGGACACAACCAAAGCAAAAGGCTGGGTAACTCTGTGTTTCCTGCAGAGTTGTTTGCTAGTACATTCAGATTCTTCTTGCTTCAGAATAATGCTTCCATTTTATAACTACCGGGGTAGCTTATTAATAAAGAGTAATTGTGCCTATAAACTTGCCTTCTTTCTGAATAAAGCCATTCTGCCTTCTAATATTGCAATAGATATTTTTCCACAAAAACAAGACGTCAACTCGTAAATGTATTATATGATTGCAGGAAAGCATTTAGCAAAGTCTTAGAACAGTCGTTATCTTCATGCACATATTTTTGCAATGGGCTGCTATTTCCAAACGCATCCCTTCAAAGTTTTTCTGCCTTTTTTTAAAGTTTCAGAACTCCGGCAATCAAGAGGTCGATATTAGAGAGCTCTCCAAGAACACCCACTCCATTCAAAAACGCACTTGCAGCTCAGGAAATCAAATATGGTCCTTTGAAAATGCTGGTGAGAAGGAAACAATGATAAAAGTTGCTTTGATATTAGTGTGGAGGGATGTTCTGGCACTCATATATAACATTTCTTCCTTTCAGCCTCAAACTCCGACTCATCTTGTAGAAGATCTGCAGGATGTTATCAAGCAGGAGTCTGAAGAGACTGCAATCATGCCTGGGCTACATGAAAGTGGACCCCCTTTGCTGAAGAAAATCAAACAAGAGGTAAATTGCAAACTTACCTGAGGCAATTTAATTCGGCACTCTTTGCTGTGAAACTTATAGCAATATCTTTTCTGTTAAATAGCGATGTCTGTTTTTCTTTCATGCGAGCCCCAAGATCTTAGTGCCGGTTCTGTATAGTGTACCAGGCATGCCTAATTCAGCCCCCATTGATTTCCATAGAAGTCTTTCTGCTGTTTTCAGCAGGGGTTTGCTTGGGCTGTTCTAATGCGGTTTTCATTTGAAACTTAAAAAGAAAAAGAAATTAGACAGGAATTTGGATGGAGTCCTTCTAATATTGGTGAAAACTATAGAAGAACCCCACAGGGACCAAGCTACATGGAGTGACTTAGAAACCTGAGGATTTGAGGACACTGCATTATATTACTTTGTCACTAAAATTCCAAAAATACATACGTTCTCCATCTCCTTTAGGGGATTAAACTCTTGAATACTGACAGAGAGCTGAGTGCAAGTATTCAAAGTTTTATTAGATGGTGTTCTTTTGAGAACCTTGAACGTATTTTTCTGCAAAGAGCAAGGTTGCTGTAAAAGATTACCCTGTAAATCTGTTATGCACAACTGTGAAGAATATTTATTCAGCCTGTTAAAAATTTGGCAGATAAATCTCCTTTTGATCAGTTAGATACTGCGTTTTTTTTCACAGTGCCTTTCCTGCTTTCAGGTGGAGTCTCCAACAGATAAAGCTGGACATTTTTTTTGCTCAAACCACTGGGAAGGAGAACACCTGAACACTCAGCTCTTTACACATGCATCTACTATGCAAGATGTGCCAGTAAGTACAAGCTTCCACACCAACAAATGATTCTTCAGTTTCACATCACGTCCAGTTCTTAAATACAACAGAAAGAATAGTTTATGACCTTCCTAACTAGAAGGCATTACTCACTATTTTCACACTCTTTTCCTATGCACAGCCGTTAAGAGGCAAATATCTTTCTCTTAATTAGATCATTGCACTGCCTATAGAAATTAGTGCAAGTTGCAGCAGCTGGGCAACCTGTAAAGAGCATGCACTTACAGGACATCTGCATCTGTGTATAAAAATGACTAGGTTAGGGAGTTAAAACTGTTAAAAGAAAAAAAATGGTTGTTTTGTGCAGAGGCGCTCCAGCATGCACACGGTGGCTAGGTACTTCCACGGGACTGCTCAGGTTTGTTACTGTCACTCGTGCCCTTAGGAGCATCACGGGGTGAAACTCTCCCACACAGTAATGCTCCCCCAAAGCCAAGCCTGGGTCCTGCAGGCTCTGATGTGCTCCGAGGCTGCCAGCTCTACTCATGACAGTGCCCGGCGTTACACGATGGGCTGGGTCTGCTTCTAATACATATCTAATACAGATTTAGTTTCTTTCCTTGTTTTGATGAGCTGTTAAAAAACGTTCTGTTTTTTGTTTGTTTGTTTTTTTTCATTTGTTCAGAATCTCCTTACCAGCTCCATTTTAAAGATGCCGGTGTCAGAAGAGGATGGTGGTTTTCACAAGCCATTTGCGGTCCCTCGGAACAGGCCACTACCTAACCCGCTGCAGGTAACCATTCTTCCCTCAAAAACCATTCTTCCTTCAGAAGGCCTCCTGCAGGTGCCCAGGGCTCTCTCACAGGCTGATCGAGAGTTTTCAGTTAGGGAGGAATGAAACGCTAAGGCGAGTAGCCCGTAATTCAGGATCTCGCTTCATCTGCGTAGCACGAGGACACGGTGGCTACAACCGTGCCAGGAAATTAAACTGGGCCCACGCCTGTGTGGGGGAATTGTAACTCATTTGACTCCACAAGCAAATTGGTGGGATAGTCCCTGGCGTGCGTTTGCCTGGAGCCAACCATCGCTCCCCGAAGCAAATTGCAGGCCCGGCGCAGGAGTCGGTGTGGGCCAGAGGCCTTTACCTGCAGACTGCTTGGATGCAGCTTCTGCTTTGCAGAGCAGGGAGCTGGATGGTGCCGCTCCGGCCAGGACATGCCGACTGGCCTCAGGCTCCGGCGCAGACTCTGGCAGCGGCCGCTTTGCCGGCACAGATGTAGCTGGTGCTACCAGCCAGCAGCTGTCAAACCAAATCCCGGCGGAGGGGAACAGCCAAGCTGATCTTCCCTGGAGCTCAGGAGAACATTGGAATACAGGAATACAGTTGTCGTTTATTGTCTGAAAGGGTTCCGTAACGCTTATGCCCAATTTTATGTCTCAGGATCTCTTAACTGAAGTAAATGTATGGTTGTTTTAATCCAGTCACTAGGATGTACTTTAGGTACTTAGGCTTTTCCTAGGTGTTAACAAATGTATACACCTGCTGTAATTTTTAGTAAATAAATAGCTATTACATAGGGCCTGATCCGTAGCCCAATGAAATAATTAATGTTAAATAAGTAAGTGGTAATGTATTTAGCAGCCTGATGTGGATTTTACATCAGGCCCATAGCAGTATAGATAGTGATTAATTGTCTTTCCACTGCAACATGTATTTTTGAGGTAGATGAGTAAGTAATTTTATATCTCTCCTGCGCATGGGCCACTTGAGTTGAAGACGGTCATTCCTTACAGTGGGTCAGGAAGATCACAGAGGAAATAATAACTCCACAGTTTCTGACTTTTGGACAAGTTTTCAGCTAGTCCTGTCATTCTTCCCTCCTTCCAGAATTTACATTAGGGGAAATATTGGCTATTTGCAGTAAATCAAAATGATTAAAATCTGTGTTTGGTTATGCATCCCTAGCCTACCATTATAAAGCAATATATTGAAATTTTACACTTGTCCCTGTTTTTGCATTTCAAACATCAATAACATCTGGTGAGGTCAGTAAAAGAGCTGTGGTAGACCGGTAACTGTAAGAACTCCACAATTCCTTCCACTGTTTTCTCTTTGAAATATGAGTGAAATAGTCTGAAATTAAAAACAAACAATTTCAGAGGATGTGTTACAGTATTTGCAATGGAGTAGGTTTACATTTTGCATTACCAGATCATGTGAAAGATCTGGCACCAAAATTTCTCCTGTGCATGGAGATGTCTGAGCCAAAAACCCGTACTCCCTGATGCTTTTGGCTCTCCCTAGCCTCACGGGTCGCTGTTTCTTAGCTGTGTTGTGGCGCGCAGCTACGAAGGTTTGAATGTTTGCGCTCTCCCCACTGTTTCCCCACTCTCCCTTCCTGCTCGGCACAGCGGCCCCATCAGTGTGGCCAGTGCGTGAATTCCAGCACATCCATAGGGGCAGGGAGGAATTTCCTGGTGGCTGACTGGAATTATGCTGAGGATTGCCCCATTAATGACAGTTGCCTGCATTCTGCTTGTAATAGAAGTGAAGCGTTTGAGGCACCAGTAAAATAGGATCTTTTGATCTCTGGCATAACAAGATTACGTTTCCTAATGACTAAAAATAATTTTATAAGCCACTATAAACGAAAGGACTTATTTAACCTTCTCACCCTACTCATGCTGATTCTGGTCAGGAAGTTTACACAGTCAATTGGTGGGCCATTCTGAAGCCCTTTCTTCAGTCTTTGGGTCAGGAAAAGCCTTTATAGCTTTGCTTGAAGTTAAAGGTTGGTTATTGCCATTGTTTGTCTAAAGAGGATTTTTCCTTAAGTAGGAAATGAATAAAAAGGGACTTTGCAGTTTGTCTTGATGCTTAGAACTTGTTACACTGAAGGAAGCAGCAGCAGGAAAAAGCCTCAAAAAATATTTGGCAGGCAGCACCTTCGTGTGCTAAGACTGTTCTCCCTGCTGGTGCTTCAGATGAAATACAATCGTAAATGAGGAATGAGACTGGATGTGTCTGTGCTTGGGCATAGATTACTTTTTTCAGAGTGAAATGCAGGCATTTTATAGCAGTGCAGTACTGAATGTTGATCGGTCCACGGTCTGATTTGGACTTGGTGCTGTGGATAAATCTGCTTCATTCCCCGGAAAGCTTGTTTGAGCTCACGGAGAGGAGCATTTGGCCCCTGCTGCTCTGGAAGCGCATAAGGAAAATGCATGGGTTGGCTTCATGGCGGTAGGAGTTTGGCCCCACGGTGGGAGCACGTGAGTGTTGTTAGGACAGGCTGTGTCTGACGGGTGTGGAGAAATGGGGAATGTTGCCATTCATTCTTGATTTTCCCTTTTTAACCAGTTACCGGAGCGTCATCATCCTATGCCTGCTTGTACATTGTATGTTTTGTTCCGTGCACACACAAACGCAGAGTTAGAGCTGCTGAATCCTGGCAGACAGAAATGAAACACTGTGGAACTCATCTGGGTGAAATTTAATTGTATCTGCATATGTTTACATTGCTGCTGTTAGTATTTTGGGCCTGATCCAGTAGCTCTTACCTAGGCAAATTTTCACTGACTTCAATCCAAGTAAGGATTATAGAGAAATTTGCACCTTGGATTCCTGCATGCAGAGGGAAGAGAAAGAGTGCAAACTCTAAACTTTATTATTTTTAATATGCTTGGTACAAAATTTATAAAATTAAATTTTCTTTTAAATTTACCTAAAAGGGAAATGGTACATTATCACCTTGCAGTATTTTTCATTGCTTTAATAGTTTGCATCATGTTTACTTAAAGAAAAAGATACTTCACTAGTGCTAAATGCAGAGAAGTACCTGATGACTTGCCCTGTTGCTGTTCACCTCCAAACTAGGCAAGAGTAACAAAAATTCAGACCAATGTGACAGGATTTTTTTTTTCACTGCGTTTTAGATAAACAACTGATAAACCGTCGTGCAGCTTGGCAAATGATAGTCGATGATCACCTCAGGTAGCACAGTATGAATCATCATCACTCAGGAGGAAGAGCACGTCGCATACATAGCTGAGCGTCAGAGCAGGGCTGGATGGGGACTGTGCGTGTTGTTCACGTCCCACATGGGCAGACACGGCCTGGGTGAACGGAGGCGGCCAAGCCAGCCTCCCCATTTGGCAATCTCAATGACATGGCACTTGGTGACAACCAACATCCTATATTGTTGTGACTCCAGCAGTACCCCATTTCATGTCAGGGAGAGTTTAGCCTCAGTAGAAACTTGGAAGGGTTAAGATTTTGGCATAACGTATGAAGCGCTTATTGAACCAGACCAATTATCTGCATTGAGCATTTGCCTGAATAGCTCCTGATAAGAGGTGGTTGAGTAAAATCTATACTTTTGGTCTTTCCTCTGTAAAAGTCATGCTTTATTTCATATTATATTCTGTAGCCAATCACATAAGTAACAGTATATAAAACAAACTACCCTAACAAGTACATTTTAGATAGAAAAGATCATAGACCATCTACCTAAACCTGCAGGCTATCAAAAGACACCATGAAATGGAACCTTTTAAGAAAATAGCACTGCTTTGATATCTTCTTCTCCCGGTAACAAAGGAAATAACGTAAGGTAAAAGCCCTGCAAGCTAAAGAGAGTGTTCTTAAACTCTTAGCTCCTGTCACTTTCCATTTTTTAACCACAGACTGACACGTTTCACCTCGAATTTCCTGACTTTCAGTGGTTTGTGTAACCATATTCATTTTATTTAAAGAGCAAGTTTAAAGGATTTTAAAAGAAACTGCTACCCGGTTAACTTTTTTCAAGACCGGGAGCTGACATTAAGCTTAATTTTCTCCACTTTAAAATGTGGTGTTGAGCTTGCAGTTGCAAGGCACAGCACACGGGCAGGGCAGCGTGCCGCCCTGAAGCAGCCGTCTTCGGGAGGAGCCCGTCTCTGCTTTTCCTCTGCAGCCATCTGGGGGGCAGGAAGGTCACAAAGTCTCGTGTTCTTCTTCCCTTCCTTAAGGGTGGATGGAGACGCGGTGCACAGGAGTGCAGAGCAGTGCAGGGCAGCCGGGCGCTCTTCCCTTGCCAGTGCTCCCGCTTCTCCCCCCATGCCGAGCTGGACGTGCGCTGGGCTTTGCAGGCTTGAGGGAAGCAGGAGGAGGTGGGAAGCTAAGGTCAGTCCCCTCCCTCCCCGAGCGGCAGAGTTTGGGTTGCAAACAGATCAGAAGTTGTTGCTGCCCTGAGTAGATAAAAGTCTCTCAGCTTCCAGAGGCTGCAGTTGAGGAAAAGTGGCAGCTTGACACTGAGCCGTGGGCAGCAGTGTGTTCTGACCCAGGAGTAGAAGGATAACTTACGGACAAAACTCACAGAGGTGCTGAATATCCTACCTAATGTGAGTTGCAGGTGCTCAGTACATTTCCATATCTCTCCCATTAATCTTGCTTGGAAAGCTCATGCATCTCATGTAGGCGTTTTGTCTGAGTCAGGGCTGCAGGGTTAAGCTCTTAAAAGCACCACAAAATACCTTGTTCCAGCATTGGTACCAGACTTATAATAAAAGCTGAGAAGTTGGGCCATCTAATTCTCTCACATTTAGCAAACTGCATATCTGAACAGCTGGACAGACTGCAGAGTTTAGGGAAAAGCTGCTCCGTGTCTCTGGTGGGAACTAGTGATGTGAGCAGAAACAGGACCCTGTTTCAGCGGATGAAGTAGAAATGGGTTTTGGTCGCTTGAATTTGTTAATAATAATCTTTTCTGCTAGGAAAATGCTTTGTTTATGACACTGATCCCATTGCTGCTTAAAAAGAGAGCACTGCATTGCTGTCTTAAGCCTTCTTTTCAATGGAATGTTCTGCAAATTATCCGTGCCATGTAATGCTAAGGGAAAACTGGCATGAAGGGCTGCTTCTTGAATAGAGAAACATGATAAGATAACTTTTAGTAGCCTGAATATTTTAAACATTTTGGCGGTTTTATTTTTAAATGGCAGTACAATTAATCTAAATTCATGCAAATGTGTGTAACACCAATAGCTTTGCTGGAGCTGCCGAAGATTTCTGTCACCATAGCTGAGAGCAAACTTGCTCCTAAAGAGTGGAAAATCTATTTTCTAAAAGAGCTTTTTGCACACGGATTTTTGCTACACTTGGATCTGTGTGGGAGCTCTGTACTGCAAGACTGCAGCAATGTTTGGTTTTCAGATCCCCTGCTAACAGGCTGGGTGTCGTAATGCAGGAACTTTCTTAAGCCCTGCAGACAGCACATAAAAAAGGCAGCCCATGCCGCGAGTGCAGAAGGACTAGTTCTGTTGGAAAAGCACCTTTGCACAGTCTTTTCTTTCCTTACGCTTGTCTGTTTTCTCTAGATGGTCCAAGTTTTTATTGAAAGTGCTTTAACTGGATATCCCAGTTACAGCTTTGACAGTTTGTTTACAGTTCACATCTGCCCGAGGGCAATTGAAGGCACGTTACAGGATAAGTGAGGTAGCTTTGTTGCCAGGAGAAGGATGTGCTAGTAGGATTACTAGTGTAAAAAAAAAGTAATAAAACAAGCAGCGAGGGGGGATGGCATAACTGGAACTGTACCACGGGTCTGGAGTTTTATGCTGTGGGAACTCGTATTACCTTACCTACCCTCAATTTTAATTTAGAGAGAAAACAACTGTGCAAAAAGTACAGCTATCAAAATCTCAGCAATAGAAGTTTTAAGTTCTTTTAATTAAAAAGCTAAACTAAGGGTTAAGTCCTATTGTCTGATGCAGGGAGGGAATGGCTTCAGTTAAGTGGAATGAATCTGGTGCATCAATGAAAACATGCCCATCAATTCCGGTGGGTTTTGGGTTATGGCTCCTAACTACAGGGCTTTTGCGATTTCGTCCATTGATCTGCACAGTTGAACCTTTAAATAAGGGTGGTAATATGGGGGATATATTAAGCATTCTGAAAAAGAAGTGTTTCAATATTGTGTCCTGAGCTGCCTTCCTGCTTTTTGCTTGACTCTCTTCACGTTCCTTTTCTCTTTGGACATGCTTGGTAAGGTCTGCTTTGTGCAGGGTGCTGACACTTTCCTGTGGCCGAGCCCTGTCAATACCTGCTGAGATGTTGGCATGGCAAGGGCCTTTGTGCGCCTCAGCCTGCAATTCACCTTTCCTTTTCTGCTCAACGATTCCTTAGACGTGTGTGCTCAGACCCGGAAACACGCTCGGCCTGGGTCGTGAGACCCAGCGCTCCGTGCCAAGAGTGGAAGTAGGATTTCTCGAGTTCAGATGACTTTCACACGTGCCTGCAGCGCAGCGCTGCGGGGCTGGCAAGGCTAAGGCATTGTGCTTTGTTATGTGCTCGCTGCGGAGAGCCAAGGCTTTAGAAGGAAAATATTTATTCAGAATGCCTAGTTTAAATGTTATCTGAGATCCCAAGGACAAATGTGAAACTTTATTAGTAGTGATACTACCGCTTTGGGTCCAATTCTGCAATCTTTACCGGAGCAAAACTCCTACCAGCTTCAGGGAGACTGAAAAATTAGTCTCATTTATAAACTGTCATAGGAAAAAGAAGAGGAAGTGTAATGTATGTCTTGAAAAAATGCAGAGGTGAAAATTCTGTTGGGTAGATTCTCCCACAGTGTCTCTACAGCAAAACTTGAGTAAGTTGGTTCAAAAGACTCATGTTACCGATCCAGTTGATTCTCCTGTAGTTTCTATGTCCACCCCACTCTGCCTCCCTGGGGCGCTGGAGACAGTTGACACCAAAGAAAGGGCAGAGGGGGATTCTGCTGTTCTGACATCAGATTAAATGAAGACTAGGCTCTAAATGGAATGAGTGACATGTAGGAACCTGCTGAGATGTTAGAGATAATCAGGATACACGGATTTTTTTTCCTTCTTATAAAAACAGGGGTGTTAATACAAAGAGTCCAGTGTAGCTACTAACAGTTAAGATGAGTTTATGAAATTGGGACACTCTTTGCCTGAATTTAGGTCCATTAAAAAAAAAAAAAGACATACTGACATACTGTGACAGATGGACTTTTGCTTGCTTAATGTTTTCAGCTATTTAGGGTGCTGCTGAACTCGCTTTTCTAAGACTAGTGTACTGAAGCTTTGTAAAATCACAGGGAATATCGGACCCATTTTTGTCCTTTGAAATGATGGATGTTCTGGAACTGCCACCTGCTTCTGAGTTTTATTGAGCAAGTTTGACTTCTAAGTAAAACCAGTGGCATTGGACCAGAGATTAGTTTGGTCCCTGATGCAAATGTCTCTAAAATAATAGCGTAAAATATTCACAGGTGCCTACATCCAGCTGAGAATCAATAGGGGATTGTAGGTTCCCAGCTGACCTAGGGGCCTTTGAGAAGGTTGCCCTGGAAGCTGTGTAACCAGAACATGAAAGAAGCTGTGGCACGTTGCGTGCGTGTCTGTGGCACACGAAAAGTGTGTCACACCTGCTCTTTGGCTGCTGTGCACAGCCCAGGCAGAGCCACCACACAAGGTGTACAGCCACAACAGGTCGAACACTTGTAGGAAGAAGTTCTATAGCATGTTTGTTGACTTCAAAGATGCTGCAGAAGCCATTGATTCAAGGCCCGACCTCGTCCTGCTTCCCCACGGGCAGCGCCTCTGAAACTCAGCAGGAGTTTCATCTGCAATAAGGTATCAAGAGCAGAGACATTTGGAACGTGTATATAGAGGAAAGAAAGCAGTGTATAGGGAAGGACTGCAAATATTTGTAGAGGAGACTAGTGTGGTTGCCCTTGCCTTGGTCACTGCTTACATGCTCATTGAGTCTGTCTCGTTTAGACTGTAAACCTCCAGGGCAGTAAACATTCATACCAAGACCTTGACTAGGGTGTTGTTTTGAAAAATTCTCCATATTTATTATGTCATCCAACTTCTTACTGTACATGTATCTCAGCTAACACTGTTTCTCAGCAGAACAATGTTCTCTGAATGTTCAGGCTAGAGAATAACAAAGTTCCACTTACACAGCTGGCAAATAGAAGAAGCAGCAGAAAGAGCTGTGACTAAATAGCCCAATGGCTGCCCACGCCAGGACAGATCTCCTCTTAGCAGAGAGTCTACAGTCAAGCAGATAGGTTTCACCCAGTGTTTTAGATGCTTTAGGGAGACTTTGGCCATCTGGTGGAATAATGCATGAGCAATACAGATCTTTTTCTTTCTTTTTTTTTTTTTTTTTTTTTTTTTTTAAATTTGCCAAAAATAGATGAATAAAAGAGATGAGTTTCCCCTGGTTTGTGTTTGTTGATGGATCTTGGGCTTAGACTTCCTAATCTTCAGCAGTATGGTGATCCTCTTCTTGGCAGACAGCTTGCAGTTTAACACAGTTGTGTTTTTTGGAATATGGGTTATTCATGCCATTATCCCTCTCTCTAATAATACAGTTTTCATTCTGAGTTTAGTGAAAAACTTGATGTGGAAAAACAGACATAAAGAGTAACTGGAACAGTTCAAGAGGAAAAAAAAAGTGTATATAAGTGTGTGTACTGGTAAATTCCAGGAGCTTTGAAATTTCAATACTGTTTATAGCTCAAGGCAATGAGAAACATTTCACTTGTGTAGCTAGTAAATAAATACAGTGTGCACGGCCCTCAGTGCAGATATGTTTATCTCGTTTCAACATTATACTAAATGGTGTCTCTAACCTCCATAAATACCACAAGAAGCAAAATGGCTTGCATGATAATTAAAATGTTGTTGCTGCTGAGAGTTTTCCCCTGCTGGCATGTCTTCTGCTTTGCCAAAGGAGCTCTGCTGACGGGCATGTGCTAATCGTTGCGTGCAGGTGAAGGCAGCTTCGAGCGGGGGCCTTGCTGTTGGCTGTGGTCACGCTCTCAAGATTGTCAGGTCTGTTTAGGGAATACAGAGGCAGAGCAGCTGTATTTCTAGAGCAGAGGCTGGGCAGTCATTCGTGTGTGGTTATAGCACCAAGGGTTTGAACCTGTTTGTGGCCTGTTGACTGTAAAGTCCACCTGCAAATACATTCTCTTCTTAGTCCTTACACAGAAAAGAAAGATTAAAGGCAAGGCTATAAATATGGCCTTGAGAACAAAAGCAACACTCTGAATGGAAGCTTAGGGGCTCACAAGTCCGAAATAAATCCCATGATCTTCACCCCAAATCTCTCTGCCTGTTTTTAATTCAGCACCTGAACAACGCTTGGGAGACCGCGTCCTGTGGAAAGATTGAGGATCAGATGGCCCTTACTGATCAGGCGCGCAAGTACATGACCGCGTTCCCAACCCGGACTCTGGTGATGTAAATGGGTCTACGGAGAAGCATTATGGTTTTCAGAACACTTCACCTTCCCTGGGAAATTACTGTTCCTCTGCATGAAGACTTTTCATGAATGGGAGAAGAGCCTATCTTTGTTGTGGTACAACAGTTGGGAGCAGCACCAAGTGCATTTAGTCACTGAGCATATATATTCTTGTTGGATTTCACCCAACTTAAGAGGATTTTTTTTTGAATAAACGATACTTGCCTAAATTATTAGGTATTAAGTTTTAATCAGTTATTAATGATCTTAAATGCAGACTTATAATAATGGTAATTTTTTGTACTTCTTGAGATCAAGCAGACCTAATACACCAGTATTGTTATTTCAGTGATGTGCTATCCAGGGATGGGGGGTTGTTTTTTTCTCTTTTTTTAATAATAAAAGAGCAGGTACTCAAACAGATTTATTTTGAATCACTGAACAAAACGCATTGGTGTAAAATACTGAAGTGAAAAGCATTACTACAAACGCTAGTCTGTGCAAAGAGGGAAAACTGATCAAAATCGTGAATGCCGCTTGAAATACTCTTTTGTTCTGTTATGGTTCTAGACCAGTATGCATTGTGTGTTTTTGTTGGGGGGGGATTTTTTAATTAGCTTGCTTTAAAAATATTACTGTATGAAACATAGATTTATGAGAAAAAAATATATTTTTATTCAGTAATTTAATTTTGTAAATGCCAAATGAATACTGTGTTTTGCTGCTACAGACCTTAGCGTGTAGACGTGCTGCTAGTGTAAAAGGAGCAGTAGAGCTTTATATGGAAAGAAAATAAATGTTGATGTTAGCTAATTTGACTATGCACTAGCATTTCAGACCTTTTTATTTTAATTTTTTACATCATTTATATTTTTTCCTTTTTTTTTTATAAGCAATATTTTTGAACACTGTTCCTGGGAGATTTTTTTTTTTGTCTGGATGTGTTGTTTTGTTTCCATTGATTTGTAACAGCATGCATTGCACCTTCATATGTTTGGGAGAACACTGTCTTGTTCGTGTTGTCTGTTTTGTTCTATGTCTAGCTTGTTGTTCCCTAACTTGGGTCTTGTGTACTGAATCAGGTTCTTAGAAATACATGGTTCTTTGTACTGCCATACCAAATCTTTATCGATATGGCAAAACACTGATTTTATTTTATTTTTATTTTTTTTAATAAAAGCCTCTGACTTTGCTGCCTTAATAGCATTCAGTGCAGCTTCATCTGCACTTAATTTTTTATACGACAATGTACTGCCTTGTAGATAAATAAAGTGTGTTCTTTTTTACTTAAACCCATATGGTCTCCTGATCTTGTTTGTCCTTAATGTTTTGGCACTGTTTTTATAAACAATAATCAAGCCAAGAAGTGTTTTGGCTCACATTCAGAAAAGTAAGGAATTTTGCATGGCATAAGTACCAGTCTCAATCGTCTGTGAATACTAGGGGGATTGAAGGAGCACAGCACAAAATAGTAGGTACTTAGCATACTGTAGACTCCAACCATGATCTACAGTGACACCAAAGTCCAAGAGAGTAAAAGCAATTGTCTTCTTAAAAAGAAAATGATGCAACTTGCCAGGAAAAAATACTAGTTTGAAAATGCATCCTTTGCGGAAATTTAAGTTGCTGCAGTTATGCGAAAGACATACTGATGTTCTTCAGAGTTCTTCCAGCACTATGAATGAAATAATAATTCATCATAAGCTGAGGTCAGTCCAAAGAACTCTGGAGAACAATAGTGACAGCAAGGGCAGGATAAAAGCCCTGTAGCCTTTCAGGGGAGAGTCACAGAATCACAGACTGGTTCAGATTGGAAGGGGCCTCTAGAGATCACCTAGTCCAACCGCCCTGCTACAGCAGGGACACCCAGAGCACGTGGCACAGGGTGGCATCCAGGCGGGTTTGAAAGATCTCCAGAGGAGACTCCACAGCCTCTCTGGGCAGCCAGTTCCAGGGCTCTGTCACCCTCACAGGAAAGAAGTT
>JAWLRI010000367.1:2528755-2540227 GCA_034781795.1 Crypturellus tataupa | reverse complement strand
CCCTACAATCACCCCTCAGGTACTTGAACATGTTGATCACATCTCCTCTCAGCCTTCTCTTCTCCAGACTAAACAGGCCCAGCTTGCCTAGTCTTTCCTCATACGATAGATGCTGCAGTCCCTTAATCATCCTCATGGCCCTCTCCTGGACCCTCTCTAGAAGCTCCACGTCCCTCCTGTACTGGGGAGCCCAGAACTGCCCCCCATACTCCAGGGGCGGCCTCACCAGAGCTGAGCAGAGGGGCAGGATCCCCTCCCTCGACCTGCTGGCAACGCTCTTCCTGATGCTACCGGGTTCCCATTGGCCTTCTTGGCCATGAGGGCACACTGCTGACTCATGGATAACTTGTTGTCAACTAAGACTCCCAAACCCCTCTCCATAGAGCTGCTTTCTAGCAGGTCAACCCCTAATCTGTCCTGGTGCCTGGGGTTATTCCTCCCGCACCCTGTACTTGCCCTTGTTGAAGCTCCTGAGGCTCCTCTCTGCCCAACTCTCCATCCTGTCTAGGTCTCTCTGAATGACAGCACAACCTGCCATGAGTCCCTGCAGCTGAAGGACTGTCGCAGATGGATTAATAAACGAGCCCCTCAGAGGTTTTCCACAGAGTCCTGGAGGGCCATGTCAGCACAGGACCATTACACTGCTGCTGACCCCCAAGTGTGAGATGGAGGAACCATTTGCTCCCCACCTCTCACAGCCACCGCATTGTGAGGGTACATAGCAGCAACTACCAGACCCCTTGAATAATTCCCTCTGGCCGGTGTGGTGCTCCGTCTCTATGCTACGTGCTGGTTCTCTGTCTCCATCCCAAAAAGGGGTCCTGCACCTTCTACATGGTCTCAGTGCTTCTTAGTCCTGGCTGCCAGGGCAAGCAGGGGCTGGTGCCTGCAGCAGCCGCCTCCGCTGTCAAGGTCAGGGGGGAGCCAGCCCTGAGGGTTTTTCAAAGCAGTTATCTTGAGCAGGACCCAGGAGCTGGGCCTGGATTACAGAAAACAGGAAGTCTGTGGGAGCACTTGTGTGTGTGCAAAGGTTGCAGGCTTAAGCCATAAAAAATGCTTGAGCAAGATGCGAGAGGGGACTGCAGGATTTCATGGTATGCAATCTGGGAAGAGGGAAAGTTCTGTCTTTGAGGCATGCCACAGCTTAAGCAACGTGTTACAGCTTAAAAGAAAGAAAGAAAAAAAAATAAAAAAAGGAAAAAAAAAGGAAACATCAACGGGTCTCAGAGGCAAAGATCCTGTCTTGCTCTGTAACTGCACAAAGTGTGGCTGGTTTGAAACAGATAGGTATCTTGCAAGTGGTGCCGAGCTGTGCCGGGACACAGAGAGGCTCACCCTTTTAATCACCTGATTAAAAGGAGTGTAAGGAACTACTTGTGTTTTTCTGTACACCTTTAGGTGCTTTAAAAGCCATTTTAACATGCAAAACCGTTTCAATAAGTGTCCTCATGATGGGCACGATTAACAGCTAATGCAGAGGAAAATGTTTCTTCCCCCCACCCCCCCATTACATCGAAAATGCAAAGCACTGAGTAGATTAGGCCTGCTTTGCATATGATCCTGCATGCATGTGGCTGTCCGTGAATGAAGCAGGAGGCTTTGTCTGAACTCGGTAGCCCAGGAACCTGATCATTTTTTCCCAGCCATGCTCAGCAAGTTTCCTTTGCAACAAAGTGCCACCACCTCCTACATGTCTTTCTCACACTAATAGCCCCACATATGGTCATATTCTGCTTAGAGTCTAAAATACACACCTTTACAAGGTTCAAGAGCAGTCCTGCATTTGTTAAATTCTATCAGTCATCTCGAGTATAGGGCAGGCAAGAGCTATCTTCCAACAGATCTGACTAAATGGTCTTGACGGGGTATTTGGCCTCGCATTGGCCCTTCGTACAGGTGTCTGTCTGTCTCAGACTCATCTAAAGCCTGAGTAACCTAATTAAATGAAGGAAAAACAAGTTCAGGCAAGTTTTTGCTTAATAGAGAACAGATATTTGGCTCAAAATACTTATTTGCTACAATTATAACTTAATAATGTTGTCAGTGGGAATTCTTTTGATTTCTGAGAAGAATTTGAATTATTATTTCAGTGCCACTAATTGAAAGTGAAGAGGCAAAGGAGCCAATGAAAAAAAGAAAGGAAAGTACCCGAATGTGAGGTATTTCTCAGCTAGACTATATAATTCCTAGCTCTCCTCAGCACATTGCTCCCGAATGAAACCTGCACTGTGTGGAGAGACCCAGGAGTTTAAACCCCACAAGTGCTACCTCTCTGACAGCTATTGACCTGGACAGAAAAAAGCGAGAGTTGGATAAAACAGATTGAGTTAAAGAGTTGGGCTGTAGTTCACAGCTAAAATAGTACATCTGCTGAGGATAAAGCACCGAGTGCAGCACTGAATATGTGTAGTACAGAGTAGTCTTTCCAAAAAGCTAGAAGAAAATGTTTATTCTTAGTTTTTGCAATCTTGAGCTTCATTCAGGGCAGCTAAACCAATGGTGACCAACTCTGCTTCAAGCCTAGGTAGTCAGTCACACAAGTAAATGATATTTTGTTGGTTGATACCAGTCTTCAACTTCTCTTAGTCCTGGCACATCACTGATGTGGGAGATGGGTGATGACAAAAGTCAGAAGGGAAATTTGTTCCTCGAAAACTCTTTAAAATATGTAACAAACAAGTAAAAAGAGACCATTAAAATATTTCAATTTGGAAAATAAATAATGATTTTGATGATGATTCTGTTCTGCATCTTGCTTGGCTTCTCATTCATTCTTGCAGGTAGAGTCAGTTGGTACCCCAAAAATTGGCTGGATCAATGCAGTAGTATTTTACCTAGTGAGCAAAAAAAGTAAATAAAATAAAATAAAATGAAGTCCTACTGGCCACATCTTTCAATCACTAGCATAACATCTCAATTTGAACTGAAGCTCTCGTTCCTGACCATTTGATCTTTCCTTAAGCTCCACTTAGCTTTCTCAGCTGTTTTCACTGAAGACCCTGGTAGCAGCATAAACTCGTCTGTGACTTTCTTCTCTTGGTGACTGTCTGCTGAGGGTAAGATAATGAAGATAGCCCAAAATGTCCAAATTCTGTCTCAAGGCATGTTTGCAAGCTGGCACGAGTTATCTAACTCATTGTTAAAAGTGTAAAATATTTCCACTCCATTATTATTTGTCCATACATTGCTTGTGATTTTTTTTTCAGTCTCTCTTACCACATTTCTGCAAAGCATTTTCTCAATTCACTTGAGTATTGGAACAGTTGCTGAATTCTTTTTTTTTTTTTAAGTCTCTGCTTCTCAGACCGGATGTATTCACACTTAGGGACTTGTTTGGTTACGCCTAAGGACATTTCATTTTATGGGGAAGCAACTTTTACTACTTGATTGAGTCGCCAGCCATCACTGTAGATCCAAAACTTGCTCTTGGTGCACATCTGTCAGCTAATGTTCACAGGCAGCAGAGAAGAAAGCTCCAGGAAACTCTCTGCAAAGAGATTTCTACACCAGTCATCGCAACCAGCACTACATCTCCCGGCTGCTGCCGGCCCAGCTGTGAGGCGGCCTCAGGAGCCCCGATAAAGGCAGAGCCTTGAAAGGCTGGATGCAGGTGTGCTTTAATATGTGCCCGTATCTCTATTTGCTGCCTCTTATGTCTCATCAGCCCTCTCATCAGCATGTATTAATACGAGGGTTATCTATACTTGAGGGCATGCAGTAGCAATCTAAGAGATGGGGTTTTCAGTATCTCTCTTCCTAATAGCGCTAGACGGGGGGCTCCGAAGTGCTGGCTCAGCCTTCCTGTGTAGATAGAGGTGTGCGCGGTGCGAAGCGCGTGCACTGCTGACAGCAAAGCGCAGACCTCTGCACTGCTCTTTCATAGCTCTTGCCCTCCCAGCTGGTGCATACTCTACATTACATGGGCGTTCAGGAGTGGGACTCAAATCTTGCTGAAAATTGAGCAAAAAAACTAGTTCGCTTCAATGATCTCAGTGCAGTGATGGTGGGAACGCACTCACTATGGTGTTTTGCTCTCCACCAGCTCAGGGGCTTGCCTTTCCTGAACACAAAAGCTGGCTGAGATCTTCCAAACCTGCCTGGATGCCACCCTGTGCCCTGTGCTCTGGGTGTCCCTGCTGGAGCAGGGGGGTTGGACCACATGATCTGTGGAGGTCCCTTCCAACCTCAACCATTCTGTGAGTCTGTGGTTATGACTGACCTTGGGTCAACTCCCAACAGCGCGTCACAACGTCACACTGGGGCATGAGCGGAGCCCCGCTCTGCCGTGGTGGCCGCTGATCCCTTCCCAGCAACCTTGAACGTGCCGGGCTGGGGACAGCTCCCCCGCCAGCCCTGAGGGGACTCCGCAGCAGCTCATGGCACTCAGGAGCAGCCCCGCACCAGGAGACGCCTGGAGCTAACCCGAGGTGAGGCACACCAAAACTTTCTCTGCCCAGCGAGGTTAGAGCCATCCCTCCCTTGTCAGCCTGTGATTCACGGCCACATCCGTCAGCAGCAAACCTGTAACAACTGCAATCTCAGCTCAAACAGCAGTCATTCACAGGCCTGCTGGGGTAGACATCCCTCCGTGAGTGCGCTAAAAGCCAACGCTTTCCAGCTCCGATATTCATCACGTCCAGTAGACAAAACTGCTGTCTAAATCTCTGGATCTCCAGAAAAGAATGACTGTGACAAGAAAGGGGCAAAGCTGACACACCTGCCCCACGATGTTGCCACAGGCACCGTATAGCAGCATACTCACCCACCTGATGATTAAAATAAACTGCTGGATTTTTTTTCTCCTATTGTTAAGTTGTCACTGCTGAGGTTTGCTGTGCTGCCTGCTCTCTGTCTGACATCCAAAAATACCTGTTTCCATCCTCTCTGGCAGTGGATCAATGGAGCAACTGGCTTTTTTATGTGACAGCTTGAATGGTTAGAATGCGAAATTTAAAGTGATACCTTGGTTTGCCTTCCTAACTGCCAGAATGGTACGAGCTCTTCTTCCTTCCTCTTTAACCCCCATAACTGACTCTTTTTTTACAAAGGTTTTCCAATAACAGAAATCAGCTTTTGCTTAAAGGAGAGGAAGTCGTCCAGAATACTCTGAAGTGCCAGGTCACTTGCATATTCTCTTGAAGGTGATACTGACGGTGTTAAAACTTCAGACTTCCGACACCAAGCGTGTTTTTGCATCCTAAAGCAAACTTCCCAGTAGAATGAAACTTGTTGGAAAACGGAGAGCTTAATGTTTTACTTCCATTGGGACTTAGCAAGCTTTCGATTAGTTGCACACATTGGTTGGCATAGGGCAGGTTAACCTCGTTCTCAAGCAACATTTAAGTATAATAACCATCAACAACCATGAGCTACGTAGAAAATAAACAACAGAGTAGCACAATGTGTTGCCCTTGTAGTTTCCAGATCTGTTCTGAGGGTTTGCTTTTGAAGTTCCTAGATCTCCTGAGGAAGTTTACAGTCTTTGGAGAACTGCAGCAAGTCAGCAAAGAAGAAACACTGACTTGGTTCAGAAGGTGATTATTTTCCTTTATATTTACTTACATATATAAGTGTATATATAAAAGCATATAAAGTGCATATATAAGTGTATATATATCCCTATGTCTGCATGTAACTATATATATAGCTATATAGCCACATACTTGTGCTATTAAAAGCAGTAAAGACATTTTACCAAAAAGACATTCAAATTCTAACCAGTGGGCAGAATTTGTGACAGGTTGTATATAGCATGCTGGCATCATGGAGACTCAAGGCAAATATTACAAAGGAAAAAAATACGACAACTGTCATAAAAAAGCGAAAACAATCCAAATGAGATTGCTGTGAGAACATTTTCTGTGATGAGAACTGAAACTGCAAGTCATTGGTTTTCATTGAAAGCAATGCAACCAAGAGTTTGAAATCAGTCATGTCCCCTAACTGATGAGTCGTCTGAAATATGCCATCTTAAGAACTCATGGATTTTGAGATTTCTCAGCTTCCTCATTTTTGATTGAAGATTTCTGTGAAAGGATACTTCATGTTTAAAATGAAATTAATAATAATAATAGCAGTAAATACACCAGGAAAATAAAGGACATACTCTGAAGTTGTCCAAGTTATTTTCTTCTTCCCAGTGAATAATATCTCCTTTTTTTTTAACAATTATGTTGCAAGTGATGTCACACAAAGATATATATGTCTGAAGGTAGTCTGGCAGACGTTTGTCCAGATACATTGCATTTTAGAATGGACATTTAGAATGTTTTAATCTAGTTCCTGCATGCTTGCCGCAAGAGGTTCCAGTGAAGTCAAGGGGAGTAATCGTGTGAGTAAGACGCGCAGGACTGGGCTGGAAAATCCTTCCTACCCTTGTTTGTGGGTCAAGGCTGGCCTGCCTGGGGAAGAGCACAATGCAGTGCCAACAGTGAATGGCCTTTACATGGTCCATTTCCGAGAGATCTAATGATACCACCAAACCACTGGGACTGTGTGCACATAATGAAAAGTGACAATGCATTCAGTTGTGAAGGGTATAAGACAGCCCTGGTAGTTAGGGGGCATTTGCATAATCACATTAACTTTAAGGACCTACTTTAAAATTGACCTAACAAAGCCACTCATTGTTGGAAGCCACAGCTGTCCGTGCTGATCTGACAGCAGGCCCGGGCAACTTGTGTCACAGCCGTCTTCTTCAGGAGGATTTAGAAAAGCTTTACTGAGAAAATCATGGGGTCTACAGCATCCTGGAAAGTTTGGCATCCGACAGAGGTTCTGCTATCTGGGAATTCCTGGGCTTCAAAACTCCAGAACTGCAGCAATTTCATTGTGATTGGTGTGATCTAATACATAGCTTGCTATATTTTTCACATATTTTTCATCAAGAGTATATAAAAACCACCTACAGGCTGCTTAAGTAAGCAAGTAAAAGTAAGTAAAGTAAGTAAGTAAAAAAGATGGATATTGTACGTCCTGCTTATTTTAGGCTTGCCCGAGTTACAGCTAGGATGTGAAAAAAAACAGTAACAACAACAAAAAAACATAGTTTGTACTCCAGACATGACACTGCAGCCACATGTTCCTGTAACGCTCAGGGATCATCATCATCTTAATGCATGCCATGCACAATAGTTCTTCTATGTTAAACTGATGATATTCAGTCAAATATGCATCTGGCAAGTGTTATTTAATAGAAAAATATTTATTCAGATTATCAATATATTTCCTGTTAGTTGGTCATATGCTACGTTCTGATGAAAAGCCAGCCTCTTCTTAGGTAAGATTTCATCTTCTTGCTCTTTCTAGAAAGGCAGCCTTGTCCACCTTGAAAACCATAATATTTGTTTTAAGTATTTTCAGGATTTTCAGTCAAGCAAGGTGGTTCAGGATTAGCTGCAAGGGACTCCAAGTTTCATTTAGAGTGTCTCTTCTTTGAATAACACTAACCACAGGTAAGAGAATGACTAGAATGCACATTCTAGGCTGGAAGACAAGTAAAGAGAATCGTCAAAGTAAAAAAAAAAAATAGGTTTATCAAAAGTGGTTTAGCCCTTTCTGAGAATGAGGTTGAGAAAAACTAGTTTTTCCTTGCCTTGTTAGACCTAGTTAGCTAAACAGTTACCATAAACTCATTAACTTTAACTGGATTTTTGTTTTGTTTTAAATTATATATCAGTGATTAATAAGCTTTGGTATCCAAAACAACTCAGTCTCTACACAGCCATTCAGTCTGAAACCATGACACTCTGTTTAACTACTTTACAGCTCCTTCAATTAAGAACTCACTGCTCCCATGTCATGCATCAGGGACTTGAACATTTGCAAAGGAGTATTCTTTTTGCTGGTACTCCCATGACGGCTGACACAAATTTGGCCAAGTCAACCTCTGAAAATTTCATTTGTCGTGGGAGTCACAGAGCCTCACTGCAGCTGGGCGGCTCCCCCGGCAAGGAGCAGTCTCCCTCTCAGGCTGGGGGGCTGCAGTGGGCGCTCTCTGAGCGTGCTGCTGTGCCAGGGGCTGCTGCGGTGCTGGCCAGGGGTTTCTGCTGGGTGCTTCACCTGCCACCACCTGCTAAGCACAGAGAGGGAGATTTCTGACGCAAATGCCGAGGGATGTGTTGCAAAGCGGCAATCTGGAAGCAATAGGAGCCACTGGTGAGGATCCACATGTAAATGTGGGCATGAGTGTATGCGCACACATAAATGTGACGGGGCAATTAAGATTAGGATTATAATGCATATGCAGAAAGGTGGGGAGTGAGAGGAGGGTAAACTAATTGCATGGAGAACCTGAGTGCTGCCTACTCTAACTTTGAAGTACTGCACTCCCAAGCCTTAATGATCTTTTAATTTATACTTTAAATGATAATTTTCCTTTTGATTATTCAAAGAAGATGGGCAACATTTTACACCAACACTTTACATTCAAGCAAAGAAAAGTAATTGAAAAGATGCAAATGCCTTTAATGAAAAGATATGCAGAACGCACTTCTGAGCTAAGTAAAGGTAAGGTGAATAAGCACATTAATATAGGCAAAGCTTCATTAACCACAGTGTTATTGTATTTTAGGCACTTAGTACATCATCATCATGAAGATCAGCATTCTTTCTGCATACTTCTAACTGAACTTACTATGTCTCCTGGAATAGCTTAATATCACTAGAAGAGAAATATAGGTGGAGCAAATATACAAGTGGAAGCTATGAAACTCTCCTTCAGAAACATCCATTTGAGGACAGCTAATACTGAAGGGAAATACAGCTTCAAGTAATTTAGGCTCACAAGTATTCATTTTCCATGCTAAAGAAAACCTCAGAGGTGAAGAGTTGAAAAGGAAAGTGCAATGGTTGTGCAGTGTTAGCTTCTGATAGCCAAAATCAATCTTTGGCAAGGCAAATGACGCTGCACTTTCGTTTGATCTTATTTTAGGTATCCCAAGAATGACAGCATTCTTTATCTTGCCTCAATATCAAGATCCTTTATGTAATTCTTACCTTTGAAAGTCAGCATTAGGAGGCTCCTATGTTCCCATGGATTTGGATATTCCTGAATGTAGTTCTATTGTAATGAGTTAACTACATATCTCATTATTCATGGTGTCTTGCATGTCCTTGTGCTACCTTGATGGGACTCAGGACTGCGTCCAGGACCCAGGATGGGACCCAGGGCAATTTTCAGTATGGAAGGATGTACACGAGGATCTTGAGGATTTCTGTCTGTAGGAAACAATGTTTTCATGGGAGATGATACAAACTGAAGAGTATAAAGACATGAGGAAATAGGGAATCTATCAACTTGCTCAGTAAGCAAAGTACCAAACCCCTCCCTGCCATCAGACGTGTCTAGTACCACCTGTCTATCAAGAACACCTCCGTATTCGCACTACAAAACATATACAATCAGATGCCATTCCCAGCATGCCATCACATACAAACCCATGCAATATGATTAATTCTAGATAAAAAACAGTTTTTCCAAGTGAAAGGCTATCAGCAAAGCAGCATAGCATTTACCTCAGCCTCTCCCCACTAACTTGCCTCAATTGTACTTCTAAACAAAAAGTTATCTTCAGAAAGTCAGGTTTGCCTTTTGGCTTCTCTTGAATTGCAGTTAAAGAGTTGTGCACGTGTGTAATTGGTCACTATTTGTTTACTGATATTTGCTAACAGAGTAGAGTATGTCAGATCTCCGCTCTTCTATTTCATACAAACTGTACATACTGACCCAGTATGTGCATGTGTGCACTTGGAGGACAATTTGAAATGTCACATATCAATCCACAACCATAGCCCCCATTTAAAATGTATAGACTGTAAATGTGACGGTAAATTTAAGCCTGTATGTAACAGAATGAGGTGAGGTTTAAAGGCAGAACAATATTTTTATTAGACTAACAAATATAGCTTCTTAGACTAAAGGTTTCTTCGCTTGTCCCTCCAGCAGATACCAGCATCTCCCTTGCATCCCTACAGCCTTCATTAACCACGAGACGCGCGGGAGAAGAGTCTTGTCCCGTGTCTGCATAGGAAATTGGGGTTGTAAATTGAATCCCGACAAGTCCCTCCTACATAAAGTTATACGTGGCAATGTTAGAAAGTCCAAACTCCACCAAAGGCGCAGGAGCACTGGGTATAGGTAGCAAGGTAAGATCCTCAGTCCAGTTGTCACTGTATTTTGCTGTACGCGAGAGATGTTGCTGTAGGAGAGGTGTGACCCACCTATAAGCCAGCTAAATAGATTCCCTGGAGATGGGGAGTTCTTTCTCTGGGTACAACATGTCTTGAAATGTGAGATTTTGTTAACCTTTCTTAACATCAGATTTTATTCTGGGGTCAGTTATGTTATATGCATCATTACACCGCTTACCAGACAGAGTAGCATAGGAAGGTAATAGGCAGCACAAAAAAAAAAAAAAACCCTACCTCTTCCAAAGCCTCCGCATATTTCAGCACAATGTCCACGCGAGCTATTTTCGACTCTTGTAACTTGTTGATCTCCATTTAGCAACTTCTGTATTTTTTCCTCTTTGTATGGCACTATGAAGATGTGGGTTTGTAGAGCAGTGATGTAAAACAACAATCTTAGAAAACAACCTAAATTAAGTGTCTGTTCATACCACTGGAAAAAATAAAAGAGAAAAAAAGCAGATGTTCTTTGCTTCTATTAGCACTTTCAAAAACCTACACAGACTGCGCAGAGTTCTTTAACATTTAACTTTTCCATGGGATGTGTGTTTTTTTCCCTCCTACTAAAGGTCCTGTTATGGCGACTGTTATCCTACAAGTCTGATGTTTCATTCGTATTTAAATACCTCGGCTCTAACACTGCTATCAGACTTTTTTTTTCTATTACAAACGCAGTTGAAAATATCAAGGAGAGTCTTATTGAACAGTACAATGTAACACGGCCCCAGAAAGTTTCCATTGTGTCAAGCAGAATCCTCTTTTGCAAGACTTATTTAAGAGTATTGTATTGTCATGAGAATAATTCCAGCGCCTTCAAAGAGCCCGCGTGTTATCTGCCGCTCCGCTACCGGCAATGAAGGTACCTTCACGGGCAGGTGGGGCTATTTATTTCCATCACACACTTGCACACTATGACATAAATCTATAGGGTCTCTGTGAGAATTTCTTTTGTGAAGATACATCAAGCTGTACAGTTAGTGCTCCAGAGCAATTCTTTGCTGTACGTGGGATCACTGGAACAAATGTAACAGCTCCTCTGTCAAGGCAGTACCCTAAGGATCCTGCATGGCATGGGTTAGAAGATGACTGTTTGTCCCGTCTGCTTACAGTTGCTCAGTTTGGGATTCCTTCCATGCATCCAGTGTGTCTTTCAAAAGAGAGGAAGAGAGGAAGAGAGGAAGAGAGGAAGAGAGGAAGAGAGGAAGAGAGGAAGAGAGGAAGAGAGGAAGAAAGAAAGAAAGAAAGAAAGAAAGAAAGAAAGAAAGAAAGAAAGAAAGAAAGAAA
>JAWLRI010000367.1:2490986-2528655 GCA_034781795.1 Crypturellus tataupa | reverse complement strand
GAAAGAAAGAAACAAAGAAAGAAAGAAAGAAAGAAAGAAAGAAAGAAAGAAAGAAAGAAAGAAAGAAAGAAAGAAAGGAAGAAAGAAGAAAATGTCGAGTTATTTCTCTTGAGTCGAGAATTCCACACAGTCGCTAGGCATGCACAGCCTGTTGCCTGTTTTGTGCTTTGCCATGTTGTGTAGCGGTACAACAACTTTGATCCCCCGAGAGGTGAAGCGGAAGTTGGTCTTCACCATTAAATTTTTTTATGGATAGCAAAGTCCATCCTTCCACCTGCATCTAAAGAACTGAGGCAGCTGGCAGAACAAAGCTCGCCAGAAAAATAGCTGACCAGAATCTAGCTGAAATTGCCAGCATACAGGTGCAGTCTTGTTTTTCATCTCAGTTGTAGCAGTCCCTAGTGACTGTCAATGTTTTACTGAGACTAATTAACCCCTTCTTTGCCTAGGATGGACCAAAACCAAGAAAACAATAAATTAAAAAAAAATCAAGTTAAAGTTATGTAAGTAAAGGAACAAAATAATCACATCTAGTCCAAAACTGTGCTGTGAATTGAAAGACTGATGCAAAAGCAAAAAAGAACCAGCAAGAGTTTTGTGACAACTTAGGATGGCAGAGACTGTTCCACGCATTTGCATGCTACTTTTAACACCTGAGTGAGGTGGTAAAGATAAGCAGAGAAATCACCTACTGCTGAAGCACAGCCAAATCTGGAGCGTAAAGGAGCAGTTGTTAAACAAGGAATAGCAGAAGTAAGCAATCAGCTTGGATAAGCACTGTAGACAGGAACTCGGGAAATACAAACAACTGAAAATAAAGATAAGAGTTTGGGGGTGGATAAGAATTCCCAAAGCTCCATTGCAGCCAAAACAGCAACATAAAACATTTCTTTGGATCATCAAGGGGAAGTAACCAAGGGATCCTATGATTTCTAGTTTCTTGCTCAAAGAAGGCAGAAGAAATCCAAATGTGTTGTGTAAAAAGCAGGATAGTTTTCTATGACACAGATTCTACAGCGCCACTTCTCTGTCTGGTTGGTCAAGTCCTAAACTATGGGCTTCTACTACTTCCCTGGGGAAATTATTCCACACTTTCAATCTTAGGATTTTTCCATTTACATGTAGCCTAAGTTTTGCTTCTCATTTTCATCTCATTCCTGCTGTTTATGCTTCCCCCATTAAATAGCAAGCATCCATCATTGCTATTTACGTTTCAAATATTTACCTCTTGTTCATGTCCTCTCTAGCTAAATGGCTGTCACTAAGCCAAAGCATATTTAGTCCTCTGAAAATCTCTGAGGCCAGCCCTGGATCCCTCCTGTGCTTTCTGAGTGTTTCCGGTCTTCCAGGTTTCAGCATGACCGCAGAGAAGGAAAGAGGCCCTCCCTGCACAGTCATCTGATACCTCAACACAGTCAGCTCAAAATAGCCCCAAATGGGCTCAAAACCCTTTTTTTTCTTTCATTTCTCTCTCTCTCTTTTTTTTTCTTCTCTGGTCACACGATGAGTGTGTGTCTAACTGCGTAGTCAGAGACTTTCTTCCCTTATGGAAAGTATATTTGGTCCAGATTACTTTTTTCCCCATCATCAATATTTCCACAACAGCATGGTTTATGATCCAACCACATTTCTGATTTCTCACAAATATTAATATCGTTGACAGCTTCCTCACTGCAGTGGAAAACTGAGAAATGTTTGAGCCTCTTTTTTCCTTCCCTCTTTAGTGTGACCAAGCTAGGAAATGAGGCAGGAGGTTAAAGAAAAAAATGAGGGGAATATTCTCTGCTGTGCCTGGTATTTCCTCCCGACTGTCCTGCTTTTGTGGAGTCTGTCCCAAGCTCAGCCCCAGCAAAGCCTCCGTGGCTGTAAATAAGGCGGTTCTGGCAAAAGGGGAATAATGCATTGGATGAGGATGGAGAGGACACGGCAGGCTGCAGAGAGGGGAAACGTGCCGTGAAGCAGCACAGCATGAGCTCCGCTCTGGCACAAGAGCCAGTCAAACACACCCTGCCAGGCTGGAGCTGGGATTCCTGCGCTGCAGCCGAATCCCCAGCCCGCCGGGCTTCCCAGCAGCGGCGGCGGCCAGGAACGCGCTGCCTCTGGACGCGGCACGTGGACGGCTGCCACCCTGGAAAGCAGCGAGGGCCCTGACGCAATTCCCTGGCAGCGCCGGCCCGCGCTTCCGCTACCCTTGCGCGTGCTGGTGCCTCCTGGATCCCTTCTTGCCGTGCACAGGCTCGGCGAAAGGAAAATCACCTCCCGTGCCAAGGCAGCCGAGCAGCAATCTCAGACATTTCATTCTCTGTTAAAACAGAAAACACAGAAATTGCAACAGCTTGCTATATTAATTTTTATTTTATTTTTTATTTTTTTAAAGGCAGGATCAAACTGCCTAAACCTGGAACAGGTTAGTTTCACCTCCTCTTCAGCAACTTCAGTGGTGAAGATGCCGCAGTCTCTTGGGGCAACCATCTTCAGGTCTCTCTATGCTTAACAGGATGGTTTCTCCTACCTGAATCTTCCTTGCTGTGATTTAAACTGGGGCCTTTTGTTTATTTATTCTTAACTGGCAGAAGGCATGAGGAACAGTTTGTTATTTCCCTCTTTGCGGCAATGTAAATAATTAATATTAATAAATAATCATCTATCTAATGAAATGGAATGAGATTTAGAAATATTAGTCATTAGGAATCTTGAGCTGAAGGGCAGAAGAGCTTAGTAGTGCAGTATGACAAAACACGTTCTCTGGCTGTGAAGGGCTCTTAACTCTAATATTTCACGACTTAACTGGATTCACACTGTTAAATTGAAATTTCAGAGTGAAAGGAATTCTAAGCTTGCAAAATTACTTCCTCCCATTCATAAATCATATCACTTTGCATATATTTGAATGGTCAGACATCTATTTTGTCCCTGGAATGATTTGTTCTTTCATTAATAGAGACTAGATGAAAGCCACAGATAACAGCTCATAGTGATTGAGCATAAAGTAAAACTCTTTTCCTGCACAGGATCTGCAGCCCTAGCACCATGGCAATAATCTAATGATGCCAAAACTTGGATACCCTTCAAATGCTTTGGAACAAAAGGAGCTGTCAACGTGACCTGAACAAGGGACCGGCAACTGAGAAACCCCACGCTGGAGTTACACGCTCTTTCTTTATGGATGGATCGTACGTACAAAATCTTGAGGAAATGCTATGCTAGCCAAAGCTACACTAGGGGCCAGGGTAAGTATTTAGTCTCCTCATTCTGACTTTGACTCCAAAATCAGGCTGCCCTGGAAGCCTCTGGTAAAGCACCCAGAGGGGTGCGAGCCAGAGGCCTTGCCCAAACACCATGGAGCAGCAAAGACGAGCAGCTCCCCTCGCCTCCAGCAGGACCTGCCCAGCCACGAAACGTGTGAATAGTTCTGCTGTAGGAGCTTCCCCCTCTAAAGCTAAGGGGAGCCCGGCCTGGGTAATGGTCAGGAAGCGCAAGGTAAGCACTAAGGCTGCCCAGCACTTCAGTGCAAACCAGAGGAGCCTTCCCCGGGCCAAGGGTGCAGACAGTAAAAGGTGTTGGTCAAGGGCACTTACAGCTCTATATCACTCCCAGTAGAAGCAGTGTCTGGCCCTGCTGTTTGCCACCAAATTGTTTTAGCGGCTGGTTGTCTTATTCGAATCCATTTGTACTCAGTGTAGTATAAAACTAAAGTATAGCTAAATATATTTTGCTTGCAAGCAAAAAATAGTGTCATAGACTAATTTTTGGAATAGATTTGACACCTGTAACTGTTTTCTGAGGAACTGGAAAGGGCGGATTAAAAAAAAAAAAAAAATGGCACAGTTAATTTCCTATTTCCCTCCTTTTTCCCAAAGTTTGTATTTATTTACTATATTATTCCTGAAGAGAAGTAAGTGTTAATTCTAAGTTGTAGAAATGGAGCCATCCAGAAAAAAAAATATGAGATCACTACAAAATTTTCACTGACAGAAATCATGGAGGAAGAAGAGTGCACATGAACAAACGTCCAATTCTCCAGCAACGTAATATTTGCAATCAGACTGCAACTGCAGTATTTATTTTAACTTAAACACATTGCTTAATTAAATAATTAATTGGAGGTACACCAATCAGGACCTGATGGATCTTCTCCTCCCCTACTAGGCTATTAATATCAGGCTACATATTTTTCAAAGGTCCAAGTAGTTACAGCCTGTATTTGCCCTGTTTCTGGCCAAAGATACTTCCATTCCTTAAAATCAAGAGGAGCACTGGAATTGTAGCATGACCTGTAAATCTTATGGTGCTGCATTATTTCACATACTGGTTGGATTATAAAATAAATACCATCTCCTCAAATGATTTTAATGTGTTGGTTTTGTTATGAAATCAGTGCTTCAGCCCCTAGGTAGGTAGGCATTCCCATTTGTGGGGGACAACAACTCATGTCCTTCCCTTGCCAGCTTATCCAGCATTTATCTTCTCTCTCTGTTTTGATGGCAATTATCACTTATGAATGCAAGAAACCCCAGGGGGAAAAGTAACCTCTCTTTCCTTGCCATGGAACATACTTCAAGGCTTTGAGATTTTCTGGCCAGACTCCATCCCAGATTTCTGGAGCTCCAGTGGGGCTTGCTCCGCACTCAGTCTATTATAGCTGCCAGGGGAGATGATCGTGCTGTGATAAGTTGTGGTCTCCAACTACAGCTGAATAAGCCACCTTTACAAAGAAAGGGCTTTCTCAGAGCTCCTTCAGCTCCTGCCTGCTGTCACCAGCCACTGAAATAAAATCATTAGAAATGCCTGTGCAAGTCAGAAGACTGGGCACCAGGACTTTACAAAAGCACACAAAACAACCCCCAAAACTGAGTCTCACAATTTATATGGTCTATATGCTGACTGCTTACCAGATCACACAGGTGTGTGGCAGCAACTTTCATGATTTTGCTAAGATGAGGGTTAGAGGGTCCACCATCAGGGCATTCGTATACAGACTCTATCCAGCAGAAATATTAATATCCCAAGTTTCCCAAGCTTAAGACAGGGAAATTGAGGCGGAGGTTCAATTTACTCAAGGCCATGCCATAAATCATTGGAACAGCATGATTAAAACTGAATAGCCATGGGCTCATGAGTTCTGTAGTAAGATTCAGGGTCAGGATTTTGCTCCAGTTAGAGATTTACGGCAGAATGAGTAATGAATGAAACACTTTTTGCTGTCATTTTTCTTAAGAACAGCTGTTAAGCAGCAACACTGATCAAGTGAGTCTTACAGATGCTACTTTAGAGGAAGAAAAATGCAACTAGTAGTAATATGTATAACATAGAAAGAAAGGAAATATATGACTGTGAAATGTAAATGGTCCCATAAACACATTTTTTTACTCTGTCACATTGACATCAGGTAACACTAAGCCTGTCCATAACAGAGAGAGAGAGAGAAAAAGCCATGATTTGCAACTAAATCACATCATATACATAGATTGTGCAGAGCAGAGGGCTGTCTAACCTGTTTTCTCTATAAAACCCTATACATATAAACGTATATGTATTTAAGTACTGCTGTTATGGCTCCCATTACTTATCTCTTTTCTAGACTAACAAATTCAATTCCTTGAACTTTCTGCATAGGTCCATAAATCTCTTGTCATTCCTGCTACTCTTCTCTGGGTCCTCTTCTGTTTGCCCACAGGGTTCAGTGTGTGGTGCTGGAGAGTATTCCTGCTGAAGCTTCAGCAGCCGGCTTGGGAAGAAGTAATCCTCGTCCGGGCCACCCTCCATTCCTGTTAATGTCAACAATGGCATGAGACACGGTTCGTGCAGTGTTTCCTCAAGTTGCAGTGCACTGGTAATCCACTTAACTTGTGTCTGAACCTATTGCCCCGACATTTTTATGCCATAAAACTGACAAGGCATTTTGTATTTTGCCTTTGCTTCCTTCTTCCCATACTCTGCACAAATCTCACTGGCTGCTCCTTTGCTGACTTGCACCCATCTCCCAAAACCGTTTTAACTCTGATCACATCCTGCAAAGAGCCTGCCAACTTCTGGTGTCATACCTGAGTGTTATAAGCACTGCCACGTCTTCCAGGTCGGTAGGGGAAATGGTGAAGAGAAGTGACAGGGAACTGACCTCAGGGTCCTTCCTCGCGGCATCTCCCTGGTATGATAACTGCAAACCTTGGTAAGTGCTCTCTCAGTGCAGCTTCTTTTTTTTTAATCAGTTATACACCAACTCGTGGTCCAAGAGACTATATTTCCTTACTTCATTTATTAAAAATATCATGTGGCACAGTATCAAATATCTTAACAAAGTCAAAATTTATCACTCCCATTGTGCAGTCTTACTCGTTTAACCCAGGTACACTGCCAAAGAAGTAAATTCATTAAAGGGTTCATTACCAGTGCCATACGAGGATTTTCTAAAAAAAGGTCTTTTAAATAAGGTCAGAACTTCTCTGTGAAAAACTCTCAATGTTAGCAACATTTTCTGCGATATCTTAGTTACCATTGTTTCTGGAATACTAAAAACTCACTGTTGATATTTTTCTTAAATCTACCTAGGATCATTAATTAGGTCAACGACTATTTCATCAAAAGTTTCAGTTTCAGGGCTGAAAAATCCAGGTAAAAATATTGTGGGGAAAAATATCAAGGAAAAAAAAAAGTAGACCTAGATGAAACCCAGCAAAATGGAAGCAAATGCCATCATTTCAGCTTGTTTTCTGAAAGCTTTTTCCCCGTTTTCAGACAGCACTATGATCCTAGATCACAGTTTCAGACTAAATTTGGCCACAGGCTTTCCATCCTGGAGCAGATACCCTGGAGCCTTGGGGCAGCGGCAGCAGCACAAACCCTCCGAGCCCAGGACATGGGGCTAGGGACCGTGGTAGGTAAGCGGCCAACCCGCCTAAACAACAACAACAGGAACGAAACGCAGCTCTCCCCGAGTCCAGCTGCACACCAGCCGCTCTGTCGCCGCACGCGCGAGCGCGGCCGGGGAGGACGAGCGCTGTGAGCGAGGCGAGGGGAGGCACGAGCCCTCGCGGGCGGCCGGCTGGCGCGGGGACATCTGGCGCGCTGCCACCCGCGCGCTTCTCCATTTCAGCCGGGCCCTGCCGCCAAGGGCGGGAGGCCGCGGGGGAAGCGAGAGCAGTTGTGAGGGGGCCCGGGAACCGCGCCGCGAACCGGCCGTCCCCCCGGGAGCCCTTAATCGTGTGTGACGTCCCCGCCGCTGGCAGCCGCGCGCACGGCGGGGCCTCTGTTCCACACTGCTGCACGGCGCAGCCAGGGGCGGCCGGCCAGGAGCACTGTGTCCCCGGCCAGCAGTACCAAGTCCCCGGCCAGCATCATCGCATCCCCAGCAAGCAGCACCGCGGTCCTGGCCGGCAGCACCGTGGCCCCGGCCGGCAGCACCGCGGTCCCGGCCGGCAGCACCGCGCCGATGCTGCACGGGCGCCCGGCACAAGCGCGAGGTAATGGCGCTTCAGAAGTAAATTCTCTCTCTCTCTGCGTCACTCAACCCTTACTTGACGCACGGGAATCAACCTGATCCCGCAAAATGCACTCGTATGAGCAACTCGCAAGGGTCACAAGGGAGGTTCAGCAGCCCTGAACTGAGCTTTCAGGCCCAAATACACATGTCTGCAAACTGAGAAGCTGGATCGGTCTGCGATCAAGCTCTACGAAAGCCTCCAATATATATTCTCACACGTATAAAAAAAAAAAAGAACTAGACAAAAAAATTACACTGAACACTCGCAGGTGCTGGAGTGCTAGATTTGTAGTGGGGGAAACCAGCAGGGTCTGACTGACAGCAGGGCAGCAACCTCAGCCTGCAAAGAGGTTGAATCTTGACAGTGTGTGACCAGTCTGTCACCTCAAGTCACACTCTTCCCTCTCCCAGCAAAACTTGTTCCTAGAATAAGTAACCTGAGCTAAATACCAGGTTTACAGCCTTTGGCGGCAGGCCAGTCTAAGTGCACTTATCGCTCAGGCTAAAAGGGATTTTATCCTCTAAGCTTTCTCCTCCAAACCTCCAAGCTTTTTCACAGCCCAAATCTTCATTGGTAATGGTGTGAGCCAACCATCAACAGCCTTTATTGCATCCTCCTGTTTTAGCGGCATGAAAAAGTCCCAGCAAATGCTAAGCATCGCCAGAGCAGTAGCTCTCCCAGTGAACCTGACTGAATCAAACTGTTGCTACACGATAGCGCAAGCTGATTTGTAGGGTTTGGGATGTGGATCTCAGTTAGCTAGAGCAGGAGGCAGGAAATTGCGCACCAGACTATGTCTACACAGCTCTGTACACTTCACAGGGCCCCTTGCCCGTTGGCGCAGGGCTCGGGGCTGTGCCCGCGGAGCGGCGCCGCGTCCGGAGGGTTGGGACCAGGACCGGAGCAGGGGCCTTGGGGTCTGAGGGGGGATCCGTGCCTGCAGTCCCTCGGCCACCACGGACGCAGCGCCCAGCGCGTTTGCTGCCCCTTCTGCCCTGTTCCCGATAACACGTTCTCATTACACTGTACCAGAGCACAAAGAGGATTAACCACCCCATATAAGCTTATTATAGGCTTATGCGGGCTGTTGGAGTTTGGCTTTAGATGGCATTTCTTTTAACGAGCGTGGGGCTGATGTCAATATTACAGCCATGACGATATATCCCCATTAACTGTTAAAATTAACACAGGACATAAAACCAAGCTGCTCTAGCCAGTGTCTATGCAAAGCCGTCAGGATACCGATGATATATATGCAGAAAAGACGGCTGTGGTGCAATGGCAAAATAAAAACATCTGAGTGGAACTAAAGGAACACTTATGGCTCATCCCAAATAACCATTTCCAGGTGAATAACGTAAAACAGGTGGCGATGTTAACAAGTTGCATTCACAAGACAGCGCACTTTCACCAGCAGCAATGGGTAAGTGCGCAGAGATTGGTGCACATTAAAAAACTAGGGAGGGAAACAAAACAGCCTATTTTGCTCATCAAAATTTGGGAGAGGAGAAAGAGAAGAAGTCCTCAAGCAGCCAAGAAGTGCAGTGCAGAATGGGCTATGTTTAGATGTGGATTAATCACGTTGTCTTCATTTTAACAGAGAGCAGAGGCAAAGAGTTTAGGATAGGCAATTGAGTATATAGAGGGTCTACTACTCTGATTATCTTCCTAAGAATGGAGCAATAAGAGACATCTGGAAAAAAAAGTATTTCCAGAGAAATTTTTACAAGTTTTCTTTTCAACTCCTAGCCAACTTCCCTGGAATTATCTGTGTCTTAAACAAAACTGTGTGCGCTTTACAACGGTAGAAAAGCACAAACAGGAGCTGATCAAGAAGAGAGGTTTACCAACCCAGAGAGTTTCAGCTCCAAGTCTTACTTTCATCACCAGAAAAACATGCACTGACTCACAAAATGTGTGAAATGAGGTTCCTCTGTTGAACATGTCCACAGAGCACCATTAACCATTAACTGTCTTTCTGGCTCCCAGCAGAGCAGGATCTAAGCCAATGTATTCTGCAACGATTTCCTTTCCAGCTAGTACCCCCATCTGCGCTGACTGTGCCACGCACATTCCAGGGTGTTAGTGAAGGTAGGCCTGGGAGCGATTTCCAGCCTTGGAGAAATATTGGTGATAGTGCTCTTCCTCTCTCACGCTTTTTCTCCCCCCTGTTCCAGCTATACCTGCATTTTACGTGACTTCAGTGCTTTCAAACAGCTATATCATAACAGTCTGTCGCAAGTGTATTGGGTGTTTCAGTTTGCCAGACCTGTCATCATAAATTAATTACAGGATGTTGCAGAAATGGCTGAGTTCCAGCAGCATCTTGCACAGTTTAATATAGCCCCATTTCCCCATTTCGATGTATTTGTGGTTAGATAAATCCTCAGAAAATTTACAGCTGCTACACACTAGTTTATTATACTCCCTGCCTGTGCAGGCGATATAAGTGCAACAAGAATTTGATGTCTTCTTAGTGCATAGATTTTACTGATACTGCTTTACCGGTGTGGAAACATTTTTCCGCTAAAAGTGGCATCTGCAGTTTCTTCTGAGTATTTGCATCTGAGCCTTAGACAGGAATTGTAAAACTTGTTTGCCACAGCCTGACGCAGTGCAAAATCATTTGGCTTGAGAAAGGCCTCACAAGAAGTCAGGTGGATGGAGTTTTAGGTGAAATGCAGAGCAATCGCTTTCATTTATGAGAGCAAACTAAAATAGCATTTGGTAGATGTTTCAGGTTACGTAGATTAATGGATAAACTGCAGCCTTGATGTTGCTACTGAAAGCCTAGACCTTGCTGACTTTGCTGTGGCTTTCCTTCACTGTAAGGGTGTGTTCTGAGCAGCATGTAGGACTGGAAGTCTTCTGTACGTAAGGCTCTGCAACAACACGGGCCACACGTGAGGGGAAGGCAGCAACCAAGGGGCACTCAGCAGGCAGAACCAAGGCTAACACTCTTGCTAAAAACGCTGGGAGCAGAACAAATCTAACAGCGGCCCTGCTAAGTGCCACGTAAGAAAAGGATCACACAAAATCTCATGTTCAGAACAGCAGCAGCTGGAAGCTTGGTGTGAAATCCTCATCTTCACTCTTAACTGTTTCACACCAGATGAAGAGTCTAGAGCTGCGTGGACCTACGCAGAGGGACATGTTGCAGCAGGCATCCGTGAAGGCCTCCTCTGATGTCCTCTGCCAAAGGAATTACAGACCAAAGCTTCAGCAATCCTGGAGAGCACCACAGGCGGGGTATGACATGGACCTTTCTGCACTGGGTTTAGGAAAGTGCAAAGTTAGGAACTGTTGGAGAGAGAGGAGAATCTTCCTTGTGGGTTTTAAGAGTTCATCCAAAGGGGCTCCTTTAAATGGCACAAAGCTTAATGTATTAAAAGGTGAAGTGGTTAAACACCTAATTTCTAAAGCCTCCAAAACATGACCAAAGTCACCAAAGCCTTGCTCTAGCACGCCTTCCCCCTGTCTTCTGTTCCTTCTTCTTAAGTTCCAACTTCCAATTGCCACATTCTTGCAAGTCTCCCGCCCCACACTAGTTTGTCAAGTTGCTTATTTCCCTCTCTAGGGCCTCCTCTTGTTTCTATTCCTTATGTGCAGTAGTTTTGCTTCAAATGTAGATAATGTTATATTTCAACCGATAACCCCTCCCTTGAACTGATACAATATGTTTTGACAGGCACAGGTGCACAGCTGTAAATTAATTTATCCACAACATTTTGGATAGCCATTAGACAGAATGGGGAAGAAAAAACACTACAGATGTGTGCATGCATGTTCCCAGCCTTACTTCACTGTTCAGAAAATACTTGTTCTTTCTCCCAGTTTCCCACATTCAGCAAACGGGCTGTAGCACTTACATACTAATTTCATACGTGCTAGAAAAAGTTCATTAAAATCCCCCATCACGCTTTGTGTTTACCAAACAAGTGTTTTCGCTTTAGTCTGTTCCCGCCCGAAATGAAGTATTTCCTATTCACCTCAGCAATTAGAGCAGAAGGATGTAGTGAATGAAGTGCCTCATTATCAAGTTTGTATCCGCGCTCTGCGCAGAATGGCGACCGTGCGGGCTCTTTTCCATAGCTGTCTGCTCCTGCTTGTCCTGGGCCTTTGTTAACCCTAAGTGATCCTGACATCCAATTCTCCCGCAGACAATCGGGTCCAGCCGGCAGATTTAGTTCACTAGTCAACAGAGACTTTTCGGTTGTCATGTTCCTCTGTGTTCTCATTAGCCCTTGCTTGACTGTGATCCGTCCCCTATTGCCTTCTAAATTAAGTGATGCTACAAACACGCTACACGCATTTTATGATGTCTGTTCCTCAAATTATTCTGAGGAGAAAAAAAAACAAATGCAGGCTGATGGTTATTGAGAAACACAAGGCAGAAGCGCGCCGCCCCTTCTTTGCTGTTTTGTTGACGTGCACATTCCTGGTGAGCGCTCCGGCAAAGGGCAGAGATGTGGTGGCGGGAGCTGCGCCCGCGCGCCCTCCCCACGCCGCCACGACCCCGCGGGATGACAGACCCCGTGCTCTGCTGCTAGCGCGAGGCACTTGAAAACATCTAGTCCTCAATCTTTTTCACCATACATATTTTTACCTAATGTGTTCCGGCACCGGAATAGCATCGCTGGTGAACAGCATTGACTTGAACCTATACAGCCTCCTCGGTCAGGTGTTTGTAACTCTGCCCTTTCAAATTGTGACTTGGGGAGCAATTTTGCAATGCACTCATGTGTTAGGATACTTAATGTAGTTCTCCTTTAATTACATGAAAAGAGGACTCCTTTTCAGGAGGTAATCTGAATACTTTTGGAATTAATTTCTTAAAATTTAAATTTAACTCCTTCAAATACTTAGAGAATTTTGAGGAGATGGAGGCAATGTACATTTTACAGTGATTTGAAAAATCATTTTGCATTAACATAAAAACAGAAACAATGGGTTAAAATCTACTACTTTTTTAAACACTGTATTCCAAACTGTTTAAAAGTTTCATTTTTCCTTGCAAGTTTAAATGTAGGTATGCATAGTCTGAACCCACCATTACTGGTGAGAAAAAAAAAATATATTTACCTTAGTATGAATGTGTTAGCCATGCTTGCAAATAGCAGGTAAACTCAATGCGTAACGGTAATTTGATTAAAAAATAAGCAGTCTGGATGTTTTAATTTTGATACTTAAAAAATGATCACTTAGAAATGTTGTATCTTTAAATTTTCTGCTAAATAAATGCAGAAACCTCTAATACTGCAGTGAACCAGTAGAGAAGTATAGAAGTATCTAACCAACCAGGAGGTTGGGAGGAAAAAATTAAAAAAAAAAAAAAAAAAAAGATACTGCAATTACAGGGAAAAAAAAAAAAAGAAAAAAGTTTATTTTCAACTCTGTGCATTTTCATGTCTGAGCTCTTATCTGATTTCTTCTGCTTAATTGTTATTTGGAACTGTGCCTTGGAAGACACGACGGCTGCCTCTCCTCTCAATTTGGAAAGTGTGGCAGCGCCGCTCTATTCAGCTGCAGAGCAGTGAACATAATTGGAGTCCCAGTTTGCAGGCATGAAAGGAGGTGCTGGGCCTTTGATTGGAGGTACCGCCGCTCCGCGGTGTTTATCTGTCTCAAGCGTTATTCCTGTCTTCAGGGTCCACGGTGCCAAATTAAAAAAAGTACAAATTACAACGCTTCCCCATGAGTTTCCAGGTCTTGGCGACTGCTCAGCCTTGCGTGGCGCGGAGCTTCATGTCAAGCTCTGCCTTAATTTTAAATGGGATCCTGGACATATTTAAAAACATAAGATGATGGCATTTTTCTCTCTTATGAAATCTGCAAATCACACAGGATTATGTGTATCTTTCCACAGGGAAGAGGTAAGCCTTGCTGTAACTAGGCAGTCCTAGGACTAACACACAGTTTGACGCCACATATGACAAGGGAGACGAACAAGAATGTGGCACCACATGTGTGTAAGTTGCATTTGGGGCACACACAGGCACCAGCAACAGCAGAACAGGGCTTGTTAGCAAGAAACACTTAGCAATGGGGCCAAAAAAGACTACTGCTATTGTGTTTTACTCAGAAAGAAACATTTCTTGTAACTTTAAAGCATGTGCAGGGAAGATATTACAATATATAGCAACTAGTGTTCTGCATCTGGCTGCATTTCACACATCAGTGCCCAACACTGTTATTCTCACTTCTTTTTTTAATGGAATCAAGTGCCCTGTCTACTAAATAAGGGCTTTCTAATTTTATGTTATTTATTGCTTCAGAGGGGGAGGAGGAAGAATTTCCTAGCAGAGTAAAAATAAACTGGACATTATCAGACAGAAAAAATACCAACAGTAACTCATAGAAAGTGTTTCATTTAATATAAAATGTAAATTATTCAGAACTGCAGACAATGAGTGAAATCATTAATAAAAGTTCGCCGCAAAACAGATTAATAACAGATTAACGACACACAAGTGAATGACTACAGAAAAGAGTAAAACAAACAACACGGTTTGATATAAAATATTTCATTTAGACAAAAGAGAGTGTATTTGGCAATACTGCTGCCAAAGCAGCCAGAAAGTCTAACATTGCACATTTATTGTGTACATAAAACCATCATCTGAGAACAGAAATGGCTGGACTTTGCAATACTTAATTCGATTGGTAAGCGCAAGGAGTTCCACTGAAGTCCCACTAGTTGCATAGGTTGTTGACAATTTGCTCCAAAGCTGCAAAATGTTGTCCGAGTGAATATGTGAGGAAAATATTTTTATAGCTTACATTTTCAGGTACACTGCAGTGTTAGACTTCCTTTGGAGTGTCACCATTCTGAACACTGCTTTATTTGACTTGCAACAAAATTTGAACTGCTAATTTCATAACTTCTGTGGTGGCCAGGCTTGTTTTGTTTTAGATCACACTTTCCGACTCAATTCCCTGCTCACAATGGATTGGTCTGCAGATTTCACACTTCCCATCTCCATCAGATTTTGACTGAAATGCCTGTTTAGCCGATGCTAGGAGTCTAATCAGATCTTAAGTTCTTTCACATTTTCCCTGTCAGTGGGTTTCTCAGGAAATACCTGTCAAAGTAAATTTCAGATTTTACAGGTTCAGCGAGGAGTTGAATAATTGAGTTCTGTTGATTTCGAGGAAACTAGAGGGCTCTGGGGGGAAATTATTCTGAAACAGGCATCCACCATTGGGAAGTCACAACTGGCACCGTTTTGGTATTTCCCTTTTTTTTTTTTTTTGGCTTTTATTTCTTGATAATCGCAGGAGTGAGATCATAATTGCAGCATCAGATCCATTTTTCTCTCTACAGTGAATGTCACATCAGTGTCTGGAATTAAATTATGGCTACACATCATAGCATTCAGGCTCAAAGGCAATATTTGCCTTTCCATTTGTGCTTGACTTTGAGCCTCTCCCTGCTCTTTTCTTCTTCTTCAATTCCACCCCATGGGCTGTAGGTTCATTTTCAACACCATTAGCTGTAATTGATGACACAGGAGTATCAAGACGCATTAAGTTGCTCTGATCTTCTGTCTCATTCTTCTGTATCCTTTTCTTCTTTTTCTTTGTACCTCTAGAGGAAGGTGGAAATAAAAAAAGCAAAAGAAACACATAAAGTTAACTCAAATTTAGGTCTTTTTCCACCCACACCTGACATGTTAAAACAATTGCTTTCCTGTCCCCCTTTGAGTACAAGGCTGAAACAGCTATAAAAATTACCATTCAACCGCAGAACAAAAACAGCAAAAAATGAGGACAAAATATAGAAGACCATTCCAAATCCATTAGTCTGCTTTTCAGTGCATGTCCTTGTACTGCTTTGAAAAGAACTGCCCATGTTCTTAAACACCAACTGAAGCCTCGATTAATAATCAGATGTAATAAAAAATTACCAACCTCCTTGTCTCACAAAAGTCATTGCACTTTTTTTTTTTCCTAAGCTGAAATGCCAACATACTTACAGCTGAAGAGAGATTTCTGGTTTATTTATTCAACTGCTGTAAGAAAGTCAGACAGGCAGAGTGGAAAACATTAATCTGCTCATTTTAACTTACCTGAAGTAGGATATATTTATGAATCAGAAGTCAATTTAACAGCAATAAATGTTTATCACACTTCATACACTACCAAAAGCAACAATGCAGCCAGTATCCTCTTTCATCTTTCCCAGTTAGTGCCATTTAAAAATGGGATTAGCCTAGTATTGCTGCTGATGCTAGGGATAATGCACAGTTTACAAGACTTCTACCATGAATTCTCATTCTTAGCAGAAGTTGCAACTTTATTTAACTATGAATAAGTAGTAGTACTTAGAGTTTAATCTTTCAAGGACAGGTGCTGTCTTTGCTTAAAATATGTGCTGCCCAAAATATATGCACAAACAGGTCTTGGTTTGTGATCGGAACTGTTAGATGCTGCTGAAACATATGTAAACAAGAAGATGAATGAAGACTAAGATAATCACGAGGTGAGTGCAGTTACCCCAAAAATGTTGGTGCAAGAACAGCATTTATTGTTGGTGTTGTCTAAATGTAGTAAAATTTTATAGATGAAACCCTTTATATATCAGCATCATTAATGGAATTACGGTTATTTGCCTATATATGTTTTCTTTAAATAAACTGTGTATTCCTGAAATATGGAAATTGCTGCAGCTCTAGTAGTGGAATATTCCAAAAGAAAAGCTTCTGGAGTTGAAGATCCTCTGCTTTAGGACACTGGAAAGATTTGAGAAGTGTGGCTGTCTGAGCAAAGATGGGCATGGAATCATAATTAAACAGGAATTTATGTACCAATCTACCTGGGCCTCTAACTGGGCCTAACGCATAATCATATGTAAATTTACAAAGCGAACTCTATCTAGCATAGCTCCACAAAACTGCACTATGAAAATATACCTAAAAAGATTTTGTCTGTACTGACAAATAGGGTCAATCTTTAATATTAGAAGGGTGAGGCTGAGGTTTTCAGTATTAAACCTCATGTACCCAAAGTTTGAATAGTAATTTTCGTCTTTTTATTATTTTGAGTATCATATGTGGTGATACTCGAGCCTCCTTAGATAAAACCTCAGCCTCCTTACATAAAACTCTAGTTCACATAGCATCCATCACATGGACATTCCTCTATTTCTTCTAAAATCTGGAAAAGATAGATTAACTCTTCTTAAGGGTGAATATCCCATCAGGTCTTGCAGTTCTCTATTTATTAGTACTATTCTAAAAGGTAAAATAGCAAGCATTCATCTTCAGGCTCAAATAAAGGTATAATGAGTCGTGCAGTTGCTAAAAGTTTCACTTCTCCATAATGAAACTGTGTTCTTGGCAATTATATCTCACTTGATTTTTCAAAAATTTATTTACTGCATAATTAGCATGTTACACACTTACTGAGTGTATTTTCACAGAAAATAGGAAGAAAATTAAAGTTTTAGGTGAAGCAAGTATTTAAGTACAGATGGGACTGTATCTCAAGTCATGTGATGTTGCTAATGGATGCTAAGACAGAAACCTTTTCCAGTTAAAAACTTCATATTTGCAAGCACATTGTTTTCTAGGATATTTCAAGACTCACTAATTGCGAACAAGAAAAGGTTTCAGATAAAAAGAAGTGAGAAACTTAATGATGTATCTGCAGGCATTATTCTAAAATGTTTTACCATGTAATCTGTACTGTACAGATAACTTGAAACAGAAACATGGAGCAGTCTTTCAGATGAGGGGCATTAGAAATGCAAGAAGATGCTACTCTCTGACGCTACGCAGCTTTCTGAGAAAGGCAAAAAGCTGTTCAGAAATAGCTTTATGATATACAATCACCGCTTATAAAATTACAAAGATGAATGGTGTTCTAGACCATGGAATAACTCAAAAAGTATATGCTTGCAGATCTGAGTTATAGATCAGGAATTGCATTATCTCAAAAATTCAGTGAAGGCAGCTGTCCGTCTGCTCCACAGATGGACAAAACATGATGAAAGAAAAACAAAAGCAACAAAAATGTAACCTTTAGAATGTCCTGGAACATGGAAGAAAACCACAGCATATGACTGGTACACTGTGATATACTGACATCCTTCCTCTGGTTCAAAGTGGTGCTCTCCTGCCAAGGCACAGCACTGCTCCACTGCCGCAGGCCCTGCCTCAGACTCTCCCTCACTCCTCAGCACCAAAACGACTTGGTACCCTGAAGCTTGCCATACCGCATAGCAGTGACATGAAACTCTACAGCAGTGACATTCGCGTTTAGACTGCCATGTCCATGGTGCTCCCAGGAGGGAGGACTACATTCCAGGTGTCTTTTTTGATCTTCCAAGTGAAAAGGCTTTTGGCTTTTACATTTTCACCATGCCAGTTCAGGTTGGTATAACTCAGGTTAGTTTCCATCAAAACGAGTATTTCACAATACTCAAGATAAAAAGAATTTAATCAAATTCAAGTAATTCAACATTTTAAATTTGTGGTCCCATATTTTTCAGTGGTGACCTTGGAAAGGTAAAGCAAGAAAAGCTTTGCTTAAGTTCCACTAATGCAGTTGAATCATATCAAATTTTGGATCCTGTCTTTTGACAGATTGCATTAACTGTTAGAGTAATTCCACTGTAGGGTATTTCCTTTCATAATGTAAATTCTATTACAACACTTCAGCCCTGAATTAATTGTGTCAGTGTGCAGTTTACAGTCCCTTCCTCCTCAAACTTGCGTGTTAAGCCCCTCACTCACAATTCATTTTCAAATCTAGATATGGCTCGAGATAGAAAATTAGGATCTAAAGAAAAGCTGTAACTAGGTATCTAGCTGCATCTACACTCTATAAGCACAGACTGATTGAAGACAGGTCCAGTCTGGAAAATGATCAGCAAAATAACTGTGTTTAGATGACAGATGCCTGTAATGGCAAACAAAAGAAGCACTTCCATATATATTTTTCAAATATAAATGGCTGCAACAAGTTAAAAATGTCGTGGAAACTCATATACAGAATGTTGAGAACTTGTCTGCTTCCAGCTTTCACACAATGAAAACACAATTTTTTAAAAATACAAGGGTTGCAATCAAAGATGTTAGCTTGCTCGTCTTCTCTGTATGTGACACTTTCTATTTACCTTAATTAATTTCTAGAAAGTGAAAAATAGTTTGCAGGTAGTAGCACTAAAGGTTAATACAGAGCTAAGGGATGCCACAGGGCAAACCAGTATCTCTAGATTACACTTTTGATTCTCTTCAGGGTGTGTGTGCGCGCACGCATGTGTGTGTGTGTGTGTGTGTGTGTACGTACCTATATGTACAAACCAGTATTTTCTTCACATTGGGTGTCAAACACTCTCTTTGAATAATTATCCTGAAGCTATTTCCTTGTTCTTGCTAAAATAAAGTAAATCCTCCAACATTTCTTACAATTTCCAAACATCAGTTGCAGAAATAACACTGCAAATGGTTTTAAATATTTCTTGCTTACTGTGTTGCTGCAGGTGAGTCTGATTCTGTGTCACGCTCTGAGATAAATTTCAGGTCTTCTGACTTACTGATGACTGGTGACATCTGTTTAGAAAAAAAAAAGCAGGAAGGTAAGAAGACAGACAACGGGGCCAACACATATACATTGAAAACCCACCAGCTTCCTGAATAAGGAGAGAATATACCTCGTTTGAAAAAGAATGTCTATCAGCCATAAAATGTTAACTCCTATGTGGTTAAAAGCAAGGAAACAGCCCCTGCTTTAAAAAAAAAAAACACGCTACTTGCAAATAAAAAGCAGTTTTCAGGTGTGGGTAAAACCAAGAGGTTATGAATCTGTTTGAAATAAGCTTAAAATACAGAGTCTGTCTCAAAATAAGCTATTTTTCCTACTGAATGAATAAATACAGCGTGATAAAAAAAATTTTATTGCACAGTTTTACCAGCAGCAATATGAAACTTACTTATTTCTCTCAACTAATCTTACCCTGCAGGTTTTGCTCAAAAGTGGCTGAAATCCCTCCAAGCTACTCATAATTCCAGGCTCAAAGTAAGTAAAAACTGAGAGCATTTCAAAGTTGAGTATAATTCTCTATTTTCCAGTGTAATTAGTGGGTTCATACCCAATTTGCCTTCTATAAACACAGACCTGTTCTAATACTAACAGGACTGCAATTATTCCCATAAAGAAATGGTAAGCAGCCTTCCTGAATTTAATGCCTTTAGGGATAGGCTGTTTTCTCTACCTTCTCCTAAGAAATGCTTCACAAATGCTCATTATGGTTTCATTTTCACAAAGGGGAGAAGCTAGCACAGTTGACAGATCTGATATCTCACTCAGGAGCTCACTGGGACCCAACCTACACTACTCATCCAGCTATGAACATCACCACGACCAATGGGAGAAGCTGTGGAAAGGAGCTGTCAGACTCTGGTTCCAGAACTAGGTCCATAACGTTATCACTAAAGAGCTCTTTTCCTGCTCCTCTGTTTCAGGTTGACAGCATTACTACATTTGGTATGTGTCTGCTTGGCATGGCACACATAAAAGCAGAAGTCATATGCAGGCAGGAATTGTAAGCGCGGGCACTGGTTCCTAGGAAGATCCCGGGAAGCTGCAGAAAAGGTCACTTTCAGGATACTGGAGCCCTAGGCCAGAGCAGAGAGGGGGAGATTAGATCTGGTAATTTCCCAAAAAGGTAAGATTTTTTTTCAGGGAGCAAAGGAGAAGGGGATGGGCTTGAAACTAACTCAGCCCTCAAAAAATCATGAACGTTGCCGAAGTTTTAAGTCTGTTAGTTCAGTTTAAGAATTACAGCCAGCCTAAAGCCAAGTCTATTATTATTATTATTATTTTCTGAATTTCTCTAATAGGTCTTGTACTAAAAAAGACCAGCCTATCCAGGTCTGCCATTCACAGAGATATTCATCTGCTTGTAAATGAGATGTTTAATAATCTGATATCACCCTATACTGCTACAGAAAATGGCCAGTTATTGACATTGTTGTCTCCAAAATCCCTGTTACAACTCAGCAGGATTAAGGACCATCATTCAGAAGCTATGAACTGCCTTACAGCTGCTAAAAGAAGTGATTACAAAATCAATAAAAACTTTCTGAAAGCAACACCGAAAGAGGAGGGAAAAAAAAGACTTGACCCTTTGCTGACTATTCGTTTCATGTTGTGTGGCCTCGTAGGCAGGGTACAGCGTAGCCCCTCCACAGGGAACTAAACAAGAAGAAAATAAAGTGGTGTTTCCACAGCAATTCTTTAAAATTAAGAAATGGTTTCACTACTTTAAAATAGAAGCAATTTTAATCAAAGCTTTTTATAAACACTAATGAATAAAACTTAAAATTTCCTTGTTAAAGTCCCTAGTGCCCAGTTTTAATCCAGAGCCAAGTGAGGTAATTGCCTTGCACACACAAATTAAGAGTATATTGGAAACTGGACTCTTATGTCCCAAGCCTCAGTCCTAAGCTTTGAACTGATACAGTTTAAATACTTTCTGAAACTCAGGATGGAATTAAAGTCAGTGTTAGTGTACGAAATTCCTACTTATTATTATTTTCTTGCTTCTTGGTATTATTTTACCAGCTGAATATTATTTTACTGATGACTTAAAGGTAACAGGAACAAGCTCTGAATGACTTCCTGAAGTTTTATAAGCACATTGCTCACAAGAACCACGTTCAAACATTAGTCATTAGAATAATTCTGCTGAAATAACACAGTTCACTAGATTGCTTTAGACAAAAACCACAGTTTTATAATAAAATAAGGTTACAGAAAATCTCCATTTACCCACAAAATCTTTATTTATATGGTAATATTAAGTAATTTTATGTAACAAAATAATACTGAATTAGGTTTTTCATCTTCCCTTTTGAGAAAATATAACTTTAAAAAATAATCTTGATAATAGAATCTCTGCATTGTACTGATATTGTAACCAAGCACAGACCTTTCCAAAGCGCATATTGGTAGAGTCTCCCTGAATGTGACATTACAGAAAATTGACCTCTTCTATCAAAAAATGACTTTTAAAATACTTTCATATATTTCAGTATCTTACACAGAAAATTATCCTTGTTTTATAGGTAAGAGATTAAACTAAGACAACTAAGCTACTAAGGCCAAAAAAAAAACCCCTGAAGGCACAAAGGTATTTCAGTTCCTGAACCTGGCAGCAGAATCCACCGCCATAAACTGGGAACTTAACTCTCCCTGGGCAACGTATGGAAAGAATCAAATGCATCAGAATGCACAACATGGCAAAATCTGAGGCAGGGAGCATTCAAAGGTAACATCAAAGATGACTTTTCTTCTTAAACCTAGAGCTTTAGCAGTACTTTCTTCTAGGCTGTGAAAAGTTACCTCAAAGACTGAAGATCTGGAGGGATACCTGCCAGATTAAGAAGCAGATGGACAGAATGGAATAGCACAATCTGAAAGGACTTCCTTCCTCCACTTAAGTGAATCAACCCCTGAAGAGAAATGCCCTTACTACTATCGTCTGCTGCATACGGGGAACTTTCCCAAAGAAGCTATTGCTACACATCTTGATTTAATTAAAGATTCATTGGATCAGAGAGAGCAAGAATGAACATGTCTGTCTTCACACTAGTCATTAGGACATTAAACACTTCTTGTATTAAGTCTGTATTTTGTTTTCTACTGAATAGTTCCCGGATCAAATGACTTAATGCCAATATACCTTTGCTCCTCCAAACTCTGTTGATTTCTTCTGTCGAAACTGTTCTAATGAGTCAAGTCTGGGAGAGATGCTATGGCACCACACTCTGCTAATTACCCTTCTCTCTTCCTGCTCTGCACCCCTCCAAAACGGACATCTGCCGGGAAGCCTGGCGAGGGGAATCACATGGATTGCTTTTACTCTGATCTCCCTATTTGAAATGCACTTACTTTTCTAAGTTCTCTAATGCTTTTAAAGTACAAATCTATATAAATCTGGTACACTTTTAAGTTGCTTGATGTCTAACACTATTAATTCAGTTCTGAGTATCTAGCTCTATATACAAGAGAGACATTTAAATGAATCTTATTCTTTCATGTAAAAAGAAATTAACCCACTGAAACATTTAGGACTAAGCTGACACTCATTCATTTTTTCATCCATGAATGCTAGATAGAACAATAGGCAGAGAAAGAATTTGCCTTCTCCTTTGAAACTACAAAATCTTGGACTTGTTAAGGACAAGGAGGAGACCAGCAGGAAGATTCGTGGATGAAATCCATAACCTTAGGTATCACTGCTGAATGCTGACACATACTGCACCTTAGAAATCCAACGAACTGGAAGACTGTATGAGAGAGCGCAAAAAAAGAGGAGGAGGACCGGAGACAAGAAACTCAGACTGAAGTACTATGGCTTAGAACAGCTGTTTTCAGTCTCAAAGTCTTTACCTCTGGGAATTTATCCGTGGTTACAGATTTGCATTAAAATTTGCATAAAAATAGTTCAGTCCTGCTCAGAAAGAGGTTGTTAGGGCTAAAAGAAATAAAACAATGGGGAAGAGAGGCAGCTTGTCCCTGAGAGCCATCTTAATGATGAGAAAGCTCCTCAATAATACTTTGAGTTCTGCTTCAACAGGTCAGTAGCCCAGCCTGATTTTTCTTATCTTTAAGCAGATCATTTGGGTTGCAAACCCAAGTCATTTCCAATGAATGACTACTGATGACATATCATTTTTGCCATTTTTCCCCATAGATAATCATTTTCTCTTAAACCCAACGCCATTTCATTCCATGACACATAATACTACAAACACAGGCACCAAGATTTATGAGACAGAACTCATTAGGAAGTGCAGCGACCAGTTTGGGAATTATAAAAGGAAGAATTGCCAGCTTACAAAGTAGCAATGTACGTGCTTAATAGAGAATAGTTGAACATAAAGAGTACAAACTCCACCTGAAAAGGAAAATAAATATCCCAAACCAGAAAACTGCAGATCACAAACCTAAAAGGTGGTATGTGCTAAGGCCAGATAGTATTTAATGAAAATGGTCTATTTGTTCTAGATGGCAATGTGGCAACTTTTCCTTCAGAAGAGAGGCTTCTTCCAGAACTGAAGTGCTTACTATTTCAAGAACATGCTTTGCAAAGAGGTATATATTTTTAATGTCTCTCTGTATGGGAAGGCTACAATCAGGCTTTGATTCTAGAAAAGCATAGCTTCTTTCCAGCCCACGAGGTGCCAAAGCCTTTAGAAGAGTAAATCTTTAATCACAGTAGGGAAGAACGAACCCTAGAATAATAAACTTCACTGTAATAGATTCTCATTAAATTGACTATCTTGGGATAACCACATTTTTCTGGGTCCACAACCTTTCTGAGCCTTCAAAATAAATGAACACAGTTGCAACATGTTGAAAGGCTTTAATTCATCTAATTTATTATTGGAGTTCCATCATGTCAATCCTATCATGTTTCCCTCATATATATTCTCATATCTTCCTATGTTTCCTAATAGATATTTATTCACTGAGGTATTTCCCAGCAACATGAGGAAAGGCACTTATAAAAGAGAAAACAGATACTGAACAAGCTACAGAATTAAAGTGTTTGGTGAAAAAATCTAGTTAGCATTTTAAGGAGTATTTTTTTCAGTAAGTTTTCTAAGCTTTTTGATTCTTACGCTTAATAAATTAATTCTGAGCTCAGAAAAACATCCACATCCAACCTCAAGTCCAGGGGGAAAGCCTCAGTAGCTTGGCAGCTCAGTTTCATACATGCTAGGCTAAGACTTTAGAAGTTTCTGACAATAACCTACCCTGGAGAAAGAAGGGAGAAACATGAACAAAATCCCAATCTTTGGTTAAATATATGTCGAATCAACTCTTGGTGATCTCTGGCAAGATTATCCACATTGTGCAATAATGTAATTCTATAAACTAACTCTTTTCTTCATACTTATGACATCATTATGCATGTTAGCTTTTTTTTTTCCAAAGATAAATGTACCAGAAAAGAGTAACTTACACCTTTGACAGACATTTTACATTACCATCTATTTGTTTTTTTTTCCGTTGTTTCTTCCCACTGTTGCCATCTAATGAAGAATTGATCCTCTTACCATTCAGAATCTAATTAATGCATTTTAAATGATGACCATTAGGCCACCCTGGATTATAAAACATAGTCACAAGAATTTACAGATGGCAGAATGGCCAAATAAGGGCAGACTGCTGAATTTGAAATGTCTCAGATTTGACAAAATTTTGCCAAGCCCATGTGCTAAGTTTCTAACAGAAGTGTGTCTGAATTCCTGCCTTTTCTGCCTTCAATTGGAGGAACTTGAAAACAGTAGTTTAGTGAAGCAGACAGGTGGTGGGTCTGTCCCTACCTCTTGGGATTCTTCATGCGCTCAATAAGAACTTTACTCCATGAAGTTTCTATTGGCAGTTTAGACATGTGTTGTAATTAAAGATGATTATGACATAACTTTGTGGTTCAGAAGTTAAGTAACTCATAAGGCAGGAGAACAAGGTTTGCATAAAATTATTATGTTATGAATACGAAGCTCATGCTAGAAATTATTTTTGAAACAGGTTCTTTGAACTAAAACAGAATGGTCCACATTTGCAAGGATTAATATTGAATTCCAAGTATTATGTGTTCTTCTAATGCAAATTGTTAATTTGATTTTATTCACTCATCAGAAAATTCTGAGGATTAGCCAGCTTATTCCCTATTTATAATATTTGCAGTCAGGGAAAACTATTTCTAGATAAGACTACAGGGAATTTTCAGCGATTCAAATTGTATTATTATTTACCTGCATTTTAAGCGTCCTGTTCAGTCTAGTATGGTATCAAAACCTCATGAATAACTCCAATGATGTTTTTCACATTCATGCTACTTTTGCAGTCTTAACAGATCTAAACATTCATGTATTTCTCAAAAAATATAGAATTAACAAGATACAGCAGACCCAGAAATAATTGTTTGGAGAAGCAAAATACTTCTTGTGGGGAAAAAAATATATATATCTTCCTGTCTGTGAGCAAAAATTTAAGTAAAAAGTTAATGCATTTTGGATTTTTTAAAAAAGCCATATTTTTTGTGTCAAAGCAGCAATAAATGCAGGATATTTCAAATTGAAGATTTTCCGTATTTCCTATTAAAAAAAAAAGTATTTCCTTTGATCAGCTCTAAAAATAATATATTTTGCAAAGTTCAGAAAAAATTTAAAGGGATAGAAAAACAACGATGCTCTCTCATTGCTGCAACGCAGGAACTGCCGTAACTGATGAGCCCCCACAGTGGTCTTCCTAGCAGTTGTGTCTTGGAAGTATCTGGTATTGCCTAAAGCCAAAGCACTGCAGAACTTCTCTTGACTAGGAGAAACAGCAAAACTACAATGCGTTTCATTTTATTTATTAATATTATTAATAGTAACATTATTAAGTGGCATATATAAAACCATTACACTTCAAGCCATACCATGTCTTACAGAGAGAGTCGACTCATTTGCTGGAACTTCACTATCTGTGCTAAGTGATACAGTGCTTCTGTAAAGTGAAAATTGGTGAGATCTGTTTTCCAGGCATTTGGATGCTGCTGCTGGAGCCTCAGCCATTACCTCAGCCTAAAATTTGTTTTTAAAAAATTAATGAGCGCGTAGGTGTTTTGTGGTAGCAAGTTCACCAGGTTAACTAAGCATGGAATAAACAAATACTTCCTTCTACTGATATTAGATGCATTCATTTTCAGTTTAATGTTCTCTTGGCACCCTCCCTACACCATGTATTATTTCATATACATTAATTGTTTCTTCTTTCCCAGTTTATTTTTTTCAGTGTATCTTCTTGTACCATATTTTTCCAGGGCTTCAAAACCTTTCATTACTTATTTCTGAGCCTCTTACCATATTGTAGTGCCATTAGATGAAGTTCAAAATAAAAAGGAAAACTCTATATCAATATGAAATCTAAATCAGTATCAAAAAGCAATAGATTGGATATCTATTTGTTTTTAGACTATTTCTGAGTACTTTAGTAATTTCATCTTTGGAATTTCTCCATGTACTAAATAGTCTTTACTACAAAATTCAAAGTAACGATTAACAATAGAGTCACTTTGATTCAAAGTACTAGCAGCACTATATTGGAGAAACTTTCCTTGAAATATTGCTGAAAGAGTGTTATCAAAAGTACTATTGGTAATTCAGAAACTATTGTTAGAAAAGTAATTTAAAATAAGAAAAAACAAGTAATCTATTGAATATTGTCTTTCTATTCACCTATATAAAAACAGAAGTTACACAAAATGTGTGAATTAAAGTGTTTTTGTGTGTTTTAACCTTGAATATTACAATATACATTGTGTGGTAAAGCTTAGATAAATCATCTGAACAGAAAAAACAGTAACTAAGCCACACAGCATTCAAGTCCTGCATATCAGAAAAAAAACAGAATTATGAAAATTAGAAAATATATGGAGAAGTAATTTGAAAGAACTCTAAAAAATAATTTTTAAAATAATGATAGTAACATTTGACTAACTGAATGGCTGTGGAAAGCAACTTAAGAGGACTACAAACATTTCAATAATTCTTACAAGCTGTTGTTGGACTTGTTTCTATTACATTTTTGCCTACGAAACATCCTATAGTTTAAGACAATCACCCTAATTTTGCAGGAGGGGAACATTAGCTATGCAAAGTTTCTAATCCCTGTTTGTCTGGAGAAGTGAGAGTTGCACATTCGGCTTTGCACATAGCTGTATCTCTAAATATCTGGAAAAAAAAAAAAAGACAAAAAACAACAACTCGTCCCCCCCCCCCCCTTCATATACAGTAAATTTTCTCTAACCTGACTAAAAAACAACTGCATTTTTTTTTCTCCTGCACATGCTGCAATCTGATTTCTAAATAATGCCACGGAAACAGGAATGTCTTCTGAACAGACATTATAGTATGCGATATTTATATATCACCACCACCATAATACAATGCACAATTGCAAGGCAATGTGTGCATGCTATGGGAGTAGAGAGATGCAGATACAGTCAACACAAAAGCCTTAACGAGCACCAAGAGGAGAACACACATACACTGGCTGGTAAACACACCAGATTTATTTAGTTAGAAAATGTTTTAATGATAAAAGTAACTAACCAAACAAACAACATCTAGAAGTACAATTTCAATAATGTGTTATGCATTACTCATGGGAAATAATTATCTTTGGAATTAAGAAAAGGGGTGGAGTCAACAAAAAAAAACCCCTATACTTATAATGTTTAAGTTTTTTGGTATCTCTTTACTTTGCTCCTCCAAACCAGACAGTGAATCCTCCTGAACAACCCACAGGAAGGGTACTATCATTCATCAGAGGACCATCAGCAATTTTTAAACAGAAACATCCATTGTCAAGTAAGTGGGTTTTGAGGCAGCACACTGCATAGCCTGGTAATGAGACTTTTTCATCACATGGTGTATTTTAATTAGCAAATTATTACATGGACTAACGAACTCTCTGGAGAAGAACAGTCTAACTTGTCTAAGCAACTTGACGGATAAGGAAATTTTAAGGAAGAAAATTTGCAGAACTTGTGGGCACTGCATATTCCAAGACTGACATTTGAGTGCCAGAAAGTACATCTATTTTTGACAAATCCATGCTATTGCTTCAGCAGCTATTTAACCCAGCAAGCTGTGAGAGTTGCTTCTGTCAAACCTGGAATCAAAGGGAGATTTGCTACTCATTTTAATGGCACGTGTCAGAATAGTTAAGATCCACACAAGAAATGTACATTAGCCATGTCTGGAATGAGGTCTAGACATTAGAAATTTGAAGAAAGAAGAAAGGAAGGGAAAATTACTGTATTTTGTATATATAGTAGTCGACTACTTACAGAATCTCTTCTTCACAATTAATTACCTTATGTAGTGGGGGAGAGCCTTCTGCTTCTGTTTGTCCATCAGGTAGGAGAGGAGCAGTATCTGGTACTAATCCTGAAGGCTGGTCTTCATATTCTTCTGAAAATATGATCCATAATTCACCATTGTGCACACCATTAAAGTGTTATGAAAGTATCTGTTTTATGTGAATAGCTGTGATATTATGATCAAAAATATTTGAAGTCAAAATTTGTATGAGAATTTACCAGAATTTCCCTATTAGCTGTTTTATCTATATTAGTAAGCTTACATCTAACTTTGCAGGTAATTACATAAAACAGTAACAATCAATTACACAACTAAGAACAGAATCTATTCTGATAGGAATAAAATTGAAGCTTAACAAACATACCATGGACATTTCTTTCTATTGAATAACAGAATATCTAATAGGACTTCCCTGACTGAAATAAAATATACATTGTAGGTTTTTTGCATAGTTGGCCAACTGCCTCAAACACATTTTTTTTTTAAAGCCTTCTCAAGAACCTGCCATCACTGAAGACTGGCCCTACAAGCTGCCCTCTGGCTTACTTGGCAAGGTAGAGAGGAAGGAGAAAATGCACAGGATGGGTGAGGGGAGAACCATGGAGAAAGACAACAATTAAACTTATTTCAAATAGCATCATCAAGTTAGCACAATATTGTGTCCAAGCTTTTTAGAGAAGAGTACATGAACGCTAAACACTAAACTGTTCACTTGGAAGACGGAAGGAGGAAGTAGAAAATGGGGGAAAACATCTTGAGAAATGTTGGGTTAAGAGATTTCTAAACACCAGTATAATTGATAGTTTAGAAAGTACATGAATTTCCTGTAGCATGAGACCACATACTGTGTCTATAAATTGAATATTCAGAACTGGCATGATGCTGAGGATTAGTACATTAGTTGACTCAGTAAAATACTTCCTATATTATTCAATTAGATTTCAAGTTGTTTTTATTTATGTATTTCACATTTGGCTCTAGTAGTTTAATCAAAACTGTTTTAATGGCAAGGACCTGGTTGTAATCTCTCAGACAGGAGATTCAATCACCACCATTCTTTTAAAGCTTCATAATGAACTCCACCTATTTGGGAACTGATCATTCCCTGCTAGAGTAGGGGAATAAATAGGGTTTTTCTACAGGTAACTGGTTAGATCTAAGAAAAATCTAAGATGTCTGTGAAATGCTTGGATATATCCTGAAACACTGCCAAGGTAGAGTATGAGGTGGTGGTGATATGTAAGAAGGGAAGAGGAGTCAAACCAGTTGACTGACAAACAAGCCTGTGGTTTATATAAGCTCATGCTAGACTGTTTTACTAAGTGCCAATAGCTTCTGAAGTTATATATGTCAACTTGCTAAGTGGTTAGCTAATTTGACACAATTTCTGCATTACATTAAGTAATCATTATGCCATATGCATGCTAAATAAATTCATATCTTCAGAGTAATCTGCAGTATAGCATGCTAAAATTTTGGACCATCAGTTAAACCCACACTGGTATACCAGGAAGAGAGCAGTAAACTTACTTTCACCAGCCACATAATTAGCTGGAAAATAGCCTTGCTGTCCATTTGCTAGGCTGCCAAACCACCAGTTATCATTATCTTTGTATAACACTTGGATAATGTCACTGCGATGGATGGTTAGCTCATCTGATCGATGCGCTGTGTAGTCATAAAGAGCCACTACCTAAAAGAGAGATAAGAGCACCACAGCTTTATCACAACCCTGCCACAGAGAAAAAAGCGCAACATTCACTTCCTCTTGCAGAAAGGCAGCTGAAACCAGAGCTGCACTTTGGTAAAAGCTGAGGCTCTCTCAAGTTTTGCTAATGGGATCAGGGGTGGTGGGAAAGCAGCAGGAGAGGCAAGATAAAGGACTGTGGGATTGCAGAAATGGTTAAGAACATTCAATTCACTAAGATTAGCTTCAAAACAGCAGCTGTTAGTTTTATAAGCAATTTACTTGCGAAGCAAAAGAAAAAAAAAGCACTTCATATATTCACTTTCTCAGAATTGTTACACCACCTTCAGATCCCATTCTGTGTGTGTGCGTGTGTATAGCATATGCGTTTGAATAAATATTTCAGCAGTGTGATAGCTTTACTGGAAGGAAAATTGTAGTGGAAAATGTCATGGCAAGTTTTGAATTGATTCCTTCACAAACCTTTTCTTTTTTTGTTTAGAAATAAGTATTTACATACTCAGCTTTATAAATATCTGCAAAAACAGGTGTATACTCTACTCCACATAATAAAGCCACAGTGAAATACAACACATCAGTATTTGCTAGACAGAAATATCACTGGTGATCAGCACCATGCTCACTACGTAAGACATTACTTTCTGTCAGAAGCCTGTCAGAATTCATGTAGAATTTCTTACTCACTCCCCATCACCTGCAAACAAAAATCCACCCGAACTAAGTCAGAGCAGCCTCAAAACAGGCAAACTGAAAAAAAATAAGAAAACTGCTCACTTCATTCATAAATGAGCAAAAAATATTTTACACATAGAACACTGTTTCCATCTCTATAATTGTCACATCATATTGCTCCATTAAATTGTAAGTAAAGAGGTTAGATATAGGGATCGTTAGGAGTGAGAGAAGGGCACGTCTTATTAAAGGTTTAAAGACTGCTAAGTTATTAAGAAGTCAGGGATAAACTTCTAGTTTTATTGCCTATGCATGCATATCTACCTTAAGCCTGATGAAACACACAAAGATTTTCATATTTTGACTTCAACATGATTATTTATGAGCTACAGTATAAAATTACAGTCAATGTGGCTTTATTTCTCATACTTGCATGTCATGAATAAGACACACAAAATCAGTTATGACTAGGAAAAGACGAAAATGCTCCTAGCATTGTAAATTCTGTGTGGTAGTTTACAGGCTGTCCAGCAACAAAGAGTTAACATCAGCTTAGTTCTCCATAGACAGGAATTTTATTGAAATGTACATCCACTAATGATGAACTTCCATAAAGTAGCTAAGAAATAAAACAGCATCCTCTACCAGGACTCTTCTGGGCACTCAAAATGCTAGTATATTAACTAGACGTGACTGTGACACTGCGAGAGTGTGGATCACAGAACGGTTCTGGCTTAAAAGGGAGTGCAGAGTACAAGGAGAAGACCAGAGCTTCCATGGTCTTGTACAGTACGGAGTGCTCCGACAGCGCCAACTTCAGCAAATGGCAAAGGTTTCCCTAGGGACAGAGTGCAAGGAAACTCACGAGGTCATCTGAGGTGATGAAGGAATGTAACTACAGGCACAACAAAAAGCAAGGAAAGATACAGCTATGCATACTTATCTTTTACAGTGTCTTTTATATGGTAGTTTGAGTGTAGATGTTTTGCCATTTGGAAAAAATTACAAAACTTCAGTAATATGGAAATACTGCCAACAAACAGAACCAATAACCAGACCAAAACCACAATGCAGCTGCCCCCAAAACAAAAAATTCAAATGGCAGTGTGTCCTGTAATATGACTGGTTAGAAACTTGATAATTAAAAGAAAAAAATGCAATTATCATTATACTCATTAGAGAAATATAATCAGAAAGATGATTATGAAGGGATACAGGAAATGAACCTCGAGAATAAAGTCACCTACAAAAGAATGTAAGAGATTCAAAATTAGGGCCACAGCAATAGAATGTCTTCAGATCTCACATTGAGGTTTGTTAAATGTTTTTGGGATTCACTTTCAAGCAAAACAAAACTGTATTTATCAAATTTTTACAAAATGATTTTTAAGAGAGATTGAGAAACAGGGTAAAATTTCCAAAATCTAAGGTTGCAAAGATATCCCTTGGATTCAAGCCAAAAAAAGAGAAAATGTTTTCAAAAGCACAGATCCAGTGAAACAGCTGTAGAGATACTGAAAAAAACAGTACTCACTGTCTCTTGCCCTAGAGGACAACTACTTCCTCTTCTCACCCTGAGTGTAGTCAGGCAGTCACTATTCTAGAGGAAGGAATTAATTTTAATATGAAGTATTTTCATGCATTATAATTTTGAAATTTATCCATATTTGTCACATCCACTTTTAACATAAAAGTTAAGAATCTGTAACTAATGTGTAATTAATCTGTATTTTTTTTTTAAGAAAAAGTAGAAATGATATTAAAGAACATTGACTAATACTGGCTCTCTGGATATTCAGAAGATATTTATCAAGGGTTTTTTTTAAAGTAGGTACACTACACTAAAGACAACAAGTGGGGATTGATGATTATAACAGCCCAGGCTTACCTGTATTGCAAACATTATTGTAGAGTTTCGCACTGAACTTCACCTCTGATGCTTAGTGCAAATGTAATATCTTACATATAATGAGAATTATTGGTGCTAATAACCAATACTTTCACATTCATTTCAAATTGTTCTACCTTTGTCACTTTCAGACTTCTACAGAAGTCAAAACAATGCTGGATGTATGCGGAAATAATTAAGATGTGCCTACAAAATCTTGTTTGTGTCAAAATTCTTCAGCTGAAAGAAGATTTGAAAACTGGACAATTTTGAAAACCAGCAGAGGAACAATAAATTAGAACAACAGAAGAGATGAAAGTTCTTTGTTGGTGTTACTTAATTTATTTTTCAATGGCCTATTTTTGCAAAGGACAAAACCAGCTTCCCCTAGATGTTGCCTGTGCCAAAGTAATCACACAGCAGAGAAAGATTACGCAGCCGAGTGCCAACATAAAACTAGGGTCCAGGCAATTAGACCATTCCAGAATGAGAATCACATGTGAGCATTCTGAAGCAGCTGCTGCCATCCCTAACAGATTGTAAAACAGCATAAACTACTCTTAAATTTGATAAATTATAAATAGCATACTGCTGCTCTTTTTTTTTTTTTTTTTTTTTTTTTTCTTTTCCCCCTTTTTTAATTACAGTCCATTTAACTATCTTTGGCATACGTTCTCTCCTCTCATTTTTCTAAACATTTATCTGAAATGTACTGATCTTTTCATTCTCTACTGTTTTATTAAGGTGATCCAAGGAACATAATTACAGCAATCTTTGGCAGAATTAATGGTGTTTTCCAGAACAGAGATCCTTTGCCTTGCTCTACACATGCTTTTCTTAACTCAGCAAGGCTTATCTCATACAGGATAGAAATTACCACTGATTCTGAGAACTAGTATTTCATCTACTCCAGATTGTTTAGGAAGTGTCACAGTCATTACAGATATACACAGTAGGTGAATGGAGTAAAGAAGCTGCACATCTGCTTTTAGTTCTACAATAACATCTGTACATGCCACCTAAAGTGTTCTGAGTAACTACGCGTATGCCCAGAGGAAAACAGAGCAACCTGATTTGACAAACAAGTTTTGCACGCAGAATGGTGGGACTGCAGCTCAGAGCATGTGGCTTGTTCAGTGGTCTCCTAGTAGCTAGAAGTGCCTTAGAGGTTTCAGCTAATTCTCATTTTCCATTCTCGAGTTTGAGAGAATTGTGCAGGCAATGTGCTTAGCCTGTGGGATGGGAGTGCCTCCTGTTGCTCAAAAATGATTCATCAGAATTATTAGCACTATTATTTAGGTATCCAGTTCAGGTACTCATATTGCCCCATTACTGTTTCTCAATCAGCCTCTCTCTCTTCTTAATAAAGTATTTCTATACTCTAAAACATAGGAAGAAGTTGAAGAGAGTGAGCTGCTTGGGAATAACAAGCTAAAACCCATGAGTCATCCTGAGACTATGTTGAATGTTCTCAGATACTGTGCAAAACTTTTAATACAACAACCCAAAGAGTTTCTACTTCGAGAGAGGCACCGAGCATGTCCTTGACCGCATGGACATCCCAACTCCTGCCCAGCGCCTGCAGGGAGAAGCGCGTCCAGAGGAATTTGCGGAGTGCTCACCACACACTACTGCAAAGCAGCTCTCTCGTGACGGGTAATTCCTTAAACTGGGGTAACTACTAGTTACGCTGCAAGTAACAGCCAGAAAAAATTATTAGCTTTTCCGCTTATTATTATTTAACAGTAGTGTGAGATTCAGCCACATTTTCAGAATTACAAAATAGCCAGAGACAGACTGAAGCTTATAAATGCGTAACTCTTAACACAGTGTTATTGTCTTTCTCAAGGCAAGATGAAAACTAGTTAACCATTCTGTTGCATCTGGAACAGATGTGGGACTTATAGTTATGTTTTGAGAGAGGCAGACCATCTGTGAGAAACAGGAAGAAAATGCTTGCTGAAAAAGCCTGTTGTGTCACACAGGTTTTGGTTGAACAAGACTGTTAAAAATTTTCAGCTTAAAGGCTATTCACAGAAGATAATCAGATTCAGCAGATGATTTAGAGTGCTAGACTGGAATATTATACCGGTTGTTCTAAACTCTGTAAGTTAACTATGACATTTCAAATGTAAAAATAAATAAAAACTCTAAAAAATGAAGGCAAAAGTGAGCATTACCAGCCAGAATGAAGAGATAACAAAGTTGTTATATCAAATGTCACTGATTCCTGATAAAAGCACTAATTAAAAAGGTTATGACTTCTTCTTTATTAGGCTATTTCAATGACTGTGGTAATGGAGCCTTTGCTTTTATTCATCTCGCTATATACAGCACTGGCCAACAGGATTTCAGCATTAGATAGTGTTCATTGCCCTAGAAAAGGTGGCACTGACTAAAAGCAAGTGATACGATATTGCCTTCTCATCTGTACCAATTTTGACATTTTATTCCCACTACCCCAAAAACATACTTTTAATATCACAATATCAGTGTTTAAAGGAAAAATACAGAAAAAGTTATCAGTCTACTAAGGGTTTCATATTCTTCTTATAGGTAAACTGATTCTTCATTGCAAGAGCATACATGTACAGATAATGCTTAACTTCTAATTAGTCATCAACTCTCAAAAGCTACCCTTGGAAAATAAGCTTATGCAGACACTATAAGCACACACGGAGGTGTATGCATACAGGGGCAAAAGCCCCCTCCCTCCTTTTCCTGTTGGACAAACATCTATTGCTTGGATGCTCCGCAGTGACACAGTCTCTCTCCACCTTCCTGTATCTCGCACGTGCCAAAGCAGGAATGAAACTTGGAGAGTGACTCAAGTGCTCTCAAAAGGACTCAGGAAATCACCTAATCTTTGCAATAAATCTGTGCCCGAGTGTATAATAGCCTAGGTTCTGAGACTATTAAGATTTTTTTAAAGTGTCAAAATGAGATATGGATTTACAATATTCATTAAAAAAAAAGACTCTCTTAAAGATGAGAGTATATTTTAACCATTTTTAAAATGCAAAGAATTACTTTGAGCTCCATTATTTTCATTTTTCTTCATAAATACAAGGGCCAGAAGTGTACTTAATCCTCTCCTTCCTCAAGAATGACCTGCAATACTCCAGTATCTGAAATTTTAAATGAAACATAAAATAAGCTGATACCTAGCATAAAGTAATTGAATATTGTTAGCACCACTGTAATTCTATTCTTGTTATGTGGTCCAATTAGTTGTCAACCCATACCTAGCTCAGGCCACCTAACCATACAAATTCAGTGTACAGAAAACAGAAGTATAAGGACAGTGTTAATAGCTAAATTAAAATGATTCTGAAAGTATTAACTAAGAAAAATGTACTCCCTTTTGGTGTTAACTAATCTGCTATCATAAAGCTACTGCGAAGTTACTTCCTGAGTCTTCAGACAAGTATAGTCCTTATTTGACTACAGTCTTTCAATATTTAATGTGCATGAGAATCGATAATCTGCCCAGAGGAAAAAAAAAACGTGCCAGGCTGCACTTTATTGAAACCAGCAACGTACAAACAGAAGATAGAAATGCAAACACAGCTGCTTCAGCAAAACCTACGGGGATTAAAAAAATAGAAAAAAAGGGGGGGGGGATCAATTCATAAGTAGGTGATATACTTCAGTTTCTAAAGTTATTCAAAAATTCTTCAGATATTTTGTCTTTTGGAAATATGCTATTTCCTTGGTTTAAAGAACTCAGTTTACATGCCTTCATAGCATATTTGCTTGATGAATGCATTTATAACAAAAGAATGAAGAAAATGGAAATAAAAAATTAAAAAGTTTAATTTAACCATCTTTACTCCAGAAAAAATAATAATAATAAAAAAATTTAAAGTAACCACTATACAATATTCTCCGAAGCAGTTGCTCTTATAAATGTTTATAAGTCTTTCTGTGATGGAAGACTCTTAAATGCAGACAACAATTTGCAGTTTTTGCTAATCCTTACATACTGATAATTAAAAATGGGAAAAATTTGAAAATGGAAAAATGAAACATTTAACCACTACAAATAATAAAATAAGTAAGAAAAAAAGATACTTTTAAAATTTCTTGATAAATCAAATTTATCATATCAGCCTTACACAAACTCTATTAAACAGAGTCTATTAAAGTTAGGACTAAAGGTGCAAAAAAAAAAAAAAAACCCTAAACTTCAAAACAGTTTTATAGTATAAAGGATCCAACTTCATTTCTAACTATTCTCTGAAAAACTACAGTGGGCACACAGTTAACTCAGAATATTAAATCATGCTGTTCTCAATACAAAAGAGTAGCTTTAACACCTTTAGTACCACAGGCCCAGATTTCTAGGGCCAGTCCTCAGAACACTACTCATTCTTCAATGGCTAGTTCCCTTCTATATTTTGCATTTGTTTAAACAGGTGCTTAGTTGGAATTAATGGCATTTACAGATTCTGATGGTTTTCATTATAGTGATCAGGAAATGAGAAACGTAACAAAGAAAGGAATAAATACCATTGCTAGAAGTTTCCAAAACTTGCATAAAGAGGGATAGCAGTGATTTCACTTGTTACAAGCAAATGAAATATGAGTAAACAGTATAAGCATGGCACTGCACATAGAATACAAATTGAAGTTATGACCACAATATTCTCTCCTCACTTATTAGTGTTTGTATTCTAAGTAAGAATCAGTAACATTAACTGTATGTTTGGCTTATTTATTTAATAACAACACAAAATAAACAGTGAAAATAATAGAAGTTTTAATTTGCAGATCTCTGACCTCTCTATCAACTGTCTGCAAGAAAAGCTTATTTGCCCATGCAGGCAATTTGCTTGAAGATACTTCTTTTGTGAATAAAGATGGAAAGGGAAAAGGGAAAAGGAGAAAGAAAAGAAAGAAAAGAAAGAAAAGAAAGAAAAGAAAGAAAAGAAAGAAAAGAAAGAAAAGAAAGAAAAGAAAGAAAAGAAAGAAAAGAAAGAAAAGAAAGAAAAGAAAGAAAAGAAAGAAAAGAAAGAAAAGAAAGAAA